>OZ026526.1:18124484-18505956 GCA_964019695.1 Loripinus fragilis | reverse complement strand
ATCTGAACTAGGTCAAGCTGCATACAGCAAACACTACAATTTTATCATGTGATGGCTCGTCTTTCTTATGTGAAAGGTTAATAACAGATTTTGATCAGGCCTTGTAATAATTATTTAGGAAAATAAACATACTAGTTATGTGAAACAGCACACTTTGTGTTACATGTGTGACAAATTGGACCATATTCTAACCCAGAATCTTTTATGAGCAACCCACTTGTTTTAACTTTGAAATATCTAAAATGTGAGATAATAAGAGTTAACCACCAACACAATGTAATATGTAGCCAGAATTGATTATCTTTCTATTTTAAATCATAACATATTTTCTGAGTGCTTTAAGGAAACATCTCATTTACATGTTTATATGTTTTTTTTCGATTTTTGGTTCGCGTTTGTTGATTGTTAACAGCAATTTTGCTTGCAGCCTATCCAGTGTGAATTGGAGCACTAGAAAATAATTTGGTGATTGTTTACCATTGCCGTTAACTATTGAATACTGGATAGTTTTTCCAGCTATTTTGTTGTCTGCTGTTGTTTTTTTCTCAAAATTATCTGGCACAATCTTTTGTCGGGGCCTGGTCTGGATCCAAACTGTGTGTAAAGGTGATAAATAGGCACCACTAACAGACAAAGAGTTAAATCACCAAAGAAAGTGTACATGTTTTTCTACTTTATTGTAAATAAAAAAGAAACAATTTCTACATGTTTATTATTGTATAAACAGAGGTCTATTTTATTACTGTTTCTATTTTATGCATATAATTTTGATAAAACTTATATATTCCAATCCATTTTTAATAAATTAATGACTCTGATTTACAATGGTGTTGTTATGTCATTTCTTACCTCAACTCACAGGTAGGAGCCAATCTGCACCCACATTGGCAAACAACCATGATTTGATTCTCGAATTAGGGCGGGCTTTCCTCAATGAGGTAGGAGTAGCATCTTTATTATCCACTCACTGGAAAGTATAAACTTAAGCCATTTACTCCAAAGGTTATTTGTAGATCATGACATCATTTTCTATTTTTAGACAACATTGAAAAAAATCAAGAAAAGTTCAAGTAAAGTTATGAGTTTTTTTGAAACTATTATGGAAAATGGAACATTTGCTCTATTGGAGCAAATGCTCCATTTTCCATAATATTTTCAAATATATGATATTTCAAAGGCGTCAAAAGGAGTAAAAAGTTAAACTTGCTACTTGCAAAATTTCAATATAATCCTAGCTTGGGTGAACCTAGCTCGTCTAACTGAACAGGCTGGTTGCTTGCACTTATGCATTGCAGGATCAGAGTTTGGTTTGTTTTCAACTGTAAGACTGCACCTTAGTTTTCCCTCCAAAATTATCTTAAAATGTTTCAACACCTGTCCTGCTAAATCCAGATTCATTCCTTTTTGAAAACAATATAGACCCAGATCAGCTGGCTTCGGATAAAGCTATCTTGTCAGGATCCATACTGTTCTCAACTGCAATCGGAATGCTGCAAGTTTACAACTTTAAAATTGGGATGGGTGTGGTATGAATGTATATCAGAAGATATTCAAGGCATGATAGGCCATGATGTGAGAAAACCTGTCTTTGGGTTTTCCTACAAAGTGAGATTCAAACCAGCACGCTTAGCTACAGAGACTAGGTAGAAAAGTGAAATTTTGCTCGTAGGAAGTCCAGATATGATTCTTTCCAATAAGAAAATGGCAAAGGTACTAATCAGACTGCATGGATGCGCAGGCTGGTCTGCCTCTTTGTTATTCGCAAACCCTGAAGACTGATTAGTCGAGACCCAGAAAGCATAATAACTTATACGACAAGTATGCTCGTGTGCTTATAAACTTCATTGAAAGAGGAATACAATGTTGAACTGAAGTGAACCTGACATGCAAGTCCTTTTTAAACCATGCAATCTGCTGCAAAATGGATCAAGAATAATGAAAATTAGAAAGTTAGTAGATAATGGGAGAAGCTGAAGTGACGGTCATTTTAGGCTGTTTACTTAATAGTGCTGAACTAATTGCTCCTTATACATTTTAACTTTGCACGTTTCATTGACTTTAACGATGAAAATGGACAACTTTGAAAATCGAAATTGGTGATTTTTTGAAGTTCGATTTTGATCACTTTTGCATTTAAATGCACATTCTGATAAATTTTAAATGCCATGTATTTTGTGTATATTGTTATTAACATTGCTTTCTCCTTCATAGATAATTGAAGTATGGTTATCAATCACATTAATATAAGAACCCAATTAGGAGTGTGATGGTTGGATAGAAAAATTTGTCCCGAGGATCACCGATTAGGCTTGACGAGTGCCTCTGGTATTTTCAAACCTCAAATTTCATATGGAGACTCCTAAGGGCGGGGTAGCCAAAAAAATGCAAGTGAGTATGATCAGGAAATATATACCACTATCACACACCGCAGGCCAACGCTCAGCACTGCCAGGAAGAGTCTTAGTACACTGACTGTCACAAAACATCTGGTAGACAGTTTACAGCAAAGCAACAATCTCTTACTTTCCCAGCAAGATGACTTGCAAAACTAGACGGACACAAACAGATTAATAACAAAACACTGACCAAACATAGAACCGCCACAAACAAGTTGGACCATTAATATAGGAAATCACAAGAAATCACTAGAAATTATTAGCAAATCACCATTGTAATTTTAATTATATGCCATAATATGATAAGAATAAGTATAATAAGCTTATTTCTATTTTTTTTTTTACAAAAAAAGAAAATTGTTAAAAAAGGTAATAATTTAGTTCACTTTAAAATCCATTGCACGGCAAAATCACCAGATAAAAGTAGGAAATCATCATTTAATTGTTAATATATATGCCATAATATGATTATATGTTTGTCACAAGTGAGACTTTGGAGAATAAATAAATAAATATCTCAGTCATTTTATAAAGATCTCCAGGTGATTTCAGTGATTTTGCTGTGATTTTGTTGTGCGCTTGATTTGAAAGTTAACTTTAAGCAATTTATTTAAAAACAAAAAGCTTTTTTATACTAATTCTTATCATATTATGGCGTATAATTAACAATATAATGGTGATTTCCTTTTCATTTCTGGTGATTTCAGTTATTCGTCACACCGCCCACAAACAATGGTAACAACGCCAAACAAGAAATCAACAACAACAGAACCACCCCCTTAGAACGAACAACAGCCTAAGCAACTGGAGGGGGGGGGGGGGGGGTTAAATGCATTTTCATGGTACCAACTTTTCACCTTAAATTCTGTTGTTTAAACATAGAAAATATTTAGTTCGCATGGAGGCTTCCAAACTTTTGCCATGAATCATAAAATTGAAACAATCTTATCAAATTATTAACACTGCGTAGGGCGTTCATTTAATTGTGGCATAGGGGTTCTGCAAGGCGTATTACATGTATACTGAGGGACTTTAGAAACTCACCATTATACATTCACTGTTTTTTTCCTCAATTCTGATTCAAAGATGTTTCCTTTATCATTTTCTATTCCCTTACAAAAATAGTAAAGGAGTATGATCAGGAAATACCACAATCACAAACCGCAGACAACCCCATGGCACCGCGAGGAAAAGACGCTCAACCATCATGGACCATTATTTGCCATAATTTCGCTTTTCTCATGCTGTTCATTTTGACGTAACACCGACGTTAGTGTTTTTCAATAATTGTCGTCTGACAAGTATGAGTTTTATTCAATTCGAAATTAATCACTTTGAGCAAGTAGCCAGATGTCTCAACCAATGGAAAAACACAAACGGTTTTGGAAATAAACGTTTAATTACACTCCCACGCGCAGCGTTTCTTTGCTTACGTCAGCAAATGGTCAGTCTTATTTTTCAAAATGCAATAACAGGCGGATGACGTTCGCGCATGCCCTAATACTTTTGTCTTTTATGCAACGGATTGATGAGTATCTGGTGGCACTTAAATATTTTGATTATTCCTGTTCCTTAAGATACATAAACGGCCAATTACGTAAAAAGGTAAGTGACGTCATTTAGACGAAATTTGCCAAAAGCCTTTATCTTCATGATTTGATTTTTTCTTCCCTTTTGCTTTCGAGAACAAACATCGGTTCAAAAACTTTTTTGCGCTCATTATGGAAGGTATTGGTAAATTGTGACTATGAATAAGGCCTGTCTCAGAATTATCGCGACGTCACGGCAACCATTAACCACAGCATTTCGATTTTCTTAATGAATGCAAGCTAAATGACGGGATTTGTCAATTTCATTTTTCATATAATTAAAGTAGACTTTGGACATACCCTGTACGCACTGAACAATGGCTCTGCAAAAAGCACTTGAAGGCTAGTATCGACGTCTGGAGTCTAATTACAGTGTCGGACCCAAAACTAAATGAAACAAAATAATCGTGCATTATATGATGTGAGTATATACGGCAATGCTTAATTGAGAAAACTCGCGACCTATATTACCAAGACGCACAATTCTGCTGAAAGAAAAGGTGGCAGTGGGAGCACAGACAGGGCTGTTGAGTGTGACCTGGGCTTGGTACCAGTTGAATGCATATAAGCCCCGTGGCTTAGGCTGCTGTCCGTTCTAAGGCGGCGGTTCTGTTCTTGTTGACTTTGTTTATTGCTACTCTCATTGTGGGAGTCTGTAATTGTTCTATGTTTTGTTGTAAGTTACTTTATGTCCATTCTAGTATTGCAATCATCTTGATAGGGAAGAGAGAGCTGGTTGCTTTGCTTAATTTGTCTTCCTGGTGTCTCGTGATGGTTGAGCGGCTCTTCCTCGCGGTGCCACAGGGTTGTCTGCAGTTTGTGATTGTGGTATTTTCTGATCATACTCACTTACTATATTTGTAAATGATGGGATTTTAAATCTCTTGTAGTCTGGTCATGGAAGATAAAACACTTGTGCCCCCTCCCAGTCCTGGGAAATTTGGGTTTTGGTGGGGAGCGCTTATCCCCAGTCCCAAGTCTGTTGGGCTGGAGTGTATGCACCCCCATCTTCCATTCCGTTGTTGCTTCCATTGCATATCCCATGTAGTCTAGTAGTCGCAAAGGTAATAAGTAATAGCTATGCCCCAACCAGACTCAGAAAAATGAAAAAGAGAGCCCCAGGCACTAGGCTGCTGCCATGCTGGGCCTATGTTATTGGGTTGGGTGAATGAAAAGGTACAAAATACAGGGTAAACCATGCCCAATTCTTTCTTAGGTGTGGAAATGATTGTTTTTCCAGCATTTATTTTTTTCAAATGTTAAGCCCCCTCCCAAGGGCTCTGCTGTTTTTCTAAACATTGGGCTGACTCAGACTTATATTGCAATTACTGTGTCCCCCACACACATGGCAACCATACCAAAGCAACAAGAGGACGACAAGGAAATGCAAAACTAAATGTTTGGAACAAGATGTTTGAGTGTCTAACCTTTCTTAAAATTGAGGAGATAAAATATGGAAAAATGTGCTTCAAAATGGCTTGAAATGCATTCTCTGAGACATATATAGATTTTTAAAGAAAAATCTGGGGGAGGTTCCCCTGTCTTCTCTAATGAGAGGGGGTTTTAACGCCTCTCTCAGACCCCCCTCCCCCGCGTGCGGCTGGCGCCGCTCTGTTCAAGCCTTACGCTATCAGTGCCCCCCTTAAACAACCCCTCTGGGTCCAGCCCTGGAAGAGATTGTTTTTCAGAAAGGTAAAGATAAAAAGGTCACAGGGACTCAATTCTGGTTAATATAGGGCGGATTGTGGAGCTGTGCCACAGTTTCCATTTCCAGATAGTCCTGAACCTGTTAGTACGTGTGGGCACCTGTGTTGTCATGAATAAGGCACAAGCTTCGTAGATCGGTTGCATGCCAGACCTGGGGTAATCGTAATTAGTAATTGTAATTATATGTAATTAAATACAATTTTCAAAGCAATCATATGTAATTGTAATCATGGTTTGGCTCAAATACGTACATGTAATATAATTGTAATCACTACTGAAAATATTTTAGCTGTAATTATAATTACTTTCAAATACTTTTTGATTACATATGTCTACTTACTTAGAAAATGTGATGACTGATAGTATTATTTTAAATCAGATGATTTTGAAAAGATACACTGTGGATAAATGTAAAATACTGACTTTCCTGGACATGAACTAATAAAAGCAATCTTTAAAGATTTATTCACTTTCAGAACTAACAGGTTATATGTTTTATTCACATGTTTGAGATAAATGTGCATTAAGAATATCAAAAATAAAGATCAGATTTTTTTTTATAAATTTAAAATATTTTTTTTAAAAAAATACTGCAATAGATGTTGTAAATGGTATAAGGTACATCTTCTCCCAAAATTCACTCTAATAACATTTTTTCTCCTTTCATTTGCTGGATTTGAGAGAAAAAATTTAGTTCTGCTCATGTTAACATGCTTGGCTGATTTCACAGGTGAATTTGTCAACTCCAGACCATAAAACAAGACTTCTCAAAGGTGTTAAAATCGTTTGTTATTGAATATATACTCATGCTAAGAAAAAGAAGGCCACACTGAGATTTGTATAATACTGTAATGTAATCGATGGTTCAATTTTACATGTAATTCAGGGCACGCTTAAAGGCCAACGCTATGTGGATGAAGTCCTTCACAAACATATCTTGCCAATATACATGTACCCAAATGTAATAAACAATTTTCTCTTCCAGTAAGGCAATGCCCCCATACCTACAATATGGCAAGGAACTGTTTGCAAGCGTGTCATGCCATACCCTGATGACTGGCCGTCCAGATCCTGCTCCATCTGTAATCGACCACCTCTTGGATATTTGACACCGGGTGGTACATGACTTGTATCCCTTTCAAGCTGCCACATTACCGGAATCAGATACCAGCTGGTTGAAATATAGCAACGCATTCTACAGGGGGAGGGGCACAAATGTATACCCAGGCTTCTTCTAAGCATGCGCAAAAGGCCCAAAGAATGCATTAATAAAGATGGCGGCCATACAAGATATGACTTACAATATCTAAATTTGTAATCATAACATGTTTATGTCCATACTTTTACCTTATTTTCAACAAAGCCAGTGTATTGGGGTGGCCTTTTTTTATTAGCATGAGTATAGCTTTCCCATGTGAAATAGGACTTACAACCCTCTAAATAGCTACCTGTGTCTGTGTGCAAGCTGAATTAAGATTGTGACACAAACATCTTTTTTGTGGAATGGCTAAATAGTAGGGAGTTGCATTTGTTTAAAATCAATCACATCACTTAGATTTCTAAATCAATGTTTGTGCAATGACATCACCAGTTTTAAGCCATTTTGAATTATGTTCCATCAAAGATGACATTTTTGAAAAACTTATAATGAATAAAAGTAATCATCACAGGAAATCGTTACAATTAAAAAAGCTGACCAAACTGGGTAATATATTGAAGTACCAATCAGTTACCATTTTACTGTACTTTTTAAATCTATATTACTATCTGGCAAGCTCACCAGCAATAATTAAAGTATGTAGGCAGATCTGATGTATGATGTATCAAAAATGTAAAACAATATTGATATGAACTGTGCATTATTAACTTTTAAAACTTCATGGCAAGTTATTTTACATTTATTTAAGAAACAGCAGTATAGGACATGGCATTACATTTGTATACTGAGGGAAAAAGTTTAGCAACTTTGGGGATTAACAGGTTAGAAGAAATTGGATTTTTAATTTCATAATATCAAAAATATATGTTGACAAACGTGTAGGAGTAAGACGAGACAAACCGGTTGACATTTCAAATAACGTAAAGTCCAATTTTAAGTCCCTTTGCTAAAACAGCTTATCTGGCAATATAGCGAATACTTTTCTTTTAAAAGTTTCATTTTTCCATCAAATGTTTAGACCTAAAAGCCAAAAAGTGAAAACCGGTTTAAAATTGAATGTACTGTTCACCAAATCCGTACTGTTTTTCGTTGAAAATCGTATTTGTTCAAATTACCTCCCTTTCAATTGAATAGCGTTTGAAATTAAAATGCTCAGCAGATCAAATTCTCGATATGAAATCGGAATTGGTTTCTTTTGACCTCTTGCGGGTAACCATTAGATCATTTTCAAACAATTGACATGTTTGCGCACCTGCTAATAAAACAGATCTGATGCTAAAAATATCGTCTACGGGAAACCCCATTATAACTAATTGCTAAACTATTTTCCCTCAGTATATAATGCTGCAAAAACCCAATGTTCCTTATAAATTTAAAAGTGAGTACCATATAACATTGCAATTTTATACGAAAACTTCAAAGTAATTAGTAATTATTTAATTACATTTCTAGAGTAATTGTAATTGTAATCATTACATTTCTACAGGCCCTGTAAGTGTAATGTAATTGTAATCACTGATCAGTGAAAGTATCTGTAATGTGTTTGAAAACTTCTTCGATGTATTTGGCCCTAGATCTGTTGCATGCTTGCTTTTATCATTTTTTTTTCATTTTTGAAATCACGTTCGTATTGAACTTACCTGTAATGGTTCAAGCTTTGACACCTAAACTTGAACAACGGACAAATCAGAATTCAAAAATAAGGCATATAAAACTTTTACATGCGCTTTCTGTTTTTGGTCTTTGCACAGCCACTGATTATTATTGACACGTCTCTGTTGGTCAAAATATATCCAAGTTCCATTAACTGTAAGTTGTCTGACATTCTAGTTCTGTCAAAATTTTGGCATAGTTTATTCCCGACTGACAAAGTTCCAGAATGCGTCTATAGAGGTCTTCGGGCCTGGAACGACGTCGACTACGTAAGAGACGTAAGAAAGGTTTGGTGGATATAGCGATCAGGCTGGCCTCCATCCGCCTGTCCTTAGACAATAGCATGTACGCTCAATAAATTTAATATCCTTTGAGATGTTTTGATAATATTTGGTAGGAATATATATCAGCTCAAGGCGGCGTGTTGCATGCAATTATTGTTGCCCTCCCTGACTTGCCTTTTGAGTTATCTCCATTGAATTAACTTCATAGGGAAAGCTTGTGCGCCCAATAGCTTTAATACCTTTTGGGATGTTTTGATAATATTTGGTAGGCATGTATATCAGGTCAAGATGGTGTGTCACGTGCTAGAATGGTTGCACCTTTGCTGACCTTTTGAGTTATCTCCCTTGAATTAATTTTGTGCGCTCAATAACTCATATGTCTTTTGCGATATTTTGATGATATTTGGTATACATATTTATCTGTTCAAGACAATGTGTCGCGTCTAAGAATGATTGGCGCCTTTTGGGTTATCTCCCATGAATGGACTATATAGATAAAAGCTTTTGCGCTCAATAACCCCTGTACCGAACGAGATATTTTGATGATATTTGGTTTACATATATATCAGGTAATAGTTGCTCCCCTTTGCTAACCTTTTGAGTTATCTCCCTTGAATGAACTTTTGAGCGGAAACCTTGCGCGCTAAATAACTCTTATAGCCAAGGAGATATTTAAATGATATTTGGTACACATATATATATATATATATATATATATATATATATATATATATAAAGGGATATAGTGAATCAACTGAGCCGATAGATGCTGTAAATATTTTGCCTCTAGCTAAGGGATATAGTGAATCAACTGAGCCGATAGATGCTGTAAATATTTTGCCTCTAGCGAGATTCGAACCCACGACCTCAGCAACACCGCCTAGCACTACACCAGACATCAACGCTACCAACTGCGCCACTGAGCCATCCCCAAAAAAAATGTTCAGGAAGCGCTGATATTGATGACGACTGATGCAGTACACGTCGTATATTGGTTCTTTTTTTCAATGGATGGCATCTATTTCGTTCGCAAGTGAAAGCCTGATGGATCCAAGGATACAAGTGAAATTAGATAAATATCAGAAGTGCGGAAAAATAATTTCACAAACATCATTGCTTTCGAGCTACACAGGATCAGAAACTGATGCAGATTCAGACAGTAGATAAATACAAAGGGTACACACACACACACACACACACACACACACACACACACACACACACACACACACACACACACACACACACACACACACACACACACACACACACACACACACACACACACACACACACACACACACACACACACACACACACACACACACACATATATATATATATATATATATATATATATATATATATATATATATATATATATATATATATATATATATATATATATATATCAGTCGAAGACTGTATGTCACGTGCAAAAAATGCTCTACTACCTGTCCTCTTGAGTTATCTCCCTTAAACAAACTCAAAAGGAGAAATCTTGTGCGCTCAATAACTCTTAAACTCATTGAGATATAATGATGATAATTGGTAGGCATACATATCAGATCTAGACGATGTGTCATATACAGACATGCTTGCTCTACTGTTTTAATATCTCCCTTGAGATACTTTGATATTATATAGCAAATCAAGATGGTGTGCCTTTTGCAAAAATGATTGCTCTCTTTTGTTTTGTTTTTGAGCTATCTCCCACCAGCATTTTAGTGAAACTTTGTGATCTGAATTATTTTTTATATCCTTTGAGAGTTTAATTGTATTAAGTAAGGATATATACCAGAATCACAGTGTTTTGTTGGGTGTAAGAATGATTGTTTTATAGCTTACATTTGGCTTACCTCTAATGGATAAATTTAAGGTGGTACTGAACTCATCAGCATATGTCAAAAAAGTTACAATCTTTTGATATGTTAAAAAATAGCTCAAAACTCGTCTATTTTGACAAATATAACAGGACCTTACCGTTCTTTTTAAAAAGTTATTTAACTTTAAAAATTGTAAAATATGAGTTTTTCAAAATATCAATTTCTCATATTTAAAAAAAATTGAAAGTGAGAAATGCCATATTTTTTCCTGGGAATACGCTACATGATATTGGCTAATAAAAGAACACAAAAACACAGCGAAAAAAAGGCACGTACCTTCTTTCTTAAGCTAAAATCTATTTTGTAAAAAATACATAAGGCCAAAAAATCGTTTAAATCTAGAATAAAAACTGTCACACAATGTAACTACAGAAACAAAAAACTTATTATTTTGAAGAAATCTTTGCATAGAAACTTGTAATTAATTGAAAAGCATATGTCACCGTGCTCGTTTTTCTTTTTTGTGCTATTTTTTTTTTACCTCTGAAATAAAAACAGGCATGGAGTGCATTACCTGCTTCATTGTTTAATTTAGTTCCGTGTGCGTAGACAGTGTATTGATTGAGGTGATGTTGTTTAATTTAGGTCCGTGTGCAAAAAGCCTATTATTTGTCTATTCCTCATTTGGCACGTTCTAGGACCCCTTAAGACCTTTATAAGTGCGCGCGTGCGTGCGCGCGCGCTTGTATATGTGCCAAAATGAGGGTGAGTGTATGAGAGAGAGAGAGAGAGTGTGTGTGTGTGTGTGTGTGTGTGTGTGTGTGTGTGTGTGTGTGTGTGAGAGAGAGAGAGAGAGAGAGAGAGAGAGAGAGAGAGAGAGAGAGAGGCAAATCACGTGCTGTTGATTCATTGCTTTTTTGTTGTTGGTTTTATTCTTTTCTTTTTTTCTTTACTTTACGTACAGTATACGTATTCTTGATTCGTTACAAATTTTACGTCATCAGCAGTAAGCGTATAGATTTGTCGTCCGGATGACGCAAGTATTTGATCTGGAAAAATGTTCTATTTCGAAAACGTTGTTGCATGTTTTAAGCGAGAAAATGACCTTGTGCAATAATGGTTTTCTGATACACTAATATCTGCTAGACCCCTCAGGGTCAAAACCCTTGCCTTTCAGGTTTGGGTTTTAACACCACCACGATGTTCTAGCAGGTGGTAATGCATAGAAAATCACGTTTGATCCCAATATTGAGGTTATTAAACGAGCTGTAAAAAGAGATGAAGAATTTTGGTATTATCCTGATATGCCTTACTGGTGATTGTTTCATTAACAAGCTTAAGTTGAGAGACCCCTTTAAAAATTACGAGATAGTCCCCTCAATACGACTCCAGTGGATTTTAACCATCAATCAATGTAATGTGGATATATTTGTTCGTGTTTCAGACGCCAGATGGAAATAGGTTTGTAAAAGAAATAGGTTTAGAGCGTGGATTCATCTGAAAAGATGACATTTTCCCAATTTTAATACAAATTCCAACCCTCTTGACCCTTTTAACTGTTTGGCAGTACTGTACTTTCCTTTTGGCCTTTCTCCTAATAAATAGGCTCTTACTTTGTAGCATGAAATTTGAACACCCAAAATGCATTTAAAATATCTTTTAAAAGTAACTTTGTAAAATTATCTAATTTGTGCAACCTACTAGTGCACATACACCAAAGTCAAACAAGTGATTCATTGTTGATACACTCGATAGCTTCAGTTCTTAAAGTATTTTCGCAATGCACCGTATACATGACTTTATAAATTCCCACAGTTGTTTTCTTTGCTGCTCTCCTTATCATCTCATAATTCGAAATAGAGTTTTGATAATCAACTTTGATTTGCTAAAATATGATCAACTTTTTTAGAAGTTAAAACTTGATACAAAACATCTGCAAAACAAGACATATTTTTACTCAGTATAATTAGATATGTCGTGCATACAGAAGCAGAAATAATTCATATCTCAAACAAAGCACAAGTTTATTACAAACACTCAAACGAGTATAGGGTATGTAAATAATAATGACAAAAATCGATATCTATTAAAATTTTTGAAAGCAGCTGTATACTGGGGTGGCAGTTTGTAACTGTTTATCATTAACGTTTAGGTCGGTGGATTTGTCATCTCCTCTGAGTGTTATTTTCAAAAGAAAGAAAAAGAAATGGGCATTCCCATACTCGTGAGTAGTCTTTGTTTTGTTTAGACAAGTGATGTTTGTATCCTCTTTTTTTTAAAAAAAAATGCTTTGGTGGTTTTACCCCGTTGAGTTAATAGCCACAAGGGATAAAATAGAAAAAAAAATCTTTATGCAACATCTCGACCAATGGCCTAAAATTCAAAATAACGCCACACAAACGTTCCTCATAGACACTTTAGAAAATTAGCATTGGGCCCCGTGACGCAGTCGGTAGCGAGTCTGACTGCAAACCCAGGGGAATCGAGTTCGATTCCTGCCCGTACCATACTTTCGTTGAGATTGTCCATGAAACTATTTCTATGGCCATTCTCCTTCACCAATTGATATAAGGCGGTGGTTATGTTGTTGTTTATTGATTGCTTGTTATTGCTCCCAACGTTTGTGGTGCTTTAGCGTTTGGCCTTTCTTTTGTTTTTCAGTACTTTTTTTCTTTATGGTTGTGCAATTATTTCGCTGGGGAAGAGGGACCTAGTTGCTTTACATTTGTTGTGTTCTGAATCTCGTGTCGCTGTTATTATTCATTCACATTTCCTCGTGGTGCCTTGGGTTGGTCTGTAGTATGTGATTGTGACATTTCCTGGTCATACTCACTTACCTTTTGTTGTCAGTTACAAGCAAAAGTATGTGCACGAAGTACTGGTCAACCGCTGAGTCAAGGATGCCTAGGAGCCAAAATGTGGGGTTATGTGAACCGACCGTCTGGACATGACCATGACTGTTGACTGAGACGTACATTGTAAAACCTTAAACCAAGCAAATATTACCAAAATCGTCCAAACCATTTTGCTCCAACGAACAAAATAACCACAAGAGCTCAAATATGTGTTTGCTTAAATAACTCCTGACATTTTGGCCAAAATTCAAAACAATTTCCCACAAATTTTTCCTCAAAACCGTTCAAAAGTTTCTTGACCACTGAACAAAATGGCCACATGAACCGAAATAGAAAATCTTTAAACGGCAGCACATCCTAAAACTCTTTCCCTTAATTCAAACACTTCTCTACAAATGTTCCTCATAACGTGTGTGGGGGAGGGTGGTAAATTGTGTGTGTGTGGTGGGGTAGTGGTAGTTTGTTTTGACTTTCTACTCTGGAGTCTATAAATCAAGAGACAGCAGTGTTATACTTTATGTGACCAAAGCAATTCCACACCGGATAGGCGGCCATGAAAAGCGTTAATGCTATCGATGAACATAGATAAAAAAATAGTTAGAAACAGAGTTTTCGATTGCCATTTGGCGACACTGTTTCTATCGATTTTTGATCCGCGTTCGTCGATTGTTAAGAACGTTTTCGATGCCGCCTATCTGGTGTGATTACTTAACAAATAGAATGGGTCGTGCACCATAGTGTTTTCTGATTTGAATAACTTTGCAGATGTTATTAATCACCGTGACCAATACTTCCACAAAACGTTTTGAGGCGTGACTGTAACGGCAAATGCATTGAATGAATCGAGGGTCATAACTTAGAGGTCGTGGTAGAAGGTTACCATATCACATGTTATATTTATAAGTCATTGGTTTCTCTTAAAGTTGTGTGTACTAATCGAGTCTTCCTGGTTTGATAGATAGACTTGGGATTACCATTTACCTTGTTGATGTTTTCAAATATAATGTAGCATATCGCATTCAGTGTATATCCATAATACGACATTTCAGGCAAGTTTTCAGCGTGGAGGAAATTAAATGTTAATGGTAAAGACGTTTCGATGTACCTTTTTAATAATGTGAATAGTTACTTTAAATATGCATTTAGATAACAACACCAGGAAGTTTTAAAACTTTTTTAAAACATATATTTTGATAGATCTACACGTTCGTCAATGCACCCAGGTAAGTTATTGGACTTACATTGTAAGTGGTTGTTAATTATTCTTATGCATCGGATTTTTACGGATTTTTTTTCATGTAGAGTCGATATTCTTCGTTAAAATATGATTCAACCCATGGACTTTCGTATTCCTACAAGAAAACATGTGTTTATCATATGAATATTCGTGTAATCCAAAAGTTTTTTTTTAATCTAATGTTAATTGTTTTATGTCTGCTCACAGAAACGAGAAGATTACTCGAGCAGTTACGCAAGATCGGTGGTGACTTCACACTTAGTACTTCACGTATGGAAGACAACGGAAATTGTCATTCCAAATTCACAGTCCATACTTCATAGTTCTTACCCTTTTCGGTGTAAAGTATACTTTTAAAACGTGTATATTAAATTCTAATGTATGTCTGTCTGGAGCTCTATCCTATTAGCCATAGATCAGATTTACCTGTTGGATTTCTTTTGCTCCGGTATTCAGTTTAATTTACTGTTGAGTCCTTATCCTTGCTTTATCTCCTTGTTATATCTTGATTTATATGTTTGAGGAGATGATGCATTGATAAGTTAGGGGTCTTTCATGCAAACCAAATATTTATGTGTCTTGATCCACATCAGAATTAAGGGTGAGGTTGGCGCCGTTAAACCGGTTTAAGCCCTCCAGTAAAATATTTTACTGACCGTTCCAAGGCGGTACTTCTTTTGTGGATCTTTTATGTTTTTGTTCTGTCTTGTGTTTGCTATGTTTTGTGCGCGTCTGTTTATATGTGCTTTGTGGTCACCTGCTGGGAAAGGGCTGACCTCTTGGCTCTCGTTTGTGGTGTCTTCTGTGAGTTTGTCACTTTCCCATTGGTATCCTGGGTCAGGTGTGGTACTTGATTGTATCGATTCCTGATCTTTGCAACCTTATTACTTTAAATTATTCTTGGTTGAAATGATAATATCCACGGAGCCTCTACAACCCTTAACAATCATCTTTTGCAAAGAGTTTAGAATAATTAAGAGATAATAGTGTTAGATGTAAACTAAATGTGATACTGACATTAAAAATATTGTATTTTTTGAAAGAGATACCTTGCCAAGAAATGCATTTTTATATAATGGTAATTATATTGAAATTAGTCTTTCCCACGGAATAACATTTAATTTTGAGGAAACATAAGGGTACTAAGTCCACTTCGTTCCTTGTAGGAGATGTTGCTGAAACACATAAAACACCATTCAGTAAAGCTTTAAAAGCCTTTTTAAAATTAAATCACAATTTAAATAAATTTACTGGCTTGTCATTTATACAAAATATAGAATTGATCGATACATTTATACAAGCTGAATCACCAAGAACGTGAACTTTTACAATTTTCAATTTTACAATGAAAAAGTAAAAAAGAAGGCATCAGTTAAGTTCAACACCTGACCCAGGACACCATGAGGGAAAGTGATAAAACACAAGAAAAATCACAACCAAGCGAGTCAAATGGTCAACCTTTCCCCAGCAGGTGATCGCCAGTTATAGATACTGCTAACGTAAAATGTCCGAATAACGATGAGTTAATTAAAATTATCTTTGCATCGAAGTTGGGTGGCATGATTCCTAAAATTAAAGACAATACCAAATTTGCAATAAACTAGAGTGTAATATACGAGGGATGATCCTAAAGTTCTGATCGTTACCTTGTAGTTTTGTCCAGAGATATTTTGAGAGGCATATTATGCACTATTCAAAAAACATGTTCTTACCTTTATAATTATGCTAATATTCTCTCGCTGCAATGTTTCGTTTAACAAATATAGCACATTATACATGTCCACTCCATACCACTGGCCTGTTTTCAAGTTATAGAATAATAATAATATTTGAATCTCAATCTTTCAAGCCTGGCATCTTTAATTCTACAAAATAAAACTGCTTTGCATTTTTACTTTTTCTTACTAATGATTTCCATTCAAATGTTAAAATGGCGGCAGGTTGTTTTGATTCAATATTTAAAGCACAATGCCGAATTCTTATGACGTCATTGAAATTGACAACTACGTCATTTTGAATACATTGTGGAATTTTCATTCCCGTGAATGTTCTATTTTTGTCCACCAATTTGGACTAAAAACATGCCAAACCTAATATCGGCAAAATATTTAATGCCAATATTATTTTGATAACAAGATATCTTAATCTTAATTGGAATATTGTAAAAAGTGTTTTTTTTTTTTACCCAAAAATAATAGATTTTAGATAACAATTTTCAAAATTGTTATTGGTTTCAGAGGGATGCTTTGTGCTCAGTTTAATCCCATAATGCACCATTTTTACGATATAGCGCACCTTTGGACGATTTATTGTGTTTTATTTTTAGATATACACATGCAAATTTGTGTATACGAATATTGACCTATTTTGTGGACTCGTTTTGATATTCTTATGTGGGTTAATATCACTCTCCGGCGATACCAACTAATTCATAATTGCTTCAGACAAAAGTCAGTTCATCTTCGTTTGCATAAAAATTGTTTTTAGCTTGAATACATCTGTTGTTACGACAGTATGGGCCGGTCAAAACTTCAAATGGTCCATAATTTGATTATAGCTGACTGTTTCATAGCCATACATTCAAGGGCCTAGGAAACCCAATTCATGTAGAAAATTCGCCATATGTACAGAACATATTGGCTTACGGATGAACATTAAGCAGACATTAACACGAATTGCTGAGACTGCTTTTGTCTAAACTGCGAGGCATCTTATATGCACAGTCTGCTTGATAGCTCAGTGCATTGAGGGTATAGCTGTTTCGAGGTAGATTTCCGGTCACTCGTTCAAGTTACATATAACTTGCCAGAGTGGTGTATAGAAAAATAATATATTATTATTTGATACAATTTTCAGGCATGTTGCATTGCTGGTTACAGAGATATCACGCCAGGGTCAACACTTAAGGATCATCCCTCGTATATACTGTAAACACTGAAACGAAGTTCCAAGTGGGCACTTTTTAATTTCATTTTTTCGGACTTAGCGCTAATGACATTGAAATGATTTTTTCCCCAAATATGTGCATCTCAATGGACAAAAAATAAGTGGTGCTTTGGAAGAGTTTTCTGTCACTTCACAATTTTTGGGCACAAAAATGCAAAAGTCAAATTTTTGACGAAAGTAAGGGTTTTGAGTGCAGTTTTTTTCGATTTGAAGTACAGGTGATTTCAAACCCGTCCAGCCGACTTGAAAAATACCAAACCCCTGAATTGTTGCTTATGAACGACTTTTTATGATTTTTTTTTTAAAAATGCTTATTTCCCGCATTTTCCAATATTTTCAAAAATAATCAACTGCACTTACTTAAATTATTGTAAGCGTTTTATTTAATGTAAACATGTTAGGTTAAAACACAATACAGCTTGGTCAGCCCAATTTTTTTTTAAATTCTTTCATGCCTGGTGTCCTTTCCGGTTTTAATGTGAAACTTTCAAGGTCATTTAAATGGCATATGCCGAAATTATTTTTATATTTTTCAAATAAAACAATGAAAGTAAGAAAGAGGGCAAAGATCAGGAATCGATACAATCAAGCACCACAACCCACCCAGGACACCAATGTGAAAGTGACAACGTCACAATTAGAGTTCACAAGCGGGATCCAAGAGGTCAGCCCTTTCCCAGCAGGCGACTGCAAGGCATAAACAAACAGATGTGCATAAAAGCATAACAAAACAAGACAGAAATAACATAAAAGATGCACAAAAGAAGCACCGCCTTGGAACGGTCAGCTAAAATATTTTACTGGAGGGCTTAAACCAGTTTAACGGTGAACCCTTTGTTCAGATGTGGATCAAGACACATAGCTGTTTGGTTTGCATGAAAGACCCCTAACTTATCAATGCATTATCTCCTAGAACTATAAATCAAGATATAAAAAGGCGAAAAAGCAAAAATAAGGACTCAACAAAGATAAAGATAAGGACTCAACAGTAAACAAAACGGAATACCGGAACAAAAGAAATCCAACAGGTAGACCCCAATGGGCCTGACAACAGCCAAAGCATCAGTCCTCTACCATCTCATTAATAGATAAGTCTTTAAGTCGAGAACTGTGATACAGTCTGAAGTCTGACCCACTGGCGTGCAATTAAAGAGCAAAGTTGCCAACCGTGATTGGGTTGACCTTCAAGCATGCAGTCTGCTGCAATACATAAATGTAATAACATATCTTTTTATAAAGGGAAATTATTTTAATGAACTGCGCTGAAAAATTATTAGAGCCAACAATCTTCTTCAATTTATACACCAAGTCAACATAGAATTCAGGTTCCGAAAGTCCTTGGCACAAGAGAGATTTAAGTCCATTTTGGTATTTAGATATCAAGTCATAGTATCGCCTATAAAATTTAGAAAAGGTTTATGAAAGAAATGGTCAAAATTTATTTTGGTCTATAAAAAAATCAGGTGAAATTCTTAATAAATTGAAGTCTAGAGGTTTTCTGGCGTCTGGTTTGTCTACATATGATTTCTCTACTCTCTATACTACATTTCCTCAAAATCTAATCAAAGAAAAACACACAGAATTAATTGAACAAACATTTAACAGAGAGGGCTCACTTTATTTGGCTTGTAATGATAAAAAATCCTTTTTTACTTCTGAACTACCTAAACGATATAAATTGTGGTCATGTCAGAAAATATGTGATGCTCTCCATTATCTTTTGGACACTATATTTATAAGATTTGGCTCGAAATTATATATACAAATTGTAGGTATTCCTATGTGTATTAATTGTGCTCCTCTTGTTGCAGATTTGTTTTTGTTTTGATATTAGAGAGACTTTATGTTGTCTCTGTCAGACAATAATCAAACTGATATTATTGAAGCTTTTAACTCCACCTGAAGATATTTAGATGACTTACTAAATACTAATAATCCTTATTTTGGACAAATGGTAGTTCAGATATATCCTACTGAGCTTCAGTTAAATAAGGCTAATTCTTCTTATACTGAAGCTACGTTTTTGGACTTGAACTTGTCAATAACAAATGGCATAGTTTCTTCTAAAATTTATGATAAAAGGGATGATTTTAATTTTGAAATAGTAAATTTCCCATTTCTTGATGAAGATGTTCCTTGCTCCCCTTCCTATGGTGTATACATTTCTCAGCTTATTCGTTTTGCTAGAGTGTGTTCTAATGTTGATGACTTCAACAACAGAAACCTATTTTTTTAAAACAAGGATATAGATATCATAAAATTCGAAAAACATTTTAAAAATTCTACCACAGACACCCAGAGTTAATAGTTAAATACATAGTTGGGTGAAAAACTCTTCTGCAGCAAGACATATCAGAACTTATATTTTATGGTAATTTAGTAATAAATTCAAAACGAATTGTTCAAAAATCCAATTTTCGTGATCAATTCAAAAAGATTGTAAAACGTTATATAAGGGTTGGATATAACTTGGATATCATGCGACAGTCTGCATGCCTGGTTTTAAACCCAATCTCAGTTTATAGCTTCGATTTCATCTTTAATTGCACGACGGTGGGTCAGGCCTCAGACTATGACGGCTCTGACGTAAAGCTTTAGTCGGTGGGTTGGTGCCTGATGCTTATCTGTAGCTGGACCCACCGTGACTCAACTTGAGGTTTTCTTTAGCTCTGACTATCTGTGAGTCATGAACCCTTTTCTTTGTTTCATCATGGTGTGTTAATTTGATTAGAGTGTTTCTCCATGATGATACATTGCATTAGTTAGAAGGCCTCCATGCGAGCTGAACAGTTCTAATACTTCAACAACAGCAGAATCTAGGGCGAAGATTGGGTACCAGTAAAATGCATTTAAGCCCCCAGTGTGGGAGTCTGTCATTGTTCTATGTTTTGTTTGTTTGTTTTGTTGCTTTACGTCACAAGTCAACAGCTATGGTCATTGCGGGTCGGTCAGTTTGCTTAACCACACTTTTTCCTGGGCAGGCTTGAACAAGCGGTTAACCAGTAATTCGTGCACATACTTTCGCTTGTAACTGACAACAACCCTTCTTGAATGAATCAGCGGAAGGGAGGAGAATGACGTAGAAATTATTTCATGATCAATCTCCACGAAAGTATGGGACCGGGCCGGGATCGAACTCGCGCCCCCTGGAATTGCAGTCAGACACGCATCTGTAGCCAGACACGTTACCGACTGCGCTACGCGGCCCAGTTCTATGTTTTGTGGTACGTTACTTCATATCCGTTCTAGTAATGCAATCATTTTGATGGGGAAGAGAGAGCTGGTTGCTTTGCTTAATTTGTCTTCCTTGTGTCTCGTGATGGTTGAGTGGCTCTTCCTCGCAGTGCCATGGGGTTGTCTGCGGTTTGTAATTGTGATATTTCCTGATCATACTCACTTACTATTTTTGTGGAGTTTATGATACTGATAGCTTTTTTTAAGAAGTTTCTGAGTTAACAATTTATTGCGAGTGTTGAGGTTAGCAACATGGCCAGATGCTCTAGCAAAACGAATTAGTTGAGAGATATAGACTCCATAGGATGTAGAGCGAGGAACATCACCATCTAAAGATGGGGAATTGACATAATGAATAATCGCTGGAAAGTTAAATGCCATGCCACAGATTATAAAGCCTACAGAGCAATTCAAAGTTGATATGCAAATTACATGGTTAAAGCTAAAACTCTCTTATAAAGCTGCTGATAGTGGCTGCCTTCATGTTAACGTAGAAGAGAAACAGAGAGTTCAATTGTCACAAAACTGTTGATTTTTTTTCATCTTATATCTCATCTTATATTAACAGCTTCAAGGTAATTAAAATATACATGGATAACAAATATATATTTTATATCACAGTAAAAAGTTTGACTTTTTGAAACAAAAGTACATTTACTTTGACTTAGTCCGTGCAAGATCTACCAGTCATTTTGAAATGGCATAATTTCCAGAGTCTCGAAAAAGCCTTGATTTTTTATGGAATTTAAATTTTGTAAGAGTGATGTTAATTTTCTGAACAGGCGCACAAATGTGTAGGTGTCCATTTATAACTTCATTTCAGTGTATAAAGAGCTGAAACAAAATAATATTAAGATGCACCTTTAGCATGACTTTGATTCTTTTGAGTTGAATAGGGTAAATAGGGTTAGAATATTACTAAATATGTGTTGCTTCTCACCTTTTGAAATTTGACTTAACACATGCATTTAAAAACTGTGTTAACAACTATACAAAAAGAGTTGAATAAGCCATCTATCTTATTGGTGAGGATGTTCTACTATCTTGATAATGGGCATGGAAAACAGAAAAAATGTAATCACTCCATTAATAATGAGATGCTATCACTTTCATGTCAGTCATCGCTTTCAACTGATTTAATACTAATTTTATGGCAGACCAAAATGGCTGATATGGTAAACATTTAAGTACTCTTGAAACGAATTTTCTTGAACCATATACTGCATATTATTCGCAAAGTGTAGGGAGGGATAAAAGTAAAATGAATATTCAGAATTGAAACAATTGTTCCATCCCAAAATTATGCCCCTTATGGTAGACATCTTGAACATCCAGAAAAGAAAACCACCGACCCATATATCAGATTAAACCAATCTTGGTTTGAGAAATCCTCCTGATCTAGAGGATGAATTTCACTTCTTATGGGAGCCTAATATATATTAAAAAGACGAATAATATTTAGATGTACCTTTAGCGTTAGCATGACAAAGTTCTAATTCTTTTAAGTTGAATAGGGTTGAATAGGGTACAGGCTATCGGAGGCTGTACCTATGCGACCGTTTTTTCGAGCAAAAAATGGCGGACGTTTTAGGATGCACCACGCCAGAGGGAGAAATTTGCGAGGTAAACACATATTTTGTCTATTTGATTTAACAGATTGAATGCACATTCCACTTCCGATATAGAATTTTTCTTAAAATGTTTCTTGAT
The DNA here is from genome assembly GCA_964019695.1 of Loripinus fragilis. Classification (NCBI taxonomy): domain Eukaryota; kingdom Metazoa; phylum Mollusca; class Bivalvia; order Lucinida; family Lucinidae; genus Loripinus; species Loripinus fragilis. The sequence continues at coordinate 18,483,360 of OZ026526.1, read as the reverse complement.
TTCCGTTTATACATGTTTTATTTTGCTGTTATGAATAAAAATGCTGCTGAAATGGCTGTTGCTCAGTAAAATTTGCCTGGGTTTGGGCCATTGAATTGACATTTTTGTCAAGATAAGATTGTTTTTATTTCATATTTTCTTCATGTTGAACCCGTGACATGAAGAGAAAAGTAAATATATTCCAAACATACCGCTATTTCTAAATTTTACCCCAGTTTTATGGCCATTTACAGACTGTACACACACCAAAAGTTCCACTTACGGGGCGTATAAACTGTAGCGTTTTTCGAGTTGAGGTGGATGGGTATTTCGAGTTATGTTACGCTTCTGGATGAGTATTATGAGCATAATTTCTGTACGTGTAGTTCGAGTAGCAAAGCATTTGCGAATCTGAGTCATACCGTGTCTATCTAGAGAGACAGTCAGACAGAATGACAAACATACAGCAAACTACGCCACTTTCACTGTTTTTTAAGCAGAATTAAGACAATTTACTGACAAGATAGTTCACTAACATAATCGATATCAGTTCACCGACAAATTTTATATTGTAATTTTATGGAATATCCCAATTCTTATTCATTTATTGATGATATAATAAACAAAGGCCTGATATAAAGTCAATTAAGACACATATTAGTTATTGTACCTCGATTTTATTGGACTTACACATGGCGTATGTCTATAAAGCCAACATTCCATTGTCTGTGCCAAAATATGTTTATATCATCAAACATAAAACATAACTCATTGAAGTTATGATGGAAAAATATGGTATGCCTATAATCAATCTGCTTTGGTATTTAAACAGAATGCTTGTCATCTTTGACAAACTACATCTAAAATAAGATATACATCTAGCTATGTGATGACATCAGTCTAGCTCCATGTATCTTTAAAATGTTTGCCTATTGTTAATTAATCAATAAAACAAAAACATTTTTTAAAATCAATAACTGATCTTGGTTCCTAGAAATGTTGTAGAAGGCTAGTTCTAATTCTTTATGTTAGTCACCCATCATTGATGATCCAGTAGCTTAACCCAACAGTAAAATAGTCTCTGATTGTCAGATAAAATGTTCTATCAAATCTTCTACACTGACAACGATCACATTCAATCATTATTCTAACTAAAGTATATCTACTTATTAATCAAATCTAGCCTGCCCCCCCCCCCCCCAGCTGCCAAACATTTGTTTAGTAAAACATGCATATCTTTACATGGCGTTCAATCTTCGAATAGCTGAGTTTGTGTAGCACTAGGAGAGAAGTTACTATTACAAGAAAAAAAAGAATAGGTTATAACACATGATATCTATTGGCAAATATGGAACACAATGGGAGTCAGTCTACATCAAATCATCCATTAATATTTATACTAATCATCAATTATTTTCCAGCCATATTTCATTGAGCATAATGCAAATGTGTTGATGAACTGTCTTCAAAAGTATCAAAGAACTGGCTTCAATTCTGTTATCAATTTTCAGGTAGTGTCAGAGACTCAAAATCTGCTATTTTAATTTAGGAGCTAAATATTTGAAAATTCAATTCACAAAAATTTGATACCTGGAAATGTTTGACTTCATAAAGAGTTACGACTAGTCTTCTACAACATTTCTTGGCACGTCATACGATCAATTTGTGGAAGCAGTTTTTCAGGGGCAAGTGTTTTATACAACTGCGCCATGTTGTATTATTAAAACAAAATTGCGAAATTAACAAAAGTATCCAGATGATATGCAGTCTTTCTAAACTGCAAACAGCTTGTTTGGGGTTTAAAAAAGTATCAAAATTAATTGTTTGCTACCAGAAACACACCTTTATGTTATTTATGTCATTCACGTTACATGTACAACTACACCTTACAAAATCATTTATGTTTAATAGTTTCTTTTGATAATCTTCATAAAATGTAATTTATATTTTAAGTACCATGTTCCTAATAGACAATTTACTTTATATTTAAAAACTGCATATAGCTTGTTTCTATCTCACATACTTTAAGAATTATAGACTGTTGAATACATCGACCCCAAAAAAATGTTAATAAAAGAAAGAACCTTTTCACTTTGAAAAAAGCATGTACACTTTACAAAACCATCTATGAGTATTCTACAGATAAATAAGAGTAAAAAGCTATAACTAAAAGAGCTTCTGGTGTAAAATACAATTTTGCGGCTTGTATGTTAATATGCAACATACATTACAGACATTAAGAATTACTTTATATATTGCTTAATACCATATATTTTATGTCATATAATACTTTATTTCATCCCAAAAATCTTTTTTATGTGTTGATTTAAGACAAGATATCAGTTTGTCCTAAAAAAACTATCAATTCTTTTCAAGAAACTATATCTATAAACACTTACATTTCTGAAAAAAGTAAATATTTGAAAGTTTTATATCCACAACATATTTATTTTGATTTGTCCAAAGTTAAAGATTTTAAAGCTCATAAACAAAGAAAATGATAGCACTTTAGTAATAGTAGAAAGATATATTTTCATTTTCTGTCAAATGTCTCAAAGTAACATATATATCCATTTAAAATATATTGTATATGGTCCTTTGTTTGTCCAAACTGTTGTCAAATACAGTAGACAACTGGGTCTTAAAGCTTATATATGTTGGAGGTAGACTTTTGCTATATTTATCTGATAAAATCTAAGTTTAATTAAATTGAAAGAAATCCAAACAGTTATTTAAAACAAACTGTGTACCCAGTTGTTTGCTGTTCACAATATACAAAACATAATCCCTAACAGGATACAGGCTAGTTCCTTGTATATCTATTTTAATTTACGATAAGAAGACTGCAAATTACTTAAAATTTTATGCAGGTGGTAGCATACAATTTAATTTTGCTTACATTCCAGATAGAAACAATCATCTAAGAGTAGGTAAAATAAAATTTGATACATGTAACATTAGATAGTATGCATAATACGTGTCTGTAATCATTTAATTTGGTAAGAGGCTATCTCAAAATTACAGTGTGTACTGATATCTATAAATCCATATGCAGATGATGACACATTACTTGTTCTAGCTTTTAAACTGATTTTAGTTTATTTTCAGAATAACTAATGGAAGCGTTTATCACACCAACTTAGTACTTCTGATTATTTACTTAGCAGATAACACTTTATAAGACATCCTATTTAGAAAAAAAAATTTCCCTAACTTCACCAACCTGAATATGCTTTAGATATAAAGTGATTATTACCATAGTGATTGGCATGTCATGTAACATTCATGGGGAAGAAACCATTACGATTAAAAAATCAGTTTTTTTCTTATGAATAGGATTAATATCTGCTTTAATGTTTCATTTCTCATTTTGACCTATAATTTAAAAGACATATTTTATGAGTTATGGGTTAGCTTTTGTCCCATAATGTTATCAATATAGTTGGTGTAATCAATAGTTGATATGCTATAATTATATGATTTTTGGTGGCTTACACAATGGGCGTTAGATCTTACTAAGCAACTACAACCGTTTAAAATAGTTTTTTTTAAAATCTTAATTGGGCTGTAGTCAGTGATAAATGTATTGTATATATTATTCCTTATGTAAAAAAGAAGTAAACATATACATTTCAGAGAGATGAAAGATTATCATTAAGTGATTTAATCATGGATTTAATGCTTAGTTGCATTTTGTGTCAAATGCAATATTCATCATTTCTCTCATTACTGCGCACTCCAACGACAGTAATTTACATAGATTAGTAGTTCTCACTCATATAGTGTCATACATGCATAAACTATTTAAAATAAAGTAATTAAAGTATATAACAGTAAGAACAGTCTGTCTAAATTAATTAGTTAAAATTGTATTGCTAGTCATTTGTATTAAATTTAAAGATAAAGTTGATATGCAAGAAATAGGAATATTTTTATATTAAGAGTATATGAATTCCATTTTTTCAGGGTAACATAGTAAATTTTACTATTGCAGGGTAACTCCCAAACTATTAAAGAGCAAATAACTTTATTTTGTGGTTAAAAATATGTGGTTTTAGAAAACCATAGTCTACAACTTCCTTCTTTGGGGGTGTTGTGGCAGCTCAAGGTCTAATGACAGTACTGCATTAAATAGTAATGCATTTGAAAATAAGTAACGTATATAACTGTTTTATCATATGGTTTATTGTATGATCGCATACTGATTGTTTTCTGCATTTAATTAAATGCTTTTATGACAATCTTCATGTCGATATATAAGAATTAAGTATAGGTCACAGATACAAAATACTGCGACAGAAAATGTACACTGAAATTAATATGACTCTTTGAGTAATACATGCTTTCATGGGCTGTCAGTTCAAATGGTATGTTCTTTGCTTGTTTTTGGTACATATTATACACTTAAAACATACCAATAGAATAAAGCTAAAAATTGATGTATAATATGTTTTTTATTTCATTAATTAAGAAATGGGAAAGACAACATTTTTTTTATCAAATTAGGATACCATTATATTAGGGGGTGGGGTAAATCCATCCCTTCCATAAGGCATTATTGTGTCTGATATGTCTTTTGTCTAAATATTTTATATTGTTTAACTGTCTTATGTAATTGCATAGATATAAAACACACATTTAAAGGGAAATATGTCTTTGAAAAGAACAGCAATAGATGAACATCATGCATGTTTTCTCTCATTATCTTATTAACATCATGCGACATAATGTACATATAAAAATAGCGTCCTACAGAACATTTGCTACTGCAATTTGTCAGTACAAAGTGTCTAGCAATGTCACAGAAGACCTCAGGATTAAGTTTTTGCAGTCAAACCTGATCTGTCAGGTAAGTTGTGCCAATTCAAATACAAAGGCTCATACAGAAATCAGCTCCTGGTCTATTTATGACACAAAATGTTAGAATTATATCAAAACCAACAAATACATGGTTGAATTTCGACACTCATTCTTGCTAATTTTCAGAAAGAAGCATAGATTGTATAAAAAAAATAATGTGACTCTGCCTGTTGACTTAACGCTACACAGTTATAAAAAGCATGTTAACATGATCAGGAAATACCACAATCACACCAACAGCACCTTAAGGAACAGCCACAGCCATAACAGTCACAAGACATTAATAAAACAAAGTAAAGCGACCAGCTCTCTCTTCCTAATCAAGATGATTGCAAAACTATTAAGTACAAAAAGCAATGCACAATAAAACATGGACACAAGGGACCACAGAATGGGAGAAACAATTAACATCACCAGAAATAGAACCATCCCCTTAGAACATTGCCAGACTGTAGCATAAGCCACAGAGTGGGAGCTTAGATACATTTTACTGGCACCAAATATTTGCCCTAGTTGCTGTTGCTGTTAAAACAAAAACTGTGTAGATGGCATGGAGGTTTTCAAACTATTGCAATGTATCATCACAGAGAAACCATTGAATCAAATAACATGCTCTGATGAAACAAAGAAAAAGGCTAACGACTCACGATAAATCTAACGATAGACTGGGCTAAAGAAATGTTAAAAGCCTAATGTGAGTAGACATCATGCTTGGTCCATTTAGCTCTATTTTTTCCATCAAGGTTCTGCTCAGAATACCCGTTCAATAATTTAAGTCTCAAAATACGCATACAGTAGCTTTATTTTGCTCAAAATACTCATACAATGGAATGTTAACTTTGCTCGAAAAACGTTACAGTTTAAATGGAGAAAACAGTGCGGCGTACAGTGTATAAAATGATCAACACATACAAAATAAACTTAAAAGAGATAAATAGTGCGAATGACAATACACATATAGTGTTTCACAACAGATAAATCAGGTATTTGCTTTGTGATTTCAAATGAAATCATGTGAAATTAGCATCACGAATCGGAATATGTAGCGGTGTTTCACTGAGCAGAGAGAAAATACACTTGTTTTCGTGGCAAATATCAAATTTTGGGACAAACCTCGAACTAATTCTACATATGAGAACATCTTCAATTCATTATTTATTATTGGCTAGTATTTGGATAACTGAAACCAAGCTTATTGAAGAGTAATATCCGTTATTCTCCAGCCTGTGGGTATCCCTGTCTTCATTTTCCGCCATTTTTTGCTCGAAAAAACGGTCGCATAGGTACAGCCTCCGATAGCCTGGGGTATGGGATGTTTTGGCGTATTATTAAGAGATTCTGATTAATTGCTAAATGTAATAAGACCTAATATGACTACCATTGAAGGTGGCCACAAAAATACTTTACATGTTATTGTTTGTATACCGTGTCATGGCAAGTCTCATCTATATGACCCAGTCTGGCCCACTTGAGGTTCTCAATAGTTATGAAATTCAGTAAAAGCGTTAAACTTGTGATCTGTTTTCAGGCAAAATGAAGAACTTTGTGATAACTTTGCTGTGGATGCTATATGTTAAAGGTAAATACCCTGAAAATTCATTGAAATGTGATTTAAAAAACACATTTTGTTATTAGCTTACCTTCGCCCGTCATATATTGTGTGTCATGTGTAAACTTTAAAAATTAAAACGTCGCCTCCTGAGCCACTGGTTTATATCTCAGATTATTTCTAACAATTTTCCCCATTTAGCTCTTAACCAAAATTACACATTCTTCAAATTTGGCTCTGCTGAAATAAATGACCAACAGGGCTTAAATAAAGAGACAAAATGACATCTTCTCTAGAACGAATGGCCCAAATTTTTAGCAATTTCTCACAAATAATGCTTTAATATCCTCTACAGAAATACATGTAGCACACTGAATGTTTTCTGCCCGCTGAACAAAAATTGCCACCAGAGCTAAATAGTAAAAGAAATTGCCTCTAAACGACATCCTTTGAACTACTGGTCCAAATTTAAAATCATTTACAAATAAATTTCCATTTTACTATTTACTAAAAATAACAGAAATAGTTCTTCTTTGTTGAGAAAAATGGCCACCAGAGCTAAAAGTGAATACATTTTAACCAACATCTTCTTAAAGGACCTCATACAGTCTCGTATTCAATCTGCCCAAAGGGGTGCTTACAAGTAATGGAAAATTAACATGGGAGACTGCACACGCTTGGAATTTGATAATATTACGTTTATTAATTGCCTGGGGTATGACTTTTATATTTATGGTGCATTTGAGTTTTTATGCAATTCCATTGCTAATTTATGACGACATGTATGATATCACTACCATACATAAGGGTACCCAGTTATAATCAATTCTAAAGTAATTGACATACCTTGTAACGGACACAGAAATGTTTTATGAAATAACTATATTATTGATAAGTTCGTTGATAGTATAAATGACTTTGTATGTATAAGAATAGTGGATAGGCATTCATTTTATGACATGATACCCTAATTTTAAACTGTATGTTTTGTATTTCAGTCAAATTTGGAATTAAAATTTTAACACGTTGCCGTCTTTCTCAAGATACCATTTCAACATAAAAACTATCCATATATGTTTAGAATATGTAGACTCAAGGACCTCTGACACTTTGATAGGGCATCTGCCTATTTTTCAGATGCTTTCCAAAACTTCCCTATGCATATCACTGATATCCTTTTGAATATGACGCTTGATGTATTAGGACCGAATTAAGGTTATAATTAGACAAGTAGACCCCTACGAAAAAACAGGAGACGCTACCAAAGGGGGTAGGAGTTGCAAAATTTGACCTCATCAAACATTTAGAAATAAATTATTTTCACGTGTAAGGGTATTATATCATCAAAGTATTTTAAAGTCCAAAATCATAAGCATTTTAATGATTATTTTTGTTGTTGTTTTTTTCTATCTGATTTGTTAAGAAATATTTTGAAGTGCAACTGTAGTCCATATCAACCTTGATGACAATGTATTTACCTGGTGCAATTTTATGCAGCAATGTACTATAACCATTCATCAATGGGTAAAGTACACCAAGCCAAGAGCCATGTAGTTTATGTGTATTGGATAGATGCAGTTTACGTGCAAAATAATCTACCAACTGAATTTAGTAAAAGGTCAATTTTCATAATCTAAAGAAAAATATGCCAAAAGCGTTGTAATATTTCATGAGTAATGGGTTATGAAAAGGAAGCTTACTAATTATTTCATTATACTGGAAAAACGATATTCAAGAGAGCACACCAAAAAGGCCAAATGCTTATGTTCGGGCTCGCCCAGACGTCACATTTTGGGCTGTGGGATATCTTTCCCCCCGAGTCCCAGCTAGCTTTTCACATATAGTATGTAAAATATGAGAACACACTTACGTGCAAAAGGATAAGTTGGGACTTGGGGGGGGGTGATGTTTTAAAAATAGTTTTCCATTTCCTATTGTATAATACAAAAAGTGACAATTTTAGCCCCAAAATAAGGCCGTACATTAATGAAAATAGGAAATCAAATGCAAAATCATAAAATAGAGACCAACAGCGAGCTTATATATGAAGCTGTAAGCATTTGATCGACTTTAATTTTTATCAAAATTATAGGTAGCAATACACTGTGATTCCCATTACCACCGTCAGAGGTCCTTTTATGAAATTCAAGGTCTGGTAACATCGAAATGTAAAAAATACAATAATTATGTTTCAGTGTAAAACATACTTGAATACTTGCTTAGTTTGAATCACCATGCTAGTATTTTTATTGGTAGAAGTTTATATGTTCATGTTTTTCTCTATTATGTATAGGCAAAGAAAAAAAACCCCACTATTCTTTGACATTAAGTTCCATGATTCTTATTCAATGAAGTGCTTACACAATAATATTACCCAAAATGATACAATATGGTGACACCTGTACTTACCACATCTAGTTTCTAACGTTAAAACTACATCTAACAAATGTTACACTTAATATGTAACATTATTAAGAATGTTAATTCATACAGAAGCGAAACCTCATGGCAAGTCAATTCATAGAGGAGAAGAACCTTATATCTATGATTTCATGATTGTAAGCTTCATTAAAAACCTGGTTCACAAGAATAACCTACTGTCAAACCTATTGGTTAAAATCAACTATTTTGGTCACAGAGAACTCTTGGCCCCAAAGGTATTGCTAATTTAATTTAAATTTCTCTGTTCATTCTGTTCTGTACAATTGATGCTGACTACCATCAAATAGCAACATTTATACTTTAGCTGGCTGTGTATTCTAGGCATACAGTTTCATTTCTGGACCCCACTCATTCATGCAGAACACTGTTCTATAATACCTTTAAATACTCTGTTACACTTTATTCTGGTCATGGAACCAAAATGTGGTTACTCTAGTTCAGTTGGGATGTAAAGGAAATGCTAGGTCTTCTTGTTTCCACACATTAATTGTTATGATATTACGTTTCTTAAACAATATCATGCAGGACTTGAGGAAGTGATACACATTGTCTTGGCCCAATAGTGCCATGACATGGAGCCATGACCTTCGGTATTTCCGACCATCGAATGATTTGAAATTGGCTAAAAAAGTCTTTTTATAAGGAAAGTGGAAGAAGATTTAAAAATAGCCTCCTTCTCTCGAGTTATTGATTCATTTCAACTAATATATTAATTTTGCTAAAACTGAGGAAGGAAATGACAAAGTTACCGTTTTTTTTTTTGTTTTTTTTTGTTTTTTTTTTTATGCAATTCGGCTCAGATCAGCAGGCTATATATGACATGTTATTTTTGTGATAATATGGTATCTGGACAAAGACTCGAACATATCTATCTTTGGTATTGAATGTTGAATGTTTTGTCAATTTTTGAGAAATATTATTGAAATTTTATGATCACTTCTACAGAATAGGTATAGTCTCGTAAAAAAACCCCAGAATGACTGGGAACTTAATTTTAAAGCTTTTTCTTTGTTGATTCTTGTTGTTGAGGCATTGTACTTGATGACTCCAACTGATGCCACTCTGGAATCATTGAGCGTTTTGAAATATTCAAGATGGCGTCCAAGATGGCCGTCAGTTAGGCTCCTAGGACCTATATAACCAACAAACTCGATCAAAAGCATTTTAATCTTGACTTTTTATGAATGTTCCAGAGGCTTAATGCTAGAACCAATTAAAATATGTAGAACATTATTTTGATCCAGAAGGTTGAAATATTAAAGATGGCGTCCAAGATGGCCATCGATTAGGCTTCTAAGACCTATATGACCGCCATACTCGATAAAAGCACTTTAAATTTGACTTTTTATGGATGTTTAGAGGCGAAATGATACAAACGATCAAATCAAAACATGTTTTTGATTCAGAAGGTTGAAATTTTAAGATGGCGTCCAAGATGGCCGTCAGTTAGGTTCCTAAGACCTAAATCACTAAAAACTCGATATAAAGCATTGTATCGATGTTTAGGGGCCTACTAATACAAACACTTAAAATGAACCATTCACAGGTTTGATTAATAAGGTTGAAATAGTAAAGATAGTGTCCAAGATGGCCACCATTTAAAGCAAAATTCAACTTGAAATCAAATTCGCATTTAGTAACTATATCTGATAGTATTCGGTTGTATTTGGAGAATTTGACTGATATGAAATTGTTGTTTTTCAGCGTTGTAAAATATTTAAGGTGACGTTCAAGATGGCAGCAATAACAGGGTGGGGAATCACATTGTTTTTGCTATAATACACTGCATGAAAAAAATCTCAGACTCTTAATGTGCGTAATGGTAATGTTTTTGTCTTTGTTTTTCCATCAATCCATGCACTTTCCAGACCATTTTTGGCCGGATCTGATAATACCATAGTATCATATTATTCTCATAAAATTCCTCATTTGCGAAAACATTCCTTCAAAAAATGAAGTGATAAATGCCAGGGTATACTGAACGGACGACATCACTGGAAACTTTGTGACAGAGTGTTTGACCAAAGTACAAACCTTTTTTGAATCATGCGGAAAAAGTCAGCTTGATGGATGCATAAAATTTACAAAAAATACCTTATGGAGTATAGTGTATCAACACAAATAAAATAACCCTGAGTAACCTATCTGCATACTGAAGATGTTCGTTACCATCTTTACTGCTGGTTGGTAAGGCCTGTTTGCAATTGTAACAGCCAATGTCTACCTTTGTGGTCTGTTGCAAGTGCAGCAAACAGCACAGATGGTTGAACATTGCTATAGAAATATGTATGCTGGTGGGGTGCAAGTGTATCAGACATGAATGCTTGCAGGCAAAAGTTTGCAGAATGATATGACTGCTGGATAGATGCAACTGTTAAAGACAAGGGAAATGGCCAGGTGCAATTGTTACAGACATGGCTGATGATCGGGTGCAAATGTAATATACATGGATGCTGATAAGCTGAAACTGTAACAGACATGCATGCTGATAGTATGCACCATATAAAAACATGGCTGCTAGTCAGGTGCAACTGTAAAATACATGCATGATGGTCTGGTGCAATTGTGCTTACCAGCCCGTTAATTGGGTACGAGCATAGGGACATCTGTGGGTCTGAGGTAAGTGTAACATATATGCCTGTTGGTTCAGCCACACAACTACATATGTGATTGTTAGTTAGTTGCAACTGATTCAAACATATATGCTGGTAGATGCAACTCTTACAGACATGCATGCTGGTTGAGTTTAATTGTAACCGACGTGCCAGGTGGTCGGGTGCAACTGCAACACACATGCCTGTTGGTTCAAAGCAACATTTAAAACATGGGTACTGCAACATGCCCTCTAGTCTCGTGAAGCTGTTACAAACATAACTGCTTGGTTTCAGAGATGTATGCTGGTCCAGTGAAACATAATCAAACATGCGTAATAGTAAATATTTCTGCTGACCCTGTGGCAATGATGCCTGGGCTGCTGTAACTATCATGCATGACTGCTGGCCCAGAGTCTCGTCGAACGGCATTTGTGCTGGTTGAGTACCACATTGTTAAACGCGCGTGATTTTAAGGATGTCAGATATGATGAGCTGGTGGCTTTACGTGGCCGCTTTTCAGTGAAACTTCAGCATATATCCCTGCGGACTTGGTACTATTCAATCAAAATGCCTCCTGGTCCATTAGAAATCAAAGAGAAAAGCTACTTGACCGATGCCCCTCGATCAGATATGCCAACTAACAATGTGAAACTTTAAAAGTCAAGAATGCTAGATTTTCAATACAACATACGTGCCATGTAGAGAGTTGTTAGGTCACTACAGCTGCAACATATATGCCCACTGGCCTAGTGTTACTGTCACCAACACCGCTGCTGTTCAAACATGCCTACTGGTTGAGTGTTGCTGCAAGATAGATGCTTGCTGGACTGTGGCCACTCAATCAGCATGCCTGCTGACCTTCTGTCACTCAATATTGCATGTCTACTGGCGTTGTGCTTCTCTATCTGTTATACCTGCTGATATGGTGTCTTACTATTAGCCGTGCCTGCTGGCGTGGTGTGTCATTATAGGTCATGCCTTTTGGTTTGGTACATCACTATCAGCCATGCATGTTGGTGTGGTGCCTCTCTGTAGGCCATGTCTTCTGATGTGGTGCCTCACTTTAGGGCATGTCTGTTGGCGTGGTACCACACTATAGGCGATGCCTGCTGGTCAGTTTTGCACTTCAACCGACATTTTGACTAGTTGAGTACAGAGGGAAGAGGGATGGATACAAGTCGGGTGCTACTCTTACAGAGGTACCATTACATCAGAAATGTCTGCTGATCTTGTGCCACTCTCAGACATGCCTGCTTGTACAGTGCAACTCTATCAGACATGCATGCTAGGTTCATTTATTCCGATACACGTGTTTGTAAAGTGCTTCTCCATCAGGCAAGAAATCTGGTATGTTAAAAATCCACCAGACATGCTTACAGGTAAGGTGCGGCTCCTATGGTTTGTAAAACTTATCAGCTACCAGCCTGGGGCCATCTTGAATATATCGAATTCTGAGTGATGCATCAGCTGCATTACTGGTATTTTACAAGGATGATGTAGGTAACTCCAGAATCAGTAAACAGCCAAAACGAGTTATGTTCACCAATTGCAACCAATTTTTGTCCCACGATTTTTTTGGGCTTAGATTTTCATTTTCATGTTATTTTCTTTAATTATTGGTATAGGTAAATTAGATGATCATGTCTAAAAAAGTGCGCATCCAAAAATTTCAATTCATTCAGCCTCACAAAGAGTACCACTGAATTTGAATGTGAACTACGTTACTGTGATGAAGTATACTTGTACATACCAAATTTCTTACAAGACTGAAATATTTAGGAGCTTTTATAGCATGCACTTCTACTTGGATTTCTTGTTGATCAAATAAGCCTATTATGTAGAATTTATATTATGTTTTGCTTCTCAGCATGGTCTAAGCAGTTTTGCTATGAATTGACAGTGGAATTCAACTGTAATTCTATAAGTACAATTATTGTTTTAATTGTATCCATCAAATTGGAAGAGTTGACCAGAAAAAAATATTGATTTTGAAACAGTATATAATGAATATTAAAGATTACATTCTTCTTCTGTATTGGAAATAATAAATTGTTTCTTGTATAAAGAATATTGTGCCAGTAGATCGGTAACGTAATTCACATACCTTACACTCTGACCTTATTCCCTGTGTAGAAACATATATTTTGTCTTCAAAATATCAGTTTCTAGTGTGTTGCTTAACACTTTTAACATCATTATTTGCACATTGGAAGAAGGCTGTTGCATCTAGTTTCATTAATATTGTTGGAATAACACTTCAAAATACGATGATATAATAATGGTTTTAAATATTCCATATATTTGAAAACTTGTTGTGGCTCACTACAAACTAAGACAATGCAGAATAAATAATCTAACTTCAATAAATGCCTTTGCATGTACATACATTACAAAAAAGCAAACTTTGCACCATTCACAAAGATACACCCTTCTCAGAAAATGGCAACATGTTCATGGTAACGTAACTGACATAGCCAATTTGCTCACTTCAATTGAAGATAAGAAGTTAGAAATTCAAGTTAACTATTTTATCTATCATATAAACCATGGAAGTTATCAACATAGTAAGTCAGAAGAACATTTGGGGTCAGTGTGGTTAACTAGAATGGACCATGATGCAAAAACGAGAGTGCCAATTTCAAAGTATACACATAAACTCACCAATAAACCTCCAGTGGTAGCAGCAACGAGAAAAAAAGTTTGAATTAGAGAAAATAACAATTGAACAAAATGTCAGAAACTTATAATCACCGTTGATTTGTTGCCTTTGGCCCATTAATTGGACTAATGTGGATTTTTGTAGGATGTGAATTATGTTATCTACTTGTGAATTACGTTACCTATGTTTAATCCAGCTCATTTCAAAAACCATACGAACTACCCCTTATAGATTTATACTATTCAATTTTGTTATTCAAACAGATTACTTTGCATATGTTGTGTTGATATAATGAGTATCTCTGTAAGTAACATAAATAGGGGAATTGATATACCCAGAGCATATAGGTAAACCCTTGTTAAAATAAAATGACAACTCCAATATGATTTAAATTTATCTGTATTAACTGGGACAGATTTGCTTTGATTAAAAACAAACATTTTTTTCCGCTTGTGTATGCATTTAGAGAGGTATTTGGATTTTAGTAAAATTGAAGTAACGTAATTAACAGTAACGTAATTCACAAATTTATGTTTCCATTTATTTTTTTCTATGCATACAACTTCTTGCAAAGTTCTTGTATGGTTTGTTATATAGATAGGTTAAGTTCTTACATTGGCTTCAATTGTAATATTTGTACCTCTTCTTATACAAATAATACACATAGGGTAACGTAATTCACAAAGCAACAGATTTTTTAGACATTCTCAGATATCTTTTCATCGGCGAAAAATAAAAAAAAATTATCCCCAAATTTGTTTCTTTTGTCCATGTACATACTAATCCTCTTGACATAGAGATGTTTGATGTGGGCTTAACATGCATGGTTTGTAATTCGTGAGATGGTTAAATTGGTAACGTAATTCACATTAGATTGTGGGACATTAATCATCAGTACAACAAAAAAATGTGTTTTAATTTTTCAATCAAAAGGGGGATATTAAATGAAAGGTATACATGTGTGCCAATAAAATGAAGTTGAAAACTGCTTATAAAAACAACAATTTGAGCATAATACATTCTTAAAATTACATACTAAGACAATGGGACAGCATTTTTTGGCAATTTTGGGGGCACTTGCTGTCAATAAACGTCGAAAGGATTGGCTATTGACCATTTCCATTGCTTTTCTTTTATTTGTTTGTTTAGACATAAACCTAAGCTAAATTTATAAACCTTAAAGCGTTAGAAAATACACTGTTTACATGCTTAAATGGGGATGGGACACAAAAATGACCAAATTGGTGAACTTAACTCGTTTTGGCAGAAAATCAGCATTTTGCATGCAAATCCCTGGAGTTTGTCAATCTCAGGGAAGACGAGAGCCAAGAGGTCGACCCTTTCCCAGCAGGTGACCACAAAGCACATATAAACAGACGCACACAAAGACATAGCAAACACAAGACAGAACAAAACATAAAAGGACTCAACAGTAAATAAAACTGAATACCGGTGCAAAAGAAATCCAACAGGTAAACCCCATAGGGCCCGACAAACAGCCAAAGCATCAGGCCCCTACCATCTCATCAATCGATAAGTCTTTAAGTCGGAACCATCATAGAGTCTGAAGTCCAACCCACCGGCGTGCAATTAAAGAGGAAAGCAAAGTTGCCAACCGTGATTGGGTTGACCACCAAGCGTGCAGTCTGCTGCAATACATTAATGTTATAGCCAATTTTTTTATAATGGGAAATTATTTTAATGAACTGCGCTGAAAAATTATTAGAGCCAACAATCTTCCTCAATTTATACACCTAGTCACCATAGAAATCAGGTTCCAAAGTCCTTGGCGCAAGAAAGATTTAAGTCCAACTTGGAATTTAGAAATCCAATCATAGTATCGTCTATAAAATTTTAAGAATGTTTTGCGAAGTCAATGATACCGATAGCCTTGTTTAAGAAGTTTCTGAGTTAACAATTTATTGCGAGTTTGAAGTCAGCCACATTGCTAGATGCTCTAGCAAACCGAAAACGAATGAGTTGAGAGATATAATATCCATAGGATGTAGAACGAGGAATATCACCATCTAAAAAAGGTAAATTGACAATTTCAAAATCAAAGTCGTCACTTTTATTATAAATTTTGGTAGAAACAATATCATTAGAAATTGACAAAATGCAAGTCTAAAAATACGGCTTTGGTATCAGAGGTATTGGCTTTATTCAGTTGGAGCTCTGAAGGGTATATTTGACAAACCATATTGTCAAAATAAACATTATTAATATTTAAGATATCGACCAAATATCAGGATGTAGTGTTAAACGCATCAATAACATCAGCCCGCTTATCATCAGAAAGAGACATCATAAAGTCCCTCTCATAACAAAACATGAATAAATCTGCAACCAGGGGAGCACAAATTAGTGCCCATAGGAATCCCAACTACTTGTCTATACAGCTTGGTGCCAAATCGAATAAAAATGTTGTCCAACAAAAAGGTCAGCGCATCACATACATTTTGACACGACCATGCATGATATTTTTTAGGTTTTTCTGAAGTAAAAAATGCATTTCTGTCATTACATGCAAGGTAAGGAGAGCCTTCTCTCTGGAAGGTTCTTTCAATAAGATCAATAAGTGTATCTTTAATTAAATAATGAGGTAAAGTCGCGTAAAGAGTAGAAATATAATAAGTAGACAAACTGGTAGCATTGAAATCTCTAGCTTTAAGTTTATCTAAATTTCACCTGAATTTTTAATAGACCAAAATAGGTTTTTACCGGATCATTCATATACCTTTTCACAATACTTGATAACATGTTCTTTAACAGCTGTAAGACACGAGGTTAACAATTTAGAAAGTTCTGTTGTCATACAAGAACTAGAATTAGCAATAAATTTTGCTTTATAGGTTTTTTTATGGAGTTTAGGTAACCAGTACACCGTAAGAAGTTTGTCTTGATTTTCTTTAGTTTTGACACCAAAATGTAGGGCTGTATGACAACCATGGCCATCAACAATCACCCTCTCACTTAATGAAGGCTGCAGTTTATAGGCAGTAGAGTCAACAAGTATTAATATAATACAATCATCACTCAACTACAACATTGTTAGCAGCTTTATCTGCTGGAACCAAAACATAGTTCATATGAAAATCCTGGATGCCTCGCTTAAGATGACGAAAAGAAGATTTAGGTTTAGGGGGTAAAAGATGTGTATTACGAGAGTAAAATGAAATACGAGTATCAATAATTTTAAAAATGTTAATCTTCCGTTTCTTCAAGGCATCAGGTTCAACATTTTCCCGTTTGCACCAACGATTACTAAAGTCATTTAAACAAGCAGCGATCTTTCTACGAATTTTAGAGAAATCAATATTAGAGGGAAATCTATATTTAGGACCTTTAGAAATAATATTGTGAACTCTAGCATCAGGAATGACATTTAGATAACCTGTAATAACATGTCCTGCAGAGGGATATAAATAATTAGAATTTTGACAATCTCAGGAGGCAGGGGTATTAGAATCTATGACTTTATCATTTATAATTTTATTAAAGTTAAATAAAGTAGACCTAATTGGTTTGTTATATTTATAACAAATGATAGGAATTTCAGAATTATTAAAGTAATTTGGAATAGATGAAATCACTAAGTTATCCTTGAAGATACTATGTAAATCAATAAACTCAATACCTTTGTTAATGAATGGAATTTTGATAAAATGTCGTTTATGGTTGACCTCAGAATCGATATAAGGACTAAGGAAATGTTGAACATAACACCTAGTAAGGAGTGCTACTTTATATAATTTGTTTGCTCTATCGTAAAGTTTATTAGCCTCTATCTCTGAATTACGTAAAACTGAGATAGAAACTTAAAAATGAAAATAAGCCATGCCGACCATGATTAGTTAGAGCCAAAGAAAGATCCTTTAGAGAAGTATTTAAGCGTTTTTTAGTACAAATTTTGCGCTTAATGATGCCATTTTACGTTTACCGTGAGATCTACTTTTACGTTTTTTTACATTCCAAAACAGAAAAAAAAACATCAAAATCTGGCATTTTAGAAATGTTAAAATGTTCATGGTATATATTCTCATCAAAGCCAAAAGGAAAAGGTGATTGCAAAAATTTAATTCATTTAAGTTCAGTTTCATGTCTCTTTATATTTTTAATCTAGTTGATGAATTTGGATCATATATAATTTTTTCAACCGGCTGAATTACAATTTTACTAGGTAAATGACCATTACTTTTGAAATGGTGATAAAGAAATGTGTCAATTTTTTAGGCTTTTTCATTTTACGAAAGTGCTTGTCTAAAGAGATCGGCCAGTTTGTCCAACATATTGCATTCCACAATTAATTTCAGTTCAAGATATAACATAAATCAGATCAGATGAAGTTCAGTCCATATCATTATTATTGATCATTGAAAATTGCCTACCATTTACAGATGATGTAATGGTAGTTTTAGTACATAAATGTGTGCAACAGACACACCTCTTGACATTGCACTTAGAAACATTAGGATACATTCCGCGTCTTTTGAATGCATTAAATGGTTTAGTATACTTCCTGATAGTAGGTGACCCAAGAGGAGATAACCTTATGGTAGGAAGCATATCCCGAAAATTGTTAACTGAACTAGGAATAAGAAAAGAGGACGCCAAATGTAAACTAATGGGAGATAAATGTAATTTTGTTATTTTCGTTCTTATCATTAAAATAAGCCTTATTTTTAACTATCTAAATCGATCAATACATTTTCATAGTTTGTATATAATGAGTTATTAATATGCAAAATATAAAGAAAATCCATGCCTGGGCACAGATGTAATTACCCCATGACAGCCTGTGGCTAAAAATGCGTAATTGACAACTTTATTTTTGTGCTTCAATCAAATCTTTACATTTAGTGCACCTAGGCAAATAAAACATTTGGAAAATATTGCTTATCATATATGAAAAGAAACCAATATACGACGTGTACTGCATCAGTCGTCGTCAATATCAGCGCTTCCGGAACATTTTTGGGGATGTCTCGGTGGCGCAGATGGTAACGTCGATGTCTGGTGTAGTGCTAGGCGGAGTTGTCATGGTCGTGGGTTCGAATCTCGCTAGAGGCAAATATTTACAGCAGCTATCGGCTCTACAGCAACTATCGGCTCATCAATGTACACATTTTTATTTTATATGGCTAACCGGTTTCATGTTAAAAACAATTTTGTGTTAAATTGTTGACCCCTCCCCAAGGCCCCAGGGGGTGGGGACCCAAAACATTGTGCCGGTGCATGTGCCATTCATGTAAATAATTCACACACCAAATCTGGTTAAATTTCGGAAAACAATTTTTTTACCCCCAACCCCCCACGGTACCCCTTAGTCCCACCCCTGGGCATACCCAGGTGGCCGAATGAAAATCCCGTCTGATAGGTTATTTATCTTTCATTTGTGAGAAGATACACAAAAGGGGTACGTGCATTAAGGGGCTATTTTGGCCCCCTCTAGAGCCAAAAAACTGAAAATTGCTTTTCACCAATTTCATCTTATTGGTATATTAGAAGAATTGCCCAAGTGTAAAATTCTTGCATCAATTTTACTTTTACCGGTTGCTATGGTAACCAAAATGGCCGACAAAATAGGCAAAACACAGAGAAATTGCCATTTTAGGCCAAATTTGAGGCTTTTGGAGACTTATTTTTTAAGAAATAGATATCAGCACAAGCAAATACCAAAAAGACTTTTAATATATTGTGTGCCGTGATAATTCTCATCATCTGTTAAAAAATTTTTTTGGTATTTGCCATTTTCTTATTTTCAGCCTATTTTGGTGGACATTTTTGTTACCATAGCAACCGTAAAAGTCAAATCAATGCCAGACCTTTACACTTTGGCTATTGTTCTAATAAATTAATACAAAGAAACTTGTATAGAGAAACTTTTTTTGACCTCTAGGGGGGCCAAAATAGCCTCTCAATGCACGTACCCCTTTGTTTTAAAAATCTTTGAAATTGACTTTGTAATTCATATGTAATGATATTTGACCTTTTGGCCCCCTCCCAAGGCCCCAATGGGCGGGGACGCAAAAAATTGTGCTGGTGCATGTGCCATTCATGTTAGTAGCTCACACATCAAATCTGGTTGAATTTCAGATTTTTTTTGACACCCCTACCCCCCATGGTACCCCTAAGTCCCACCCCTGGCGCATGACCCAGGCGGCCAAATGAAAATCCTGTCTGATTTGTTTTATAACTTTCATTTGTGAGAAGACACACAAAGTTTGGCTTAAAAATCTTTGAATGAAATTTAATGATATTTGACCTTTACGCCCCTACCTACGGCCCCATGGGGCGTGGCAAAAAAAAAGTGCCGTTGCACGCCTAATTAATGTGAGCAACCTACACACCAAATTTGGTTGGATTTCGTCCAATGGTTTAGGAGGAGATAGCGTGACGGACGTACGGAGGCGATTGCAATATCGCCGACGCTTTTTTAAAAAAGCGTGGGGATAAATATAAATTTCTCGCTACACAGACAGCATATCTAGTACTGGAATCTAGTGGCAATGACAGGGACTCTGGATTTTAGTTCTGCCTCTTGTGGCAATGAATGGGACTGTGGATATATAAGTACTGTCCTCTAGTAACAGTGAAAGGGACACTGGATACAAGTACTGATCTCTAGAAATCCACTACCTACAAGATCCGACTGCACGAAATGGTAGTCTAGACATGTGACAACCAGAAATGTGAATGACTTATCTGAAGTATCTTTTGGTCGTTTAGAAAGGCAATCTTAAAAATCGGGTTTTCCATCAAATTGCCAAGTTTAAAATTTTAACACTGAAATATCCTTAGGAAAACCAATGTGTTGTTGCATCTTAGCATAAGGACATTACTAGTCGAGAATGGTAGAAACAATGTGCTGAGAAGTCTACCTGATTTGGCAAAAGAAAATTACCGAAAATCGTGATAAATCGAAGATAACCAAACATTTAATAGTCCCTATTCGTTTTTGTCAAAGGGAGGCAATTTTCATTTTTTTACAAATTTGATAAATTCGAAATTGACTTCTGAGCTTGTTTCAATTGATTAAGTAGTTTTCATGTGTTTTTATGCAACGCAATTATTACCAATTTTGATAAGCATAACACTTTTAATTTGCGCATGCGTAAAAGCAAAATTCAGTAAATAGAGCTTTTAACACTTAAAGGAGCATAACTCAGACATCAAAAGAGACATATTGGTGGAGTTTCAAGGAATCGTTTGCTGGATGTCTGGGAAACCTAATTAAGCTTTAGTAAATCCTTTTTGTCCAATACTTTCTCACAAAATATAGATAATTGTAGTGTAGCGTTATCACTTTTGTTCAGTATATCAACCAGCTTGACTATCTACACACAATTCCTTAGTATCTCCTTTTAAGAGACTTTCATCAATGTAAGACACATTATTATGCTGAACTTTCAGAAGAGATGAGAAAACAGGTTTTATTATCTTGGTATAAACACAAGGCACAGAAGACAACCCATTTTCCAGAACTGTAGATGCAAAGTACTGACCATGCCACAGGGGCTTGAAGTTATGATTTTTGAGTGATTTTAGGCCTAGGGAAGCGTGATACATGCTTTAAAATGTCGAAAGCTCGACTATTTAAAGATTTAAAAAAATGTTCAAACCGAGTATAAAAAAATGACAAGGGAGGACATAGAAATCTGGCAGATTACTTTGAAGCTGATTTTCTGCTGGTAACCTATGTAATAGATCGGGATCTCTTGTTTACCCACCAGCCCATCAACATGTTTAGCTGTTCCCATAATATTTTAACAAGTGCGTACCATTTGAAAGAGAAATTCAGGAAAAACCTGAAATAAACTCTTGTCGAGTGCATTCGTGGGAGTTCGCCATCTTGTTAATGACGTCGCGCCAAAGTGACGTAGGTAAGCAGCACTCGTCAACAATCCTGAGACCGCCCGACCTGCTCACTTGAGACGATTTACTCGTACCTACATACCAGGGCCCGGAATTACAATGCCTCCTTAAAGTTAAGCAAGACTTAAGTTAAGTATTGATATTTCCACATGTTATATTAATTTCAAAATAAATCCCCTGGATCGATGTGTTATTTGTGGTCAAAGATATCATCGTGATCTTTAGAAAAATTAAAACTATTTTGATTTAAATATGTTTTAAACGTTATTTTTCGTATCCTGAAAAATCAATACTTAACTTAAGTCTTCCTTAACTCTAAGGAGGCATTGTAATTCCGGGCCCAGGTCCTTTATATATCAGTAACGTTATAAGATTTTTTATAAAGGTATGAAATCTTCAACAATATATTTGGTAGCAAGGTAATTATTTTAAATGGTGAATCAGATCGTTTACATTTTAATTTCCGACAAAAGAAAAGAATGGATGCACAGACAAAACAATTTAGGGTATTTTTTGAAGTCACCTCTCTTAAAGATAAAATACATGAGTACACAAGTACGTATATTTGGGACAGCACATGAGATTTGGTTACTTATCGATAAATGCGCAAATGCATCCTTACACGCCCATGCTAACGTATCCAGCGGGACTAGAAGTAGATCCATAATCTATGCAAGCAGTGAAGGCTCTGGCGAGACTGCACATTAGAAGTACCCTCAGCATTTATCCACAAAAAATGTTTTGATAGAGAAGTAAAGAACACTTTTCTTTAGATTAGGCTTATTTTGAGGCTTGTATTGGGGGGGTACCAAATATCCCATATCCCTTGAAGTAGACAGGCAAGTATCCCTTATAAATTGGCAAATATCCCCATTATTAATTTTCTTAAATAGTCAATATCCCTGAAAGTAACCAAAATATTGAACATAGTATCCCATATCCCTGGAAGAAAAATGGATAGTATCCTATTTCCATGGAAGTAAAATGACAAATATCCTGTATCCCTGAAACCCCTATACAAGCCTCTATTTTAATTGCGGATTTAACTTGTTGCAGAAACAAACATGTTGAAAACTCAAAACGACATGCATTTTCGTCCAGGTGAGCTAGTTTGTGACGCGCGTACCGTTTAGCGCCATGTCATTTAAATTACGTCACGCACGTAAACAAAGATGGCGGCTCCTGTCAAAATGCACTCGACAACTGTTTATTTTGATAAAAACTGACCAGTTTACATGGTTCGAAGCGTAGAATATTCATTTTATTGATGTCATGAGATACATGAAACATTGAAAACGATATCTGCCCAAGAATTTGAGAAACAAAAGTGAGGGAGTAGAAATAAATGCTTTTTTCTTGATCTTGAAGATTTCTGTGTCCGACCTTTGCTTTTTCTATGAATAACTTTGGTCAAAATTTTCATTTTTTTCATTGGCTGTTATTTTCTCGAAATTTTTGGATGGAATTAAAGAGAAGTCCCCTAAGCATCAGGCAAGGTAGCAAATTTTCATAAATTCGAGCACCTGTGGACCATTCCACCATCCCTAGCTCCCATGCCCAATGTACCCACCCACCATCCATGCATCCAACCATCCAAGCACAGAGAATCCAGCCCTAATATAGTCCCGTCAACAGACTCTCAATTCTTCCTAAAGATCAGCAAACTTCTCCCTAATATTCCTGGAAGGAGAAGTCACTTCTCCCTAAAATTCAGGGCCAGCTTGGCCTTTGCGAAAAAAAATTATGGTGGGGGGGGGATTCAATCGGGGGAATGGGAGCGAAGTGGAGCCAGATGGGGAGGAAAGGTTGGGCGAGTGGGAACAGAAGTGTGGATTAGGTACAACCCTATCCACCCCTCTTTTATAGATGATAATGTGATTTATATTTGTATTGTTTCAGGAGAAGTTCATATCAGTGTATCATATGGACAGGAACAATCATACCAGTGTCTTTTAGATGATGATGTCACACTAACTTGCACTGTAACTCCACTATTAAATCTTGTTAAATGGTATCATGGTGAAACTTACCTGGG
Source organism: Loripinus fragilis (assembly GCA_964019695.1). Taxonomy (NCBI): domain Eukaryota; kingdom Metazoa; phylum Mollusca; class Bivalvia; order Lucinida; family Lucinidae; genus Loripinus; species Loripinus fragilis. Next base: position 18,459,367 of record OZ026526.1, on the reverse strand, counting down.
CCAATGCAGCAACCAAAGAGATTTGTGTGTACCTGCTGGTGGAGGAGGAACAGATTCCAACTACAATTTCGCTTCAGATGTTTCTAATAAACAGTTTACATTACATATAAATCCTGTATCTCCTGATACTGATGCTGGAACCTACAAGTGTCAAGATGAGGGTGAAAGTGATAGTGTGACCCTTGAAGCCTGTGGTAAGTTTCTATTGTACTTTACACACATTTTCTTACTTAAGGTGATGTTCAAATCAGTGGGGTGGGTCAGGCCTCAGTCTCGATGATGGCCCTGACATAAAGCTTTAATCTGTTGGTTGGTGACTGATAATTGTCTTTGACTGCATGGGCCCGCCCACCATGGCTCAACTTGATGTTTTCTTTAGCTCTTACAATCTGTGATTCATGAGCCCTATTCTTTGTTTTATCATAGTGTGTTGATTTGATGAAATTGTTTCTCTGTGATAATCATTGTCATTGGTTAGGAAGCTCAAATTTTTGTGTTTTAACAACAATAGAATCTAGGGTGAAGATTTGGTGCCAGTAAAATGCATTTAAGCCACCCGGTGGATTAGACTTATGTCTTTTCTAAGGTGGTGGTTGTCATTGCTGATTCATTGTTAACTCGTCCGCCGTTTTTGTTACCATAGCAATGGTAAAAGTAAAATAAAAGCCAGGATATTACACTTCAGTTATTCTTCTAATATACCAATCGGAAGAAATTGGTGAAAAGCAATTTTCAGTTTTGGGCTAAAAGAGGGGGCCAAAATACCCCTTAATGCACGTATCCCTTTACTTCCTTATGTATTTAAATAGATTTTTGAAGCCAATAATTCATTATTTTCCCTTGATATGTAAAACCTAATGAGACAATAGCTTTTATAAGTTTTATAAGTTTATAAGTTCCAAAGGTCAAAATCGGCATTTGACCTTTCAGCCAAGGTTGCTCATATTGGACGAAAACATAGATTTTCAGAAATTGAACTTATATTTTATATGGATACTCATTATGATCGGTTAGCCAATTGTTTGGTCATACTCCACACCAATATATGGTAAAACCCCATTCTGCATTGCATCGGCCAATTCCGTGGATTTAACCTCTGCCGTACATAGAGGATCTACATTTGATGGACTTTGATAACGTGACACTAACGTTTCACAAAACCATGCCGACACAACAACACGTTTGATTGCAGCAAAACAAACGGTTACAACATTCCACAATAAACGTCATAAAAAGGAAGTGGCTAGTGATATTTTAATGGAAAAGAACCCTAAACTCCATTTATTCTGCTGATAAAACTTTACGGATAATCAGAATAATCGATTTTAATATGGCTGAACCCACATGCTACAGACCTAATTTTCCATACGCCAGTTCGGGCTAACACAATGAAACTTTCTCGTACATAGTACTACGCACAATGCGCCTTACCTACACCTAAGGCTTGATTTGTTCTTGAATTGTGCCAGACTTTCCCGATTGTGTTAAAAACCCCTTTAAAAAGCTTATTTTCCCCTATCCAGAACCAGAAGGCCGATGGCCTTGGTACTTGGTATGTAGAATTTGGGATATGGTCCTACCATTTTTGCACAAATGATTATTCTGGGTTGACCTTGACCTACTTTATAACAAGGTCAATCTAGATTCCTAATGCATTTATATGGGAAAATCTGAAAATGTTAATTATTCCATAGCTGTTTTAGCGAGGCGGCTAAGAGCCAATTTTGGCATGATTGTGCTATGAAATTTGGTGCAGATGAAGATTACGATTGACTAAGCAGAATAGGATATAGAACCACAGTAGGAGGGTCCTACTGCGCATGCGCAAAACATTTCTCTGATTTAAAGCTGTTATCATAGATCTGTAATATAGTTTCTTTTTAAAGAAGGCGCCATGTTGGCTGTAGAATAATACAATGTAACATAACCTAAAGCTTTCACAAAAATAGTTTGTCTACGCGAACAACGTGAACAAGTCAAGTTTAAAGCAAAGGGGATAGTAGGCTTATGGTGGACAGACAGACAGGCAAACAGATTTTGCTGTTGAGCTCAAAGCCCTTGCAACACAGGTCAGACGCGCTGACACCACCTGAGTTACCAGCCGGGTGATCCAAAATCATCACCACATATTTTCTTTGTGTTGACCAGTTTGGATTGTTTTGACTTGGGGACGTTTCTGTTCCAAAAAGGGTATACATATTACGTTTATGACAGACAGACAGACAGACTCGCAGGCACGCAGTCAGATATATTTTGCTGCTCGAATTTACAGAATCCAACACTGTCTTTCGATGAACTGTCTTCAAATCCGTCAGTAGACTGTCTTCAAAATGTATGTCAGTTAACCGTCTGGTCGCATCTGTTTGTTTCCATTGTCTCACTTCCGATTTAATGAACCATAGCCAAATATTACTTAGGCTATGCCAGTCTATTTTATGTGAAAATGATAAAATTACAAGTTTTTTAGGGGGTGGGGTATGCTTGATAGGCACATAGTTTTGATTGTAAAGCTACTCACTAACTGATTTTACTGTAAAATATTTCACACATGGAGTAAGTTTTGTCATTTTGGATGGAGCCTCCATTGTTCAGATGCTTAAAGTTGTAGGGGTTAGCTCTGTTTAGTGAGTAGTATACGAACGTTTTTTAACAATATCTAATATCCACAGTTGATCGTGTGGATTTAGTGTGAAACACATATAAGGCGGACAATTTAAAGGCATCAACAAGGGAAAAAAGAGGAAAGACATCAACTGACATCCATCAATTAACTGCCATACGGAAACAATAGAAAGATTTCTTGTGAGTAGATGACAATAAACAAGAACTATTTCATTATCTTTCCAACTGTTGTGTTATATTAGCTTATCTGAGCCGAAGGCTCATGTATGAGCTAATAGTATACCAGTCACTCTGGGGTCAGTCCGTCCATCCTCCGCCGGACAACATTTTCAAACATCTCCTCTGAAACCCCAGGGCCAATTAAAGTCGAATTTCATATACTCCTTAGGACGCGGGAACAAAGGTTTATCCAAATGGTCCTGGTCACATGACCAAGATGGCCGCCACGTCCATATATCGTGGGCTCGGCGCAATAGGGTTGTAACTCCACTTTTTGTCAAAGATCACCTTTTTACATAGATTAGTTAATTTTTAAGATATACATGTCCTGGTAAAATGATTAGTTCATATCATTTAAAATAGTCCTTAAAATCAACATTTGTCCTGAGGTTGTATTGCACTTTTCGCTCAGCGCGAAAGGGTTGTAACTTGAGTTAGAACCCTATAGCACCGACTTCATTTTCCAATTTTAGGATTGTAACTGAAATTATGCACATACCTTATATTCTGATGTAAGATAATTTGTTTAAAATATTCATGAAAGCTTCATTTTGGGAATGTCATAAATAAGAAACATACAGATTGATGAGATTATAGTATTTTAAATTTTAGATAATGAACTCCTAAATACGGTTCAAATTAAAATAGTGTTTCAAAACAGAGTTGTAGTCAGAACCACTCTATAGATAAACAAACACTTTGAAATGTGTCTGAATTTACACTATTGAAATAGAGTATACAGCTGTCATTTGTTTATTTAATTTCATTATAATGCTTTTGACAGCACAGAATGCTGTAGTCCACCGGGTCCATGTTCTGCGTTTGGCATCAACTTTTGAAATGGAATGATCTAAAGGTTATTACTCAGACTAAGAGGTTGTGGTAAATCTGTACCATCATCCTGGCTTAGCCTACTGATAATGGAATATTTGATAATTGACAATAGTGGTTGTAAAATCACCACATTACCATGACTACTGATTCATTAGCGGCTTTAGATCAGACTTTATACCTGCTTTAGGCTCTAAATGACCTCACAAAAACCGAATGATAACCAAATCTTCTTCATTTGCATGATCATTTTTAACAATGAAAATTACCAAAACATTTAACTATTAATGTAGACTTGTTTTAAGTATTTGATTTATCATTAGGTTAGATACCATTGGTACAGCTTGATTATTCTTTATTGGCATACATGGGTATCTCAAGAGCTATACCATGGCGCTTACTTACAAATTAACATACCAATTCTGGTATGATTAGCGAAAAGGCATTCTAGATAAGTAGGCAAATCCTGCTGATAGTTAATCAGCCTTATTGTAAACAAACATAGGGGCATAACTCCTCAAAGGGAGATAATTCTGACAAATAAAATATTGGTTAGTTATTTTTTACCATAATGGATCTTAAATTACTGCCCATATATTAATGAGGTAATGTAGGTAACAAAGGGTCCCTTACATAAATGGATAAAGGTAGTAAATTGGTGTTGGGCTTTTATAAAATTTGGGTCTGCTCTCCACAATTCGCTTACATATACTACACACATTTTATTCTACATAAGACTTAATTTAAAAGAGTGTCATGGGTTGGTCTGCAATATGTGAATGTGGCAGTTCCTGGTCTTGGTCTTGCAATTTGTTTGGTTCTTTTAAATTCATATTGCAGTTTTCAGATTTCTACCAATGGTACATAACGATAAAAAGTAGTGAGTATGATCAGGAAATACCACAATCACAAACCGCAGACAACCCTATAGCACTGCGAGGAAGAGCCGCTCAACCATCACGCGATACCAAGAACACAAATTAAGCAAAGCAGCAAGCTCTCTCTTCCCCATCAAGATGATTGCAATACTAGAATGGACATAAAGTAACGTACAACAAAATATAGAACAATTACAGACTCCCACAACGGGAGTTACAATAAACAAAAAGTCAACAACAACAGAACCATCGCCTTAGCACGGAGAGCAGCCTAAGCCACAGGGGGGGGGGGGGGGCTTAAATGCATTTTACTGGTACCAAATCTTCGCCCTAGATTCTGCTGTCGTTGAAGTACAAGAAATGTTCAGCTCGCATGGAGGCCATCTAACTAATGCAATGTATCATCATGGATAAAAACTCTAATCAAATTAACACACCATGATGAAACAAATAAACATGCAATCTACATCATGATTTAAATATTGACTCAAGATCAATAACTTACTTGAAATAGAATAGCAATATTTCATACATCTAATGGCAAGGCAGGAATTAAGGCAGGGGAAGTGCTGAGTGTCTTCTATAGCAGGTATAGGTTTTTGAAGATTGCAAATATAACATCAACCAAAGCTTTTGAAGTACAGAACCAGCATGGTTTATGTCCAAATATAGGATGTTACATAGATCTAGCATTAAAGATTTTCCTTCTATGCTGGATTCTTTAATTTTCACTTTTCAATGTTGACAATTACATAATAAAATTAATGTATCATCTGTCCCCATTAAAATCTTCTATGTTTTGTTGAACTAGATTTCATATAATATTGTAATGATCATTATCTTATTATATTCTGCAGCAATTCTGATAGAAACTATTCTGCTTGTTAATTATCTTAGACTAGGGTTGGTTGTGGTAAGGTTACATGAGCCATGTAGCAGTCATGTAAAACATCTGAACATATTTCATGGTAACAGAAACAACAAATCATTCGAACGTTAGTGATACTTTATTTTAAAGATCAGTTGACTGTTTTATTTTGAAGCATAAAACAAAAACTTGACCCCCAAAACTCACTAGTAAGGTTTGCATCTCTGAAACTCACAGATTAAACAGAATGTTGAAAAAGTAGTGTCACACGCAGCTGATTTTTTGCTTTTCTTATTCAAAGTAGTTTGTTTTTAGTTTTTTATGCACTATTTGATTTTGTTGAGCTATTTATAACCCTAGTACATGTTTTATATATGTCCTATGAAAAGTGAGTTATGGTCTGTTTATTGGTTATAAAAGGTTTACTATATTAGGCTTATTGTGATAGTATTAAATATATATGCAAAACGATCGAAAATATGAACAACATTGCTGACAATAGCTTGCAGAAAGCATTTTAAGCACAAACTTGCTCCATCTTGTACCTATATCCTTGTAGATATTTGTGAAGACTAACACTGTTTGAGGACTGTCTTGTATATAGTGAAAGGAAAGTAGTCCAGTTTTATTTCAAGAGTTATGCCATATTAAAACTACACATTTCGAGTATGTTACCAGTTACAAGTGCTATCCGATCTGATATATTGCACTTGTAACTACGAGCAGTAGATGTATACATTAATGTAAGTCACCTACCCTATATGCATTCAACCCCTGTCTTGGCAAATTATCATGGTTAACAGATAAATTCTATACTAGAACGGGCGAGTTAACTACCTTAGGATCTTATATACATCAAGCAAATAAGAGATGTTAAACCAATTGATTATGCTAGTAAATGTACATATTAGATAACCATTTCAGGACACATTTACTCTTAATACTAAAAATGACCCAAATTGATGGAAAACTGATGAACACAATCAAATCATCAGATGCTCCAATATGGTGAATGCCTGTGTTCCCAAGAAGTCACCAGACATCTGTTTTGGGGAAATTTAATTGGAATAAAACTTGCATTGGCATTTTACAGTTAAAAAGAATAACATAAAGAAACACACGCCAATAAACTCATAGCATTTGATCTCTATCATCATTGCAAAAAAAAATAAGCAAAATGTGTTTAATAATGATACTTAGAATTTAATTTATCGACACTGAAACAATTACAATGTATAAAAAGATGCGCTGTGAAAGACATAGATATATACTTTATGGTGTATTAGAATTAGAGGTTACCTTTAATATCATATCTGTACTGCTTCTACTGGATAAATACGTTTTCACAAGCAGCCTGATTTCAAAGAAATGCTGCTTTTGAATCAAAATCATTTCATTAATATTTGCAAATGAAAGGACATCCCTATAATTAAATGTTAAAAGTTATATGGAGGAGTATCCTTAATGTTAGGGCTATTTCCGTGATATACCCACAAAAAGCTAACAATGTTTTCACTGGATGGTCATTATCAGAAATGTACCTGTATATTAGCTATATGTTATGTATGTTACCATCTGCTAGCAGGCCGATGTGAAGACCAATGTGCGGATATATTCCTTCCAGTATATGCTAATTACCATATTTTATCATAGTTTTAACACGCCTGATGTTTTATGAAAGGAGGCTTGGTCTTTGTGTTTTCATGAAGCTGTGCTTAGTATATGCAATAAGCAGGTAGTGGGCTTGTAAAAAGTGTTTTACAATTACTCATAGATGGGAACAAACACAACAAATGTGTGATCTGAGAAAAGAAATATGTTTTAGTCCTTTAAGCATGAGATCATGGCCAAGTCTTTCATGAAAGCTGTAGCTAGGAACATATACCTTTGAGAAATGACTCAATTTCAGATGGTAAAATGTAACGTAAGTAACAACTTAAACACATCTTATGTATAAAAGGATAGATAATTGCATAAAATGACGTATCCATACAAAGCATTAAGCAAAAGAAATTATTTCTTTAAAATGAAATGGTTATTCTTAGTTGTATTACATTTTAATTGATTTTATACAGTAACGTACCAGTAACGTACTTTACATGCCTATTATAAATATTTGACCGCGGGAAACATGGTAAATCATTGCTTTCCCAACATGATAGACACACACCTAGCAGGATAACAATAAAAAGTCTTCCATTAGGGTAGAAGCGTTCTTAAAATTTGAATTTTGCCCCTATATAAATAAAATATAGCTACAATTTTCACAGACTTTTGCACTTAAATGACCTTTGATCCAAACACATATCATGCCTTGATGATGCTGTTTGTTTATATAGCATGGCTGTATTATCCAAAAGAGATTCTGCATTACTTTGAATCATAATTTTGGATAGCTAATTGATAAAAACGCTAAAATCTACCGTATATACAAGAATTTGCACTCAGTTGACATTTGACCTAATTCTGGGACTTTGGGACATTTTCAGACTTGGCATCCACCCCTATCCTTCTAAAAACACATCAAGATACACTTTGAGCATGGATGCCAAAATGTACTCAAAAATGCCAACATAATTTTTTTTCAGGCACTGGATGGCCAACTACCAGTGGAGTCCAGCCATTTCCATGTCAGTGACTTCCAAACAAATGTACTGGAAGCACTATGACCTGCTTACACACTACCAGAGCAGAAAAATAAATCCTTAATAACGCTAAAATTGTTTGTTTAATGTGGCAGTGTGTAAATTGATTAGCATTCTTCTATACATAGGCGGATGTAAATTATTATAACTAAAATTTAACCATCAATTATGGAAATAGCAGATGACATAATTTATAACTCATTTTTTTCATTTTGGATGCAACAGCATAGAGCAACATTAAGAGAAACTTATTGAAAAACAAAATACTCTTTTAATAGTCGTACATTGAACATTCTAATTTGCATGTTTCTGACTGCCAGTTGTTATTAAAACAGAATATTCATTATCAAATATTGAAATGAAGCAATGTATGTCTCAAACAGATAAAGCGATTCCATGAATCATTTAGCAGAATGAAATGAGGTTAAATTCAATTTGATTAATGCCTGCTACTGCAAGATGTTTGTCTCCAGATGTTTAGATAAAAGGAATGATTACTGCTGTAATGAACTTAGCAATTAAATCAGTAAATAATGAAATATATGCTTTTATTTTTGAATTAAGTAAAATGTTTAAATCATGACCATACACTTACTCTGACTTTAATTAAGCCTGTTTCACATCAGCCTTGATGAAGCCATTATAACCTCTCTGTGACAAAATATTTCTGAATTTTGTGCAGTAGTCCTACAGTGTTTGGAATGCGCAACACAGCAAGAATGCCTTATGATATTACAGAGCTGCACGGCTGGCACAACAATAAAAATAAACTTTCGACATGTTTTTATCATTTGGTGCAATTTTATGAGGACACACGACTGCTGCAATGCTGTTGCAAGACAAGCAAGATGTTTTAACTCAATATTTTGCCAGTGAATACCGTAAGACTGCAACCGTACACGCTTTTATAGTGCAATGGCCTTGCCCTTTATTGCACAGCTGCACCAAGAATGCTGCAAAACATATGACTACCGATGAATTTCACATGACTGATTCATGGCCACACCTGGGCAGTCTTGCAAATTTGCATTGCCATCTTGCGACAGCCATGCATATGAAGGAAAGAGAATTAAGCCAGCATTGTACTGCTGCCTTGAGTTTTACGAATATCCACATGAGATATGCAATTTTGCTTGCAGTCTGCAACATGGCCGGACACCCTGCAGAAAATCACACAGCCAAAATGTGAAACACACTTAAACAACAAAACTGCTTTAAATACAAGTCCAGGCTGAATGGCTAACTAGTATATCTACTTTTACATATCAACTGACTTCATATCGATCATTACCTAAGGGTTGACTATCAAACATACCAACCAGTTTATCCAGCAAACTAACAACCTTGCCGACCTGCATTAGCTGAATGATGTTAAATTTTTTTACTTGACCCTTTTCCCAAATTTTTTGACTGGCCTACCTCAAAATTGACTGATTTACATACAAAATATACATTGGTTATTTAAAGTAGTAGTCAGTGCCATCGTAAACTTTTAAGGTGAGGTATGAGAATAAAATGCTCATCAAATGTTATAGCTATTAATATTGTCAGACAAGAAGCTGACAATTCGTCGCTTCAGTGCTATAGTGTTCTAAGTGACATTTTGGTCAAAAATGAGTTATGCATACCGTTGGAAAGGGGATCTAATGTTCTATCTACTGGTTAAGGTTTCATTTGCCTATCTCCACCCAGTAAGCTTAAAATCGCTGTGCTTTTCTGTTCTATCTACAAAAAGACAATTTCGTTCAGTGCTATAGTGTTCTAAGTGATTTTCATCCAATGGCCAATCATGGCTATGTCATGTGACTGGGTAAGTTCAGTGTCATACTGTTCTATCTACATAAAGTCACTTCCCTTGGAGAAATTGTTAAACAATGTAGTTACCTCCCTTACATAAATTTAAATTTCCTAAATTGAAGCGGTTTGTTGGTCTTATGACAAACTAATTGCTACATCGGCTACATTTAGGTCCAAATAATCGGCTCAGTCAAAAATGTAATGCAAATTGATCCATGAACAGAATAATAAGCTGTAGAAACAAATTATCTCCCTTAATTATATTTAAACTGCTTTAATTTAAGTAATTTGTCGATGTAATTACAAATAAATGGTTAAATCTGCTACTTTTAGGCCCAAATAATCAGTTCAGTCTAAAATATTATACAAATTGACCCAATTGACAGAAAAATTAACTGTAGAAACAGATTGCCTCCCTTGCATAAACTTTAATGGCATAACCCGTGCGGTTTCTTACTGTTATGCCAAATAAATGACTAAATCTGCTACTTTTAGGTACAAATAATCATTTCTGGTCAGACTAATATATGAATTTACTCCATAAACAGAATAATAAGCTGTAGGAACATATAGAACACTATAGCACTGAACGCAGAAGGCGATTTTTAAGGCATAATGTTCTATCTGCAAACTGTATAATGCCTGTAAATTCCATATTTCTGTTAAAATTTTCTTCAAACCAAGGTCATTTACACTTTATATATATTTTTAACCCTCTGGCATGCTTCAACGGTCTGTACTAAATAATGCATCAAAAATCAGGATGCTGAAATTTTCAAACTCATTTTTCTCAAAATTTGTGCAATGGTAGATAGAGCACTATAGCACTGAAGCGACGAATTGAGGATTTTTTACTCTTTTTTGTGGCATCACCAGTCTTAATAAATTACAAATATCCTTAACCTATGACCTTTGAGTATATTTTAGGCTATTAAGTATCATTTCTGATTTCAAGTCAGTCTATAAGCTTCATTGTATTTATTACATTGTATCAATGTGCTGAGGAGAACTGTGTAGAAACTGAGCAGTTGGGTTTAGCAAGCATAGGGTTAATATTAATTTATTGCTTCTTTATTTGGTCTTACTGTTTAAATATTTAGTTTGTTTTTTATCTAAAGAATATCTATAATATAAGATCAGAAGTGCACATTTAGAAGCATTTGCATTAAACTTACATGTATAATAATATTCAGAAAAATCAAAATGTATTAGGTTTCTGTTACGCCCATTCTACAATTACACACCAACAGTACATTATTTCCAAGTGTTCTTTTCAGAAACCTAAGTAGATTTTAGATTATAATAATCTTTTCAAATTATTTGAAAACGTTACTGTCCTAAATGCAAATCTTGCACAGAACAAGCACTGTGTCAAGCACATAATTTGGGAAAGGGTTACCTTAACCTGCTGGATAATAAGCATAAAAGCTGTATTATGCTTTTTGTTGCCTGCAAAAAAACAAAACATCAGGAGATAAAATGAGAGGGTGGAAAAATGTTTCTTGCAAAGTTCCTTTTTGCAACCAATTGCACCTTTTGAAGGAATAAGTTAACAAGTTAAGAAATGCACATTTATGAAGGTTCTCAGTTGTAATACATCAATGAATACGAATGTTAGTTTATGTAATCAAAGAATAAGTTTAGAAGGGTTTAGCTAGATGATTTGTGGGAATTGTATTGTAGAATGTGTGTAAATATCCAACCAAGATAGAATAGAGGAGTGGACGATCAATCAGTGATTTATTTGATCAAGGTCACTCGATTCTTATACAGACACATGTAACTTTCTTGGTTTTGTAAGATTTTTTTTATCAAACTTGTACCTCAAGGCTTTTTTCGACAATATCTTACATGCAGAAATGTTAGGTTTCATATAATAATATCCTCCTTTAAAGCTAAAAGGATTCAACTCATATTATAAAGATCATGTAATTTGGTTACTTACGCTTATTCTAACATATTTATACAAATTTAAAATATATCCATTAACTAGATATTATTTTCTATCCTATAATTTTCCAGAAGGTGTCTCAAAATTATTAAATCTATATCAAATATTCGGTAATCTAAATAAAAGATTAGTTACCATTGTTTTCCACTGAAATATATGTGTTTTATTAATGCAGATTTCAGCGCGAAAGGGTTGTGACTTCAGTCACAACTGTTTTGCACCGAGATTATATGACAAATATGCTGCATTTCAGAGGGAATAGGGTTGTATCTCAAATATTTACAAATATCTCATTTCAGTTTGAAATAAAGAATATCTTATTGAGTCTGTTGTTTTTGATTGCTATTATGCACTACATATCTGGATTTCAAAAGCTAACGTAGCTAAATAAAAAAATCATTTAGTTTTTTGTTTCTACTGAAAGTTTTTGCAAAGCATAGTTACAACCCTATTGCGCCGACACAACGATATGGTAAAATCCTTAAAAATATTTTACTCCAGAACCAGAAGGCCTATGACATTGGGACTTGGTATGTAGCATTGAAGATGTGAGGCCTACCAAGTTTGTTGAAATGATGATCCTAGGTTGACCTTGATCGACTTATCTCAAGGTCAAATTTCCTTCCTAATGCATTTAAATGGGAAATTTTCTAAAAAGTTGATATGTTTAAAAACTGAGGAAGCCTAAGTCATTATTCTCACTTTATAGATTAACCTAATCACGCTAAAGGACCCTGACCATATACAATGTTTTTAGAGCAATAATGGCAGACAATACAAACAGGCCTGGAGTAGCTGCTCTGAAAGAAGGTAATTAAAGGCGTTTATGTCTTATTTCGATGTTCATACTCAGCTATGTTTTAGGAAATACGTTAATTTAGGTTTTGGCTTCTTGATTAATCAAATAATGGTTAGATTTGCGTAGATTAGTTTCAAGTTGTAAGAACTTGTGTTTTGCCTACCATTTGAATTGAGGGCATATTTTATAAAAAACACACATTCAAAACATGGTTTTAAAGATATTGACCAGCTTCCTTTGTAGGAGAGGGAATGAAATTCAAAGCAGCTAAGTTTTTTTTGTAAATGTTTTATCTATAATAAATGTCTAGTAACGAAGAAAAACAACAATCTAATCCACTGTACTTATACTGAAATTTCCCAGAACTGGTCAAAAATTTTGAAAAAGGACACAAGCCACTGAACGGGTATTTTGAGAACTAGATTATACAAAATTTTGAACGGGTAGTCTGAGTGACGTAGATCTGGGAAGCCATGCATATGCTTTTGACAAATATTCGACACAACACCATTAAGCAGTATGTGTTGATTTATCTAGCAGGAAACATGCTCTACCAAAACTTGAAAAAAACACCCTCAAATTTTCATAAAATGCTAATCGCAACCCTGTTCAAAATTCATATTCTGTAATGTCAAGTACCAATGATGTCTCCCATATATAAACTCGCAATTCATTGGTCTATTAGTTTAATTAATGCAATATCACAACTGTGTTTTTGTCTGAAACCTTGGTATTTGTGATTTATTAATGGCCTCCCTCTATAGCTAAACCATTGAGTAGGTGACTTATACACTGATGACAATACCATTCATGCAACTGGAAAAAGCAAACCAGAGATTGAACACAAACTGCAGTCTGATGCAAATGAAATAGAGTACTGGAGTAAGTATAAATTGCCAATTCATCATGGGAAATCAACAACTATGACCTTTCTGATACATAAAATTCAACAAGCTGGGCTATTAAACATATATGTGACATTCTCTGGGATTTTAGGTCTAATTGAGGTACATGGTCGATTTTTAGATTTTCGCATTTTCTTAGACCATGGTACCTGCCAAAACGTTTGGTGTAATATGTGCAATGTATGAACCCTAATTATAGAGTTATAGCCCTTCAAATAGCACAACTGATGAGCCAAATCTAGGCGAACGCCTTTACATTGTTTGACGTCCTGACGCTCCTCTGAAAAATGTTGATTTATTCATGTTCACTCAATAGTTTATTGGACAATTTGAATAATATTTATCTATTGTGGAACATAATTTGTCTTTTTGTTTCAGGTACATGAAATGGTCGAACATCTAGTGAATAGTAACTATTCAAACGGTTTGAGCAGCATACGTTGCAATAATAATTATTGTACACAGCGATATTCGCTTGCCAATATTTATAGACTCTAGACTCTCATACGATTCTTTTTAAAAAGCCAGTATGATCAGTAGAGTCCATTTGAAATTTTGATCAGAAGCTTTGTCTTGCTTTCTGGCGATTATTTCTTCTGGTGATCGAAAGCTTTGTCTTGCTTTCTTGCGATTATTTCTTTTGAAGTGCAAATAAAATAAGAATAACATCGCCGAGGCGAATCTAGGTACATAAAGGTATGCCCATATAACATTCCTGAGTTTGAAATGCAAAGGTTTCAAGTAATAGCACCATTTAATGCAATCAAATTGTCATTATCTGTGAGCTGTCTTATTTACAGACTTACCCAAATATGTCTGCCGCCCAGGATATGTCACGGGACATAAATTATTCTCTACTTTGTGACGTCGCCGTTTAAAACAGTGCAGTTCCAGTTTTTTTTGCAAAAAATACCTTGACAAAGTTAACGGGTGCAATTTTACAAAACTTAGATAGATGAAAAGCAAGTAGAAAATAGCAATAGACAATAAAATATTCAAGTAATTACTCTTTAAGTTTTCCAATAAGAGCACGTTTAAAGTGGACGTAAACTTTACGCTGAAGCTACAATGAAGATGTTTATTGCATAAGTCAGTTTGCTTTCATTTGGTACTTCTTCATGATTATAGCTTCTATAGTTTTGCCACAATCATTTTTGCAAAAGACCTGGAAATGCACTGACCGTACGAGGTGGCAAATAATTATGTCCCGCGACTGTGGACGACTGCCATCATCGTTTATTGACAATCGTGTCAAAGGGAGAGACAGAATTGAAAAGAAATTTTCACTGAAATATTTGTGCACAGTCTGATCTGAGCATTGGGTGTTTGACAGTTTTGTCATGGTTAAATGGGCTAGTACATGTACATGAGATGTTGGCGGTTATCGCATCGGCAAGCAACGACATCTCAGGCGAGCTTCCGTGTTTGTCTCGCCAGAGCCTCCGCTGCCTACATAAACAAAATATTAATGTAGATGAAGGTCTAGTCCAAATTCAGAGACACCTAGCTGAGGTTGACTGAAACATTTTACCAGCAAAATTATAGAGAAAACTCTCATTACTTTGTGTTCTGTCTAGTTGTGCAATCATCTTGACGAGGAAAAGAGAAAGAGTTTGTTGTTTTGCATTAATTGTCTTCCTGGTGGTTAATGACTGTTACAGTGGTGTTCTGTGGCTCTTCCTCACGACGCAGTGGGTTGGTCTGAAGTGTGTGATTGAGGTATTTCCTTAGTATACTCACTTATTCCTAGGCCATAGTACAAAAGTATATTGGGTTATTTTCTATATGTACACCATAGAGAATGGCTTTAAATAGATATGTCTAGCCTCATAATCCTTGATGCATATTACAGAACTAAATTCCAATTGTGGGAATTTAATCATAGGCATTTAATTTAAGAGTTTGCATTCAAAGATTTAAAATAATTCATTACAATGATAAAAAGAACAACTTTCAATATTCTAAACACCCGAACAGAATTTGACTCAGAATACCTGCTTAAAATAAATTATGTGCTCATAATACCCGTCTAGTACTGCTAAAAAACTGAGCTGTTCTGCACACTGTTTTGGAACGTTTAGTTTATGTAAAGTGGACAAAAAAAGAGTTGAATTCAAATCCTTAAGAGGTATTCTTTACCAGCTTTTATTTTTCATGCCCCCAAAGGAACTTTGGGAGGCATATATTAATCGCACCATCCCTCTGTCAGTCCCGCTTCTTTTCATGTGAATATCTCCCATATATATTTTGAGGTAGGAATCCGGAATTTGGTGTGCGGATGCATCTTGAGATGGTGGAGTGTTGCGTACCGTTTTCGGGTCACTGTGATCTTCAATCTTGTTTTTAGAGTATTCGTGTCCGGAGCATATCTCTTATATTATTTGAGGTAGGAATCCCAAATTTGGTGTGTGCATGCATCTTGGGATGATAAAGTATCACATACCTTCCTTGGGTCACTGTGTCCTTGACCTTTGACCTAATTTCTAGAATTGGCATTGATTCTGGTGCATATCTTCTATATTTTATGAGGTAAGAATTCCAAATTTGGTGTATGAATGCATCTTGGGATGGCGGAGTGTCACATACCATTTTCTGGTCACTGTGATCTTGACCTCTGACCTAGTTTTTAGAATAACGGTGTCCAGAGCATACCTCTTGTATTATTTGAGATAGGAATCCCATATTTGGTGTGTGTGTGTGCATCTTGGGATTGCGGAGTGTCGCACACAATTTTTGGGTCCCTGTGACTTTGACCATATGACCTTGTATTTAAAATAAGTAAGTAAGAAAGTAAATACTTTTTTAAAGAACTTTATTTATCGAGGGTTATAACATTTAACACACACACACACACACACACACACACACACACACACACACACACACACACACACACACACACACACACACACACACACACACACACTTTTGCATAAATATACATGTATATATATAAATAGACAATAAATTATAGTTTACCATATTCAACCTTATAAGTACTCTCTTCGCCTATCAGTTTTAAAATCCATATCCTCCTTAAAAACATGGTAGATCCCGACCAGTCGGCTTCTGAAGAATAAAGTCTATCAAGATCAGCAGTTTTTCATCCACGCTTCTTATGGCATTGCACCACCTGACCAACTGGAAATCTGAGACGAGTTCAACAATGCGAGCGTTCGCGGGCGCTCGTTGTTATGGTACCTATCTTTATTTGTATTGTCTAAAGCCTGACATCAGTACAATGAGCACCCAAGAGCGCTCGAATCGTTGAACTCGCCTCAGATATTCACATAGTGCAAACAACCCTTCAAACATTCAGTGTGTGCTTATAAGGTTGAAAATGGTATATTGAGAATCATATATGTGCCCATTTGAAGTATGAGCACCAAAATCCTGCAATACAAAAGTTTTCATCGTGAAATGGAATATAAGAGATCTGATGAAATATTGTACAAATAAAGTTCAAATGAAACCTCAAACTCTTTAAATACTAGTGTTGTCTGCTGATAACCTTTGTAAACAGTTTAGGTTCAGATCAGACCCCACACAACACAGGGCCTAATCTGGATCCAAACTGTTTGACAACCTGATGGCAAGCATCCCTGAAAACACCCGCCTATTACAGCGTTCTGTCCTAGACTTAGGCAGGATGAAACAACATGCAGAAGCTAAATAGTGGTATTTTCATTATTTCTTAAAGTGAAATGTTCTGAAATGTATGCGGTTGCAATATTATAATAGACTTTAAACATAAATTTGGCTTTTCTTAGATAAAGACATAATCTTCAACGAGTTCATGGCTGCAATGGAGTCATCCACACTGTAATCAAGGATAACCTTACATGCACGTTTTTGTAATCTAAATATTTTCAACTCATTGGACTCTGAAGAGCTGTCCCATACAATGTTACAAAAGTCAATTTGTGGTTGAATATATGATTTGTAGAACTGAACTCTATGAGCTTGAGACAAGATTTTTTTAATTTTTGATAGAAGCCAACTACTGGAGGATTTTTTTTTCGTTAAATGCTTGGTGTGATTTGACCAAGTCAAGTTATTGTCAACAAAAAGACCTAAAATTTTGTCGTTTGAATCGTATTCAGGGACTCTTTGTATGTAAAATTAAGCTAATCATTAGTGAGCCGTTGTCGTTTCTGGTATGTTTTTACAAGCATTACTTTTGTTTTTGATGAATTTAGAATCATGCCATTGCTTCTGCACCAGATTTGTAGATTGTTAAAAGAAGACTGAAGGTTATTTTCAATCTGTTCCATGGAATCTTGGACATCCTACAAAGTTGTGTCATCCGCATAGAGATCTGTAAAGACATTGCTTGTGTATATAGGTAGATCATGGATGAACAGTAGAAATAAAATGGCCCTAAAATAGAACCTTGGGGGACACAATATGAGATTTGCTTAAAGTCTGACTTACAGTTGTTAATTGCCACCTGCTGCTTTCTGTTAGCTAGGTAGGTATTAAGCCATGATAATGCTTCATCTTTTATGCTATATATTTCTAATTTGTCAATAAGGATTTGGTGATCTACAAGATCAAAATGCTTTCTTGAAATCGACTAATACTACATTAACCATTTGCCACTGTCTAAAGCATTCATCCATAAATCTATCATATTACAAGGGCAGTTTCACATGAATGTTGGGTTCTGAAGCCAGACTGTGTTTTATGTAATAAGTTATAAGTATGCAAGAATTAAGAGAGACTCTCGTGTACATGTTTTTTTCAAGAACTTTAGACAAAACAGTCAAAATTGATATGAGACGATAATTATTATCTTCTTCATGGGCACCATTTTTAAAAAGGGGAGTAATTTTTGCTTATTTCCTTTACTTGGGAAACAGAATTAATAATACAATGATTGCAAATAAAAGTGACTTCATCAGCTATGAAAGGGGCAGCAACTTTAAGCAGACGAGGTCCAATCATGTCTGAACCTGTCGCTTTATTGATGTCAATGGTTGAGAGGAATTTCAAAACCTTTTTTTGAATTTTGCTTCTTGTGGAAGCTTTGTCTGAAAGAACTCTTTCAATTTAGTATGGTTGGTATTAGTTACAGGTTACTTTAACTTTGATGCAATTTACGTAAAGATCATTAAATTCATTTGCAATACCAGTGGAATCTTCAAAAAAAAGTGTCTCCAACTTTTACTGACCCTGTGGTAGATTGTTTCCTAAGGCTTTTTCCTGCACCGACTTCCTGAAATATTTTATAAATACTGCTTGGATTGTTTTTGTTGTTGTCAAGGAATGTTTGGTTTTTTTTCTTTCTTTTTGCTTTTTGAATCATTTGGATAGTTTGATTTTTCTGTAGCTTATATTCATCTTCATTTCCAATAGACTTATGCCGATCTCTACATTTCATTGCATCGAGAATTTCTGGCGACAACCACTGAGGCTGATTTTTTTGTTTTACCCTATGTTGTTTTATGGGTATATGTTTGGTCACTACCTACAAAAAGAGGTCTAACCAAGCTTTCATTACATCATCTGTATCATCAAATAGTTTATGGTATCGCATGGAACAAATTGAAAATCCTCAGTAAATTTGTGTTTATTAAAATTCTTAAAACTTCTATATGATATTGTAAAGTGATCTGTCTTTGGAGGTTGCACATGCATTTTTCGTGTAAAAATATGGAGAAGTGTTCACTAAGTCCTATCTTGGGTATATTTAATGAGTTCACATTTTCTGGACAGTTTGCGTAAACATGGTCTAAGAGAGTGCTGGAATCACCTGTTACCCTAGTAGGTTCAGATACTAACTGTGTTAGACCAAAAGGTTCCATATAACCAGTCGCGGCATTTTTTATTTAATTATTTAATAAATCCCTGTTAATGTCTCTCATAAGATAAATTTCCTTATCTTCTCCTAGTACATTTTCAATGCAGGCTTCAAAAATTACATTCCACTGAATAGTTGAATTTGATGGCCTGTAGGTGTTCCCAACCAAAATGCTTTACTTTTCTTTGGTTTAATTTCTAGCCAAATACATTCTAAGTGTTCCTTCTCAACATCTATTCTTCTGCAGGTTTGGATACCCTCTTTAACATAGACGAGGAGACCGCCTTCAGAGTTTAATTCCCTGTCTCTCCTACAAGACTTTTGAAAACCATTTATTTCAAAACTTAAATCAGGGTGGATAGCATTTAATTTAGTCACACTTAAGCCTAGGACATGAATTTCATTTTTTTCTGATTCTAGTGACAGACGCACCTGGTGAATTTTGTTACACAGTCCCTTAATATTTATATGTCCCATTCTGAAACCTTTACATCTTAGACCTAAATCAAGAATGTATTGAGAATGTGACTAATTAGATGCAGACCCATCTGATAGATCATTGTCTGTACTGCAACTATAATCAGACACTTGTGTTGTAAACAGAGAGGAGTTTTGGTCACTACTTGTTGATAAAGACCTATCAGTATAAGAGCCCTCATGCTCAGCAGAAGGCTGAGTGCCTGCAGATGGATCTGTACCTGAAATTGAAACATTGTTTACACATGTATTTGATGTATACAAAGTTGTGTATCTAAATCAGCACTGGAGGGTCTCATGGATACATTAATTCAATTATCATTAGTGTAAAATGTGTCTTGTTGCTTAGATGCTATAATATATATTGGTTTTGAAAATGAAGAGTTCTGACCACTTATTTGTCTGTCTTCATTATGTCTTTCTGAGTTAGTATTTTCTATCCCAATAATTAGACTATTACATACACAGTGAGTAAATTCACAGAATAATCGTATCCATAGCATATCTCTTATATCATTTGAGGTAGGAATCTCAAATTTGGCGTGTGGATGCATCTTGGAATGGCAAAGTGTCGCATACCATAATTGGGTCACTGTGACCTTGAACTTGATCTCTGACCTATTTTCTAGACACTGCATTGTGTCTGGTGCATATCTCTTATATTTTTTGAGATAGGATATCATAATTTGGTGTGTATATATGCATCTTGGGATGTCAGAGTGTCACATACCATTTTTGGGTCACTGACCTTGACCTCTGACCTTGTAAGCTCACCTGAGCTATTGGCTCAGTGTGAGCTATTGTGATCATTTGATGCCCAACATGGACCGTGTGTTGTCCTCCATCAACAATTGCTTCAAAGGACATCTCCTCCTAAACAACTGGCTGGATTTTTACCAAACCTGGTAGAATGATCCTTATATTACCCTCTTGAAAAAATGGTTCAAATGGTTCCAATCCATTGCATATCTAGGTCACACAGGCTATAGTCCGTACAGAAATTCAGTGAACATCGTTTTTCTTTTTTAAAATGTCTTTAATGATAAAATTATGGACTAAAATTTTGCATATACATATAATAAAACACCGCCTAATATATAATTGCATACTTGAATATCTGTGATAGGAAAATAAGTCTGGAATCTCTTGTAGAATAAAATAACTTTTCGTTTTTGATTTAGAAAATTCCATATTTTCCCTCAATGTATTTCATATGGGTAACACGTGGTTTATACAGTTCAATAGATACTAAAAAACGGTCACCAGCAGGCTAACTCTTGGTATGTCTACAAACACACTGCAAATGCTTCGAAGAGACTGCGCAAATTGCAATTCTGTCTGAGTTATCCGATTTCACAATAATCCAATTTCGCATCTTATTTTCTGAACGTTCCTGGTAAATTGACACATATAGCAATCAGGCCACGACTGAGAAAACCTGTCTTAGGTGATTTGTAACAATAAAGGCAGAGACCAGCTTACGCACCCGCGCAGTCTCATCAGCAACTTTGTTGTCTGCTTTTTTAGAAGAATCATATAGACTTGCTGTGAGCAAAATTTCAATTTTCTAGCTAGCAGACTGGTTTGAGACTCGCTTTGTCTGACTCCCAGAAGACATTTTTCTCGCGTCATGGCCTGTGCTCGACAGCTCTAGGAAAATTTTACAAGTGCAACAGATAATGATATTAAAAACAAATATAATGAGGAGGCTGTTCATCAGACTTATTAATTTGATTGCGCTCTACATCGTCTAACACACAAGTCATTCGTAACTACGGCCCACAGAGCCGGGGAACGGCAAGGACTTTGATTTTCTGGCTACAGGTCCCTGGTATGACCCTGTACTAACAGTGCATATGACCGGCTGGGGCGTGGCTACAAATGATTTGTGCACATAATTTCTTTCATCGTTATGCACTAGTCATTTGTGACCACGCCCCAGCCCAGAGGAATGTCGAGGACTTTGTCTATGTGTAGTAACCACCACACTTTGGGGACAGCTAGCTGGCAAAACCATAACAGTTCTTCCCCGCTGTCTGTATTATAGTGCACTGCCATGTGTGTCTAGGTCTATCAAACCCCTATATTTCCTCCGCATTGTAGAGACAATATAAAAGTAAAAACACAGCACATTTACCAGGCTATGGATATCCCCGTCCTGCTCAGGGGTTGGGATGAAGCAGCGGTCACAATGGTGCACTTCGCATGAACATTTAGTTCTCAGCCACCCCCAAAAATATATTGCCCCTAAAACAAAATATGACATCCGCTGATATATTGTTCAACCTATTTTCAAGTACATTTCCATCCCATTACTAATTTTCTTTCCGACCTCAGCATTATGTTTATTGGATTTAACATTCTGCTCGTTTCATCGAATAGAGCAGAATATTTGTCTAGTCGATACTCGCATTAACAATGGTTGTGCAGTATATTATTACTCAGTCGTCATGCACGGACTGAGAATAATCAGGTATTTGTGAACGAAGTGTCGTGAAAAATCAGTTTTAAGGCGGCTTCACAGACGTGAGCAACACACAAAAAGTGAAGGACGTTGGTCTAAATTTCTGGAGTATGAAGATATCATGGCATCGACCTAAATTTATAACAGCAGACAGAACGAGATGGACAAGTTGACTTCTACAGAATTAAAAAGATAAGTGACACTCAAAAATTTATTTTGTGAATTATAAGGTAGCAAAAGTGCGTCTGTCGCATCTGCATATTATAACCCAAAAGGTAAATGCATTCAATGTGTAGAAGATGGCATGTTTAAAAAATAGACGATTGCGACAGAAATCTAAACCATTATTGAACGGTACATGAAGATGAAGAATTTAGCGAAAGGTACATTTTTATCTGAGACGCATTTAAGGGGAGAATGTTGTATACTATAGAGCAAATAAAAATAACGCAACACACTACATATTTATTATGAAAGAATATACCAAGGATAAAACGATCATATTTTCAAACATGTTCACGTATATAGACGTCAAGAGCAGGCTATAAAATTTTCTCTGAAACGCTCAAAAGCGGAGAATGTTGTATAATATAGAGCATTTAAAAAAAACGCAACACACAACATACACATTATGATTGAATATACCAGATATATCATGGTCATAGTTTCAAACATGTTTACGTATATAAACATCAAGAACAGGCTATACATGTTTATCTGAAACGCTCAAAAGCGGAGAATGTTGTTTAATATACAGCAAATAAAAAATAACGCAACACTCTACATACACATTATGAAAGAATATACCAAGGATGTCACGATCATAATTTCAAATGCGTTCACGAATATAGGCGTCAAGAGCAGGCTATACAGCCTCATGAAATGGGCGGCATTACCTGGATTTGCAAAGAAAAAAAAATAATAATAGTAATAATAACAATAGTGATAATAAAATCATGCAGTCAACGATGGAATCAATCACAGTTTTACATCTAACGTTCTTACATTTCAGTTTCCAATATTTGGAACAACGACAGGTTATTAGAATCCACATTGGCTAGAAAGTAGTTGACGATTATTTACATCTGGAGGTCGCCAGTGATGAGGAGGTTCAGAAACACATTTGAAGAGCTCAATCCAAGTCATCAATGGAAATTTGAAAGTTCATATTTAAAGCACATTGTAAAGATAAGTACAGAAAGCAGTTTTTCTTGTTTTCATCAGATAGACTTTACAGATATAAAGACTTTTTTTAAGATATGAAGCTTGGCGCTATACAAAGGCTGGTAGTACAGATCAGTTAGATCATGAGAGACAATACGAAGGTGGGTGGATTGGTAGAGAGTAAGTACAGATGACTGCCCATGAAATAGACTAAATATTAAATATAAATAGATGCATGGTAATATTAGTGCTTTAAGTTGGTTAAAGAAGAGGATTACACATTATCTATCTATTTGCTGTACTGATCGCGACAAATACTGCTTTTTTGCCAGAGAGTGCTTATCTTAAAAAAAGAAAAAGAAAAAAAAAGATGGACATTTCTGCCATGTAAAGAGGTCTTACAGTAATAAAACAAACCAGAGATCCACTGGTTACTATCGTAGAAATGTATTCTTAAAATTGAAACGTAGCTTCATGCTATAAATACTCTACTGGAAAAAAACAAGGCACAAAGCATAGCTTAGTACTGGATTGTAATAGCATAAGCGATAATTTGCATAAATATAAGTTTAAAATACAAAAAAGTTGCAAGGTAACATGACAACATTTTCAAAATGATATTTCATGAGTTAATTTGAAAATGGTGAGGCTTATATTAACCACATGAATAAAACTCAGTCAAATGGAACGGTCTCCGCTTTCTCATGGCCAGACGCAGGTAAGGAACCATTTCACATACATAATTCTATGCTGGAATTGGCGAGCATTGGTCAAATATTGTGGAAAGTTTTAATAGTGATTTTGTTATGGTGGTAAACGATCAACGAATAACTGCATTTGTAAGCGATTGCTTATGTGGAATCAAAGCTATAAAGATTGATGCATTGAAAACGGATAGGTTTATGTATGCTGAAAGATGGAGAAAATTTAAAAGTGATCAAAGAAAGGAAATTTCAATTAGAAACGTAAAGTTATCAGAGGGTACGAGCAGAAATTGCTGCATCCACAGTAGAATAGATATTAGAGCCATGTAAGTTAAAGGTAAGCATGTTAGAATAAAAATGAGTCATACAAACTTTGAAAAAGGGTCAGTTGTTTTTAAAGGTGTAGTCGTCAAAAGCTAATGTCAGAGTATCGAAAGAGAATACTGCATTTGATTCTGAATTATTTGCAAACGAAAAATGGCGGTGCTAATGTTGGCTATGTAGATATGGACAATGTTATAAGTAGCGAGACAAAATTAAAATATCCAGTTACTCTTGCAGTTTTAATCGATTTCCCCAAATGTGGAATTTCAAAGGTTATTTCCAAAGGTAAGAATATATATCATAGGAGCAGTAGATTTATGTGGGAAGAGCAAACGTTCCTCATAAGAGAGCTCTAAAGACCGGTTCGTGACTAGGTCACATGTCATTTCCCCAGAAGAGGAAACAAGAAGTTCTCCAGAAGTGGAAAAGGCAGTTATCTGGTATAAGGTAATACTTGAGATTGCCCAGGAGATGGAAACGAGTTTCCCAGAAGTGGGAAAGAGGTATTTACTTGGTAGAAGGTTATTTTGAAAGGTGAGAATATATATCATCTGAGCTGTAGATTCATGTGGGAAGAGCAAACATTCCTCATAAGAGAGCTTTAAAAATCGGTTGGTGACTAGGTCACATGTCATTTCCCAAGAAAAGGAAACATGAAGTTCCCCTGAATAGGAAAAAGGTATTTATCTGGTATAAGGTTGTTAATGAGATTGCCCAGGAGGTGGAAACGAGTTACCCAGAAGTGGGAGGGAGGTATTTACTTGGTAGAGGGTTATTTTCAAAGGTGAGAATATATATCATCTTAGCTGTAGATTCATGTGGCAAGAGCAAACATTCCTCATAAGAGAGCTCTAAAAATCGGTTGGTGACTAGGTCACATGTCATTTTCCAAGAAAAGGAAACATGAAGTTCCCTTGAAGTAGAAAAAGGTATTTATCTGGTATAATGTAATAATCGAGATTGCCCAGGAGGTGGAAACGAGTTCCAAGGAAGTGGGAAAAAGGTTTTTACCTTGTAGAAGGTTATTTCCAAAGGTAAGAAAACATAACATAGGAGCAGTAGATTTATGTGGGAAAAACAAACTTTCCTTATAAGAGAGCTCTAAAAAATCGGTTGGTGACTAGGTCGCATGTCATTTCCCAGAAGTGGGTAAATGAGGTTCCCCTGGAAGTGGAAAAAGATATTTATCTGATATAAGGTATTAATTGAGATTTCCCAGTAATAAGAAGTGAGTTGCCCATAAGTGAGAAAAGGGTATTTACCTGGTAGAAGGTAATGATTGAGATTTCCCAGGAAGTGGAAACGAGTTCCCCGGAAGTGGAAAGGTAATAATTGAGATTTCCCAGGAAGTGGAAACGAGTTCCTCTGAAGTGGAAAAGGGTATTTACCTAGTAGAAGGTAATAATTGAGAATTCCCAGGAAGTGGAAATGAGTTCCCTGGAAGTGGAAAATGGTATAATGCCTGGTAGAAGGTAACAATTGAGATTTCCCAGGATTGGAAACAAATTTCCCATAAGTGGAAAAAGGTATTTACCTTGTAGATGGTAATAATTGAGATTTCCCAGGTAGTGGAAAAAGTTATTTACCTGCAAACAGATAATAATTGAGATTTTACTGGAAGTGGAAGTCAGGTTGAAAATGCAGACTGAAGGGCTTAATTTTTTAAAGGTGCGAAAATCCTTGAGAGCAAAATCAATGAACGAATGCCAAAAAGAAATCAGAGTAGACTTTCAAACAACGAAGTATTTGGTTTTTAGTATGGTTTTGAAAGAAAAAATGTCCTCCATATGAACATAGACGGGGGGGGGGGGGTAAAAATGGTTGTTTAGAGCAGTATTTAGAAGATAAAATATGAGGTCAATGTTTATAACAAAAAACAAGAAAATGAAGTCACTCATAAAAAATCAGCAGTAGAAAAAGTGGTTTTCAAAATATCGACATGGTGGTAAATTACGTGACATTATCAAAAGTAAAATGTCAGTAAAATGGATATGGTATAGTTTTATTGAGATATGCGTTTTTTTAAATCAGAGAAAGGAGAAAATTAAATTGACTGATATATGGGATCACAAACAAATGACAAGTTCAGTGTATATTATAACGTAGATACAAATAAGTTAATTCCAGATGCGTTCCCAGTATAGAAGTTGCCCGATTATTAGCTCAGTATCAGTTAGCCAAATCGGGAACTGTTTAGTATAATAGATATGGCAGTTTGTTGTACTTTAAGGGTTTCTGACCAGCCGTCTGCACCTGATTGTCTAATTTGAATAGGTGATACATTTAGCAAAACAAAAGTAAATGAATTCGTAAATGAAATGATAAAGTCAATTGTATCAGACAAAGTGCAAAGGGGCATGAAAACAATGATATTTTTGGAAAATAAATTTTAGATTTCAACATGATTGCAATGAAAATAAGAATAATATGTATTGACAATAAGGCTATTTGTATATGGCTATTTGTTTTCATTTGTTGCAGGTATTGGCTCAATCAGAAACATACAACAGCATCCGTTTTTGACAAAGCAATTTAGCAGTCAACACATTGTGTCCTGAAGCAAGCAGAACTATAGATAAGTACACGTATACCGCGTGTTGTATGAACTGTTAATCATATTGTGTTATCAACTATTGTGGTAACATCTAAGCTTAATCTAAACGCCAGTGTTGCAAGAAAATAGCACACAGGTGCATATTTCAAGATATATGGCATAATTATGCAGCCCAATTCGGTGGAAGTCACCTGACAGTAAAATATGTACGTTGAGGATTTTGGAGTCGAAATGTTAAAAATTACAGAGGTCATGTCTTTGTGAGGCATTGTGATGTGACTTAACATGAAAACGTAACTAGATTCTATACAAAATTTTGTCGATCTCTAACATTTTAATTTCTAAGCGCGCCAACATGCAAACTGTGTTTGTTTTCTTTGTTAGAAGTTAAGAATAGACTTAACATTCTGCTCGTTTCATCGAATAGAGCAGAATATTTGTCTAGTCGGTACTAGCATTAACAAAGGTTGTGCAGTATATTATTACTCAGTCGTCATGCACGGACTGAGAATAATCAGGTATTTGTGAACGAAGTGTCGTGAAAAATCAGTTCTAAGGCGGCATCACAGACGTGAGCAACACACAAAATTTTGTATAGATTCGAGCAAAAGATCTTGCCGTGTTGATTTGCACGTCGTCATTGCTATGTGGTTTACTGCACTGTATGAAATCACAGCAAGTTTTCGCCAAACAAAAAAGACAACGTTTGGTGTCATGTGGGCTGGACGGCAGGTACTTCGGCAATGAGAAGATCTGAAGGTTAAGTAAGCTGTGTTACTGGCAGGGCTTTTACAAGCATTTATTAAATAGATCTCATCAAGGTCTACAACGTCCTTCTATGTCACGCTGCTCATTTGCTCACATTAAAGCGAGCCAACATGCAAACTGTGTTTGTTTTCTTGTTAGAAGTTAAGAATAGACGGGTCTTCCTTCACTAGAATCATACCTAACGGTGAGCCCTGTGATTATTTTCTCTTATTAATAGACTTTTCGCTTACTGTGAAGGCGGCACCTTTAATATTCATATCTGGGCGTGGTTCGACTATTTCATCTGCTAAGGAAGGGAAATCTGGTTTTATTTATGATTTGGTAAAAAGTTAATAAGCTGTTTGGGCCGCGCAAACGTGCGTGCATTTTATGAAAATCCTAACCATATACACACTGAACTCACATTTATTAAACCTTAAAGCGCATAATCACAAAATGTATGTCTTTTGTCGTCCACTAAAATATTCGAAGCCTCATGGACAAACAGTGTGGACCCAGAGCAGTCTTATCTGGGTCCACAATGTTTACCTCTATGCTTATGTAAAATAGACATTTTCAGATGCAATTATTTTGCTGGCGTTTTAAGGACTAAATAATGTGTTTGCGTCTATACTGAGATAATGGCGCAAGATGACACAGTAACTTTTGAATAAAACCACGCCTCATTTTCAGCTTTTACCTATATCTAAGGTTGACCAGCCCTGATTACGCGTTTACGCGCCGCCTTTACAGTAAGTGAAAAGTCAAAGAATATCAATTATAGTTGCCAGGAATTACGGTTTGGCTAGAATATTTTACATTTTCTGGTGTTAACAAATCAGTATTTGGAATAAACAGATATAAGGTTCATTTTGTTTAATAAAAAAGTTGGAAAACATGTGCGGATCTAGAAAGTTTTGTCAGAGGGGATCCAAATTTGATAACGTTTTTTTTTTGTTTTAGTTGATTAGGGGAAGAAAGAATCCAAATACCACTATTAGTGGGCCATCAACGGCCCGCCAGCGATACGCCATTTAAATGGCGTTTCGCGGGTAGGCCGATGATGGCCCAACATTGTAGCTTTGTGATTTTAAGGGGATCCGGACTAGTATTGCTAAGGAACCCTATATTTTTGTAATTTTCCATGGGGGTCTGGACCCTTTGCCTCCCCCCCCTCTGGATCCGCACATGGAAAATTATTTAAAATCTGATGATCAGAGATGGAGCAGGGAACACAGAAAATCAAGATTTTATATTGAGGAACAGGGGAACACAGAGATTCATTTCATATGAACAAGCGGATGGGTACCCACTGGGAAGGCCTCAATATTTTCTCGTATGTCAAAATTCTGTGAGCCCAAACTATGGTCATAATTTGCTTTTGATGGAACTACTGTCCACAAAAAGTAGGGGATATTGGGACATAAAAAAATCTAGAAATTAAAATCCTAATTTGTCCCATAAATAATTTTGTGTATTCATATAGCAATATGTAAGCAAGTTTTCCTGCATAATTTGAGGACAGAAAATTTAGAATTGTGACCTTAATGGCGTGCCAAAGACACTAGGGGTCTAGACCCAAATTTCACAAAAAAGTATTAAAATTTTTGACATGCTTTCGAAAATGCATGCTAAAGATGCATTTTGGATATCTTTGTTTTTTAAGATTTTTTTCATGTACAACAATTGTTATTTCTAGGAAATAGAGTGGTGACAAAAATGTAAAAAAGGCACAGTTCACTAAAAAGTGAAGTTTTTATTCTAACATTCCTAAAATCGAGAGAAAACAGATCAAAACAAATTCTTAACATAAAAAATAATGAATTTTTAAAAAACATATCGATTGCATAAACCGCCAACGTGATATTCACGGTGAAAATTGAAAGGCTACCCCTGGTCTTAATATTGTTGTCTCAGGAACACGTGACCAGATTAATCCTAGATAATTTTATTCATATTGTCAGATAGATGATTTGGCTAAATTAAATATTAGCTGTTTCAGGTTTATGACATTAGCTTGGTAAGTGCTATGATTTATAGTATTCGAATATCCCCTACTTTTTCTGAACAATATATTTTGATATGATAAGAAACACTTATCCTAACACGTTACTTCGTCTTATAAAACCGTATACTTATTCATCGATTATAAACTTCACAGTATCGATTCACTGTGCGCCTGAAATGAGTGAAATCGACTGTATCGGTAGAATCGAGAGTTTTTGGCCTAAATTTGTGAGGGGGTGGTAAGTATTTCCGTATGTTTTCTTATAGTTAGATTTGTTCTTCCGCCGTGGATCTCATTATATTTCTTTGATATATGCGTACATGTCATATCGTGGGAGCGCAAGAAACGCATTCTTTTAGAGGGATAGTTGTCAAAAAAGCGAAAATCCACAGCTTTTTATCTTCCCGTTTCGAATTTAAACAACTTAGCTAAAAATGATCTTCACCAGAAGTTCGAGAGGCTTATGTTCCTACAATACCAGAAATCTCAGACTGATCTGTTTTTTTGATTTTGAGATATTTAGCTATATATGACTGAACCCCCTAATAGCAGTGAATTAGAAACTGTATCGGTTGAATCGACGCACTGAACGAAGTAATACCGATACTCATAAGAGGTACTGTGCCCAGTGAAAGGGAACAATGAAGATAGTTTCGTCTATTCTGGGCCAATTTCAAGCGCAAGTAGGACAAAAATATATGTAAACTTTGCACATCAAACCCACAACCTTTGTGCGATAAAAAATATAATAAAAGCTTGTCAAAAACTTCAGTTTGTAAACAAATATACGTTTTGCACATTCTTAGAATTTTTGGATGAAAATACTTGTTTGTTTGCTTGATTTGATTCTTAATGTCCCAGTCAAAATGTTTTCAGTTATGTCGGGATGGTTCACCATGGGTTGAACCAGTAGTAAGCAAGTATTAATGTGTTCAAAGACATAATGCAGTGACGACGATGATGATAGACCCGGGAGCTCCTCAGTCTCGAGTCAAGCATTGTACGACAAAGCCACTGTGCACCCTCCATGAAAATACTTTTGGCTGTTCTTCTTCTTCAGTCGATTTATAAAGGTTGGCTGCCAGTAAGTGGCAAAATATTAACAATTATGTACATGTAGCACGAAAGTGCCTTCTATTAGCTTGAATAGTAACAGTTCGGTTAGGATAACGAGTGGGCTCAATATGTGCTGCGTCACGTTTCTTCAGGATTTCAGACCACATTTTGCTAAAATCAGCCTGCTCGATAGAAACTTGAAGCTTTGAATGGACCAAGTTTAGCTGCTTAGCTATAATACTTTCCAGGGAGCAAATGACAAAGGCACCCATCAGACTAGCTGGATGCGCAGACTGGTCTGTGCCTTTGTTGTTCACATGTGACAGAGTCAGGTTCTCTCGCGACAGAGGCCTAAGTATGATGTGAGATATGAGGAAGGGCTTTACAACCCTAACATGGTATAACAACAATAGATAATTCTTTATAGTGGCATGGACCTCGTGTATATATTCGTTGCATTGTTACCCCTTCGTCATATAAACGTACCCGATCTTTGAGTCGCTGGGGACGCATGGTCGACACATAGGCATGATGTGTCCGGCGGCGTCGTAAGCGGCGGCCTCATCGTAGTCCGCGTTGTCACACTTTTGGTTTGCAATCCATAACTTTTTAAGGGATTCATCAATTTAATCATTCATCAAACTTTGCAGAAGAGTAAAGCATCATGAATACAGATTAAGTTCAAATGTGGCGGTTATCTACAAAATTTTGACTGAGTGATTGCCCTTTTTTATTTAGATTTTGGCTAAATTGTGGTTTCCAATCAGTTACTTTTAGACGGATGCAACAATTTCATTTTAATTTTTAACTGATAAAGCATTATAAAATAATGGTCAAGTTCGAATTCGTTGGTAATTTGCAAACTTTTGACTGAGTTTTGGCCCTCTTTTGACTTAGGTTTAGGCTAATGCAAAGGCTATATTGACATTTTTGGTAGAATAAACATCACATTTCTTCAAAACTATTATATCTTACAACTTGTCACTATAAGCCATGATTACCCAGTGCCTGTAAATAAGCATAACCGTGATTAAAATGTAGCACCCCCTCCCCCCGGTGGGGTCAAAGGTCTAATATGTAAATTTTGCAATAACTCAGTCAGATGTCAATATTTTTACAGAAATTTCGCATGCAGACAGCGTTACAATTAATAAGAAACATATGAAAAGTGATTTTTGATTGAAGACCTGTGCCTGACCACCTGGGTGGACTTAGGGAGTGGGGTCAAAACGTCAAAATTTAACTTTTTCAGAACATGATCATTTTGCATATCAAATTTAAGGGAATCATGTGTGCAGCACCATGGTAGCAAATATTTTGCCTGCAGAGCCCTGCTCACCCCCATCCCCTGACCCTGGGGTCAAAAGGTCAAAATTCAACTTTTTAAGAACATGGTCAAAACGCATATCAAATTAAATCATGAATGCAGAAACGTGGTAGCAAATATTTTGCCGCCAGACCCCTACAACCATAAACAGACCCTGGGGTTGGGTCAAATGACAAAATTAACTTTCTCAAAACATGGTCGTGTTGCATATCAAATTAAATGCAATCACGAATGCAGCCACATGGTAGCAAATATTTCCCCAGCAGACCCCCCTCCCCGGCCATGGGGGTCAAAAGGTTAAAATATAAGTTTTTCAGAACATGACCATGCTGCATTCAAAGGGAATCGCAGATGCAGCAACAAGGTAGCAAATGCAGATAGAGGTACACTAAATAAGAAATATATCAAAGCTGACTTTTGATCAAAGGCCTGTGCACCCAAGGGGCTCGGACCCATGCCTTCAAACTAAAATCCCATTTGATAGGCTTCATATCTATTGCTGCTCTGCCTGTATGCAAAATTTCAGCAAAAATATTGACAAAATGCCTAAGTTTTTGCGAAATTGTAATATTTTACCTTTGATCTCTTAGGTGGGGTCAAAGGGGGTGAGGTAGAACTTTGACACTGTCTTGCTTATCTACAAACTCTGGGTAATCATGGTGTATAGTGAGAATTTGTTAAATATAATAGCTTTGAAGAAACGTGAAGATTATTACACTAAAAACTAATATAGGTTTTGCATTATAATTGCCTACACTAGAACAAGGGCAATAACTCAAGTGTTAAGGGGTCAATTTGACAAAATTTATAGGATATCGAGAGTCTATGGTACTTATTATTTGTACCGAGATAGAATTAAATCTGATATATAGGTACTGAGATATGGTTCCGGACAGACAAAAAGTGTGGATGGACAGATTGAATGGATGGACGGACACATGGACGATGCAAAAAATCTGACCCTCCGACTTCGTCTGGGGATAATTAAAGGGAATCAAGGGTGCAGCAACATGTTAGCAAATGTTATGCCCGGAGACACCCCCCTCTGACCATTGGAGTCAAAATTCAATTTTTTTTGAACATGGTCATGTTGCATATCAAAGGGAATTGAGAATGCAGCAACATGGTTGCAAATGCTGACAGAGGTACAATAAAAAAAGAAACATATCATATGTGACTTTTGATCAAAAGCCTGTGCCCAGCTCCCGGATGGACTTAGGGGGTGGGGTCAAAAGGTCAAACTGAACTTTTTCAGAACATGGTCATGTTGCATATCAAATTAAAGGGAATCGTGAATGCAGCCATATAGTAGCAAATATTATACCCCCAGCCCCGCTCCCTCCCACCTGACCCTGGGGGTCAAAAAGTTAAAACTCAACTTTTTCAGAAAATGGTTATGGACAGACAAAATGGAATGGCAAATGCAGCAGCATGGTAGCAAATTATTTGCCCGCAGCCCCCCCCCCCCGCCCCCCTTGTTTTATTTGTTTTGTTTTATTTGATTCTTAACGTCCACTCAACAATCTTTCAGTTATGGTTGAACCAGTACTAAGCTAGGATAAATGTTTCTTGCTCAAGGACCACAACGCAGTGACGCCGGTGAGGCTCGAACCCGCGGCCATTCGGTCTCGAGTCAAGCACTCTACCACTGAGCCACTGCGCTCCCTCCGCCCCCCTTGTCATCAGAAGGTCAAAATTAAACTTTTTTAGAACAAGGTAATGTTGAACATCAAAGGGCATCGTGAATGCATCAACATTGTAGCAATTGCAGACAGAGGTATAATAAATATGAAACATATCAAACGTGATTTTGATCCAAGGCCTGTGCCCCACCCCCTGGGTGGACTTAGGGGGTGGGATCAAAAAGGTCAAAATTCGACTTTTTCAGAACATGGTCATGTTGCATATCAAATTAAAGGGAATCACGGGTGCAGCAACATGGTAGCAAATTTTATGCCGGCAGATCCCCCCCCTCCCCCCCACCGACCCTGGGAGTCGAGATAATCGCGAATGCAGTAATATGGTAGCAAATATTCACATTTCAGATCACCTGAACACTGGGCACCAGATTAATGTTGATGAGACGAATTTAGATGCAGGGACAAATGTATAGGTACATATTAGCCTTGCGGATGACTGTTCTTTAGCCAACAAAAGATTATGGAATAAGCACATACAATTTCGCATTGACTGACAGATATACCAACTAGAACAGTCGTGCTAGGAGAGTGCCCCACATAAGGCTCTACAGCAAAACGGAGATATCCGCTTTGCGACTATTCATCAGGAAAAATCCATATTTATACATGAATGATAGTTTGTTGATAGTAGTCCATATATAAAGGGGTACGTGCATTAAAAGGCTATTTTGGCCCCCCTATGAGGTCAAAAAATAAAAGTTGCTCTTCACAAGTTTCTTCTTATTAGTTTATTAGAGCAATAGCCAAAGTGTAAAGATCTGGTATTGATTTGACTTTAACGGTTGCTATGGTAACAAAATGGCCGCCAAAATAGGCTGATAATAGAAAAATGACCATTTTGGAGCAAATTTGAGACATGTAACAGAGGAATTAATATAGAGAACAAGCAAACACCAAAAAATAATTCAACAGATGATGAGAATTATCATGGCACACAATATATTAAAAGGTTTTTTTTGGTATTTGCTTGTGCTGATATCTTATTCTTAAAAAATCGGTCTCCAAAGGCCTCAAATTTGGCCTAAAATGACAATTTCTCTATTTTAAGCCTACTTTCTTGGCCATTTTGGTTACCATAGCAACCGGTAAAAGTATAATAAATGCCAGAATTTTACACTTGGGCTATTTTTCTAACAAACCAATAAGATGAAATTGGTGAAAAGCAACTTTCAGTGTTTGGCTCTAGAAGGGGCAAAATAGCCCCTTAATGCACGTACCCATTTAAAAGAATATATATATATATATATATATATATATATATATATATATATATATATATATATATATATATATATATATATATATATATATATATATATATATATATATATATTGGCCATTTTTCGGCCATGTTGCTTATCGTTCCACAGATAAAAAAACGTATTCAAAACTTTTATTTTCTTATTTTCTTGTCCTTTTGAATCATGGGTTTCATTTTTGAACTTTGAAACTATTAGAGGGTCACTGATGAGGCCTAAATGGCCGAAACTAGCTAGTCTGGACCAGAAAATTTGCACACTCTAGTTTCAGTTCTTTGGTGCATTCTTTGCTTCCAAAGGATAACCTTTTTAAGAACATATTGAACAAGATAATATTCGTTTATATTCCATAGGGAACAATGTTTTCTTTGCCAGTTGCTGTAATTATTTATAAACTGGTTGAACCTGGATTATGTCCGACAGAATTTCAGACTTAATCTGGGTCCATACTATTTATAACTAAGTCCATACCACAATTACTAGCTTTTTTCATGCTCACCCTTGTTTCAATGCGCATGAATACTATATATGCTTAAAAGATCAGGCGATTTGTTCCTGGGCTCAGAGTGTTGTGTTGTTATGCAAATATGTATGAGAATGCAAATAGTTGTTTGTATTAGCATGATAGATTTCATGCCTGGTAATGGTGAGCATGAAACGGGTTTTTTGCCACTTTTACGGGAAAAGTGGTGCCACGTTGTGGCGTTACATTCATGACGACGTGATATCACACATTACACAATGGTGGAACAGATACTATGTAGTTGATATTTAAGTGCATGTTTTTCTTAATAAAGGCCTTTGTAAAATTATCAAATGTATTGAACGAGAGCTTGATGGAAGCAATCCGTAAATGGAATTTGGAAGAAAACGGATTAAAATGACTTTAGTTAAGTAGAGTGACCTATCATGGACACTGATAGGCAGCAGCCATTTTTACGGCCTTCTTGCTTATCGTTCGACAGAGAGAAAAAACGTATTCAAACTTGAACGAGACTTGGATGAAAGCAATCCATATATGAAATTTTGAAGAAATCTGATTTGAAATGACTAAGTTAACCCTTTAAAATGCGTCAATCACAGTCGTCTGCTTTTCTCGTCTGCTGAAATGTTTAAGAAGCCTCTATTGCAAACAGTGTGGACCCAGATCAGACTGCTCCTATAGGAGCAGATAGGAGCAGTCTGTTCTGGATCCACACTGTTTGCTTCTATACTTAATTCGTCAGTTATGCTAGGCAATTATTTGGAGCAGACGACTTCAGCAGACGACATTTTAGATACATTTTTTTCTTGGAGCTTTAAGGGTAAAGAGTGACCACGACAACGGACACAGGGACTAGCCAGAAACAATAGAGATAATGTTTTGTTCTCTAGTTTGTTGATAGGTTTGTCAGCTGATTTTTTGCGAGGGTGGCACGTGCGTGTGGTGTGTGCGCGCGTCTGTGCGTGCGTCTGTGCGTGCGTTTATGTGTGTGTTATTATAAAGATGTTTATAACAAAAAAATCACTAACCTATTTTGCAAACATCCATGCAGTCATATAACAAAGCGATACATGTAGCAAGAGGTGAACTTACCTGTATATTATACTACTTTTTCAGTGGAGCATAACACCATGCAATTAGAAAGTATGGCCGATTACATGTAACTGCATGTGCGAATCCATGAATCTTTGCCAGGGGGTCCAGGCCCGACTGTCAGAAAACAGCTCTGACGTTTTGATTTTTTTGTTTAGTCCTCAACCTATTTTGCAGTTTTACAGAGGGTACCTGATGGTTATTTCAAAGAAAAGTATTATTTTCCAAGGCTTCAGAGGGTTCAACATTTTCCAGGGGGGGGGGAGGTCCAACTTTTTCCAGGGGAAGGGGGGTTCCAAGTGCTAATTTCTATAGAAACCCATATAACTTGTGATTTTCCAGGGTAGCGGGTCCGGAACGCCTATCCCCCCTCTGGATCCACACATGATTGCCTGTAAATGTAAACTTCTATGCAACAAATTCAAAACTGAAAGTGAGCCGCACACTCGGAGGTGGATAAATTATATCATAAGAAAAATCTGACTAATCTATGTAACCTGATTGCTCGCTGGGCGCAGAAGCCTTATTATGGTTTTGCCACAGTGGGTCTTATGAAATGTACTTTCCACTGCCATTTCATCTTACCATACAGCTGTTTAAAGCAGGATGAAATTATTAAAACGTAAGCCTACAAACCTACACACAGGCAACAGATGCAGACTTAAAAAAGCGATACAGATTGACGTATGAACTAACTGAATTCTGCCTGCTGGTTATATACAATAAACCTGGGGTGATACAGTATATATATATTGCTGGTCAGAGGTTTTTATTCAAAACTAGTTGCATTTCTTTCTCTGAACATCGTATTTGTATTAATAAACAGTGAAGACCCAGATGAAATGCTGCATTATATTTAGGTCTTCACTGTCTGCCAAAGTACACAATAAGAAGTCAATGGTTTACACAGGGTGAAATAAATAACCTACTTTCTGCTCTAAATTCGAAGATCTATGACCAACATTTGCTTTCACTTCGTGCAGTCGGTAGTTTTTACTTCGTACATTAAATAAATAGCAGTCGATTCTACTGATACAGTTTCTAGTTCACTGCTATTAGGGGGTTCAGTCATATATAGCTGAATATCTCAAAATCAAAAAGACGGATCAGTCTGAGATTTCTGGTATTGTAGGATCATAAGCCTCTCAAACTTCTGGTGAAAATCATTTTTAGCTAAGTTGTTTAAATTCGAAAAGGGAAGATAAAAAGCTGTGGATTTTCGCTTTTTGACAACTATCTAAAAGAATGCGTTTCTTGCGCTCCCACGATACACTGTCGTTGTTTTTGCACGATATTATGACATGTATGCATATATCATAGAAATATAATGAGATCCACGGCAGAAGAACAAATCTAACTATAAGAAAACATGCGAAAATACTTACCACCCCCTCACAAATTTAGGCCAAAAACTCTCGATTCTACCGATACAGTCGATTTCACTCATTTCAGGCACACAGTGAATCGATACTGTGAAACTTTAGCCAGTGATCCGTACAAAGGTGCATTTAGGGTAAATTAAAAAATGCAGGTGCTCAAATGAAGACAAATTCCATATTCATATCACAGCCCATTTGGCAATACATTTTGTAACGAAACGAATATCACCAATTAGGCGGTGTATAGATATATTATGGTCTGATGGTCATTGTGCGATCAGTCTGCACATAACGAAATAAACGCAAAAAAGCAGTGTTCACTGAATTTCTGTACGCACAGTAACAATATATTTTCAAGATAAACACTTTAAATTTTTTTCTGAAACCACAAGGTCTAGCGCATTGATATTTAGTAGGTATTATCATCTAT
The DNA here is from genome assembly GCA_964019695.1 of Loripinus fragilis. Lineage (NCBI taxonomy): Eukaryota > Metazoa > Mollusca > Bivalvia > Lucinida > Lucinidae > Loripinus > Loripinus fragilis. The sequence continues at coordinate 18,420,880 of OZ026526.1, read as the reverse complement.
TAGACCTCTAACAAGTTTGTTCAAATTATCTCCCTGGGGCCAAAAATGGCCCTACCCCTGGGGTCACATGTTTTACATAGGTTTATATAGGGAAAATCATGGAAAAATCTTCTTGTCTGAAACCATAAAGCCTAGAGCCTTGATATTTGGTATTCAGCATCACTTAGTGGACCTCTACCAAGTTTGTTCAAATTATGCCCCAGGGGCCAATAATGGCCCCGCCCAGAGGGTCACATATTTAAAATGGGCTTATATAGGGAGAACCATGAAAAACTCTTCTTGTCTGAAACCAGCCATGATATTTGGTTTGCAGCATCATCACCTGGTGAACCTTTACCAAGTTTGTTCAAATATATCCCTGGGGCCAAAAATGGCCCCGCCCCTGGGGTCATATGTTTTACATAGGCTTATATAGCGAAACACATTGAAAAACCCCTGGACTTAAACCATAAGTCCTAGAGCCTTGATATTTGGTATGTAGCATTACCTAGTGGACCTCCGCCAAGTTTGTTTAAATTATCCCCATGGGGACAAAAATGGTCCCATCCCAGGGTCACATGTTTTACATAGGCTTAAATAGGAAGAACCACGAAAAAATCTTCTTGTCTGGAACCACAAGGCCTAAAGCCTTGATATTTGGTATGAAGCATCACCTAGTAAACCTCTACTAATTTGTTCAAATAATATCCATGAGGCCAAAAATGGCCCTGCCCCCAGGGTCACATGTTTTACATAGACTTATATAGGAAAAAACATGAAAAAATCTTCCTGTCTGAAACCATATGGCCTAGAGCCTTGATATTTGGTATGTAGCATCACCTAGTAGACCTCTACCAAGTTTGTTCCTGTTATGTCCCAGGGGCCGTATTGGCCCCTGTCTGGGGTCACATGTTTTACATAGGCTTATATAGGGAGAAACATGAAACAATCTTCTTGTAGTATAAATAAGAAACATGAAATAATCTTCTTCACAAGGCTTTTGATATGTAGCATCACCTTGTGGACCCTCTACCAAATTTATTAAAATTATGCCCCTGGGGCCAAAAATGTCCTCCCTTCAAATATAAAATTAACTTTTTTCAGAATATGTTCATGATGCATATCAAATTAAAAGGAATGCAGCTTACAATAACGTATTAGCAAATATTTTGCTCTTAAACTGTGTGGGTCAAACGGTTGATTTGTTTTCTTTTCTGAAAGCAGTCATGGTTCATAATGAAATTAGTTAGAATGAAGCATATGACACCATGCATGTTAATGTTCTTCCCTTTTACACACCATTGACTCCTGTATGGGGACAAACGGTAAAGACAATTTTTCTGAAGAAGGTTATGGTGCACATCACATTATGCAATTAAAATATTCGACATTATGCACACCCCTGGCCTTTTGGGTCGGGTAAAAAGGTCAGACATTAAAATTGTGCAGATAAGTATAATTTGATTGAACTAAGCGACTTCATAGGCTTTGGTGATCTGAGTGATACCCAAGATGGACCTAAGTGTTGGAGAATTGGATTTATATTTTGTACATCCTCTTCTCCTGACAAACATTCAAGTAAGCGACCCAGGACCCATAAGCCCTCTTGTTTTAAGAATTGTTGTGTCATCTCTCTTCTATTCTTTAAGGTAGGAAATCAAATTTTGGTGTGTATATGCATCTTGGGATTAGTCTGGTAGAAAACCAGAATGACCTGGAACTTGATTTTAAAGTTTTCTTCTTTTTTGACTCTTGTTGTTGAGGCATTGTACTTGATGAATCCAACTGATGCCACTCTGGCATCATTTAGCGTTTTGAAATATTCAAGATGGCGTCCAAGATGGCCGTCCGTTAGGCTCCTAAGACCTATATGACCAACATACTCGATCAAATGTATTTTATTTTTGTCTTTTCATGGATGTTTCAGATGCTAAATGTTACAATCAATTAAAATGGAACATTGTGTTGATTCAGAAGGTTGAAATATGAAAGATGGCGTCCAAGATGGCCGTCAGTTAGGATTCTAAGACCTATATGACCAACATACTCGATAAAACATTTTGATTTTGACTTTTATGGATGTTTAGAGGCTAACTGATATAAACGATCAAATAAGAACATGGTTTTGATTCCGAAGGTTGAAATTTAAAGATGGCGTCGAAGATGAGCCGTCAGTTAGGTTCCTTATAGTGGGGCGGATATGTAACAATTTTGAGAAGAATCGTGCACTTAATGATAAAAGCATGAAACTTGGTACATGGCTAGTTGATAACAAAACAAAAAAAAATAAGGGTCAGTGCCACGCCGAAAATGCCGTCTAATGGCCGCCATCTTGTTTTTTCCAAAATGGCCGCCTTTTTCAACTTATTCATTATAATCTCATTATTTATTTACGAACATCATGATTTCTTCAGTTAATTTTACTTAAATAGCTATCAGTTATATCTCAATACCTTAAAATCATCTTTCAATTTTAAAAAATTGGGATTGAGGCTGTATTTTTTCAAGATGGCCGTCACTTTTGTATCTAAAAAGAGCAGTTATATTATAGAACCTTACAAAGTTATAAATTTTGATGCAAATTACTCCTAGCAAGTAGAAATAGTCCCCTTAAACAAGTTACTAACTTATCAGCATGGCTTTATTGTTGCGTGTTGTTCAATTATAGTATTAAAGATGGCTACCAATGTGCAAATAATAGCATACTATATGCTTTCATTTGGAACTGGAAGAATGTAGTTTGAATTTATGCAAACGATTTTCAAGAATAACTTTATATAATGGCTTTGAATAAAAAAAAGAGCATCCAACATACCATCCAAGACGGCTGTCAAAGTAAAAATTTTATATGGACACTATTTATAAGGTGGCCGCCATCTTGGATTTTTCCGAAATATGTAGTCTATTTTAAATTGCATTATTTTTAGCCCATACAAAATAAGCCAATTTGTTGTCTTCATTTATTTCCACTTACTTTGCAGTCAATCATACTATTTTGCCTCAAAATTGTCATTTCCGCATAGAAAACACAAGATTTAGGACATAGTCTCAAGGTGGCTGTCACATTTTGCATCCAAAGGGAGCTCAGTGGCTCAATGGTAGAGTGCTAGACTCGAGACCGAGGGGCCATGGGTTTGAGCCTCACCGGCGTCTCTATGTTGTGGTCCTTGAGCAAAACACATTTATCCTAGCTTAATACTGGTTCAACCCAGGAAGACCCTTCCCTGTTTAACCGAAAGATTGTTGATGGGACGTAAAGAATCAAATCAAACAAACAAAACAACATTTTGCATTCTCAATAATGGTGGTATACCAACTTGACAAATTATTATGCAATTAAGTAGAAATAGCTACACAAACAAGGGACGAACTTATCAGACTTTATCTTTATTTTATCTTATTATAACATGCTATTCAAGATGGCATTGTATTTAGTTTTAGAAAAAAGGTAACGTATTTTTACTTTCTATAGGAACATATTTTGAGGTTGTTTGAAGTTATGAAAATGATTTTCAAGAAATTTTTATATTCAATGAATTAGAATAGTAAAGGGGACATCCAACCTGTCATCCACGATGGTTGCCAAATTGGGTTTTAGAAACTTATACATATGTTGCTATTAAGTGTGTTCTATATAAAAAATGAGATACAAAGAATTTTTGTACCTATAGCAAACCAAAACTGTCCTTTGTAGAATTGCCATTGCATAAAACATCATTTGATTACATCAGATTTAAGTGAAAAATCCGAAAAAAAATCTGTAATAGAGATATCAAAGTTTCTTTTTGACCTTTCTCCTTCTCATCAAGTTACCATAGGCTTAAAAGGCTCTAAGTTTCCTAAAACTGTTTACAATTTAAAAAAAAATGTACTTAGACCACAACCCTCCGTTTTCACACACATCAACTTTTCAACTTGATCTTGTCAAATGACGTTTTTGCTGCAGCCAGCCTTATTACGTTGTGTTGGTGATGTAGCACTATCATATCTATTTGAAAGTAATCGAAGTTTATATTATTCTGAAGTCAATCCAATATATAATGTTGCAGACATCTTAGTTTCTAGCCAAAGCTTCCCTCACCAATTGCTTGCTAGTGAGTCGGGCATTTGATTCCATAATAGTTAAGTCCTCTTCAGTCTAGTAAGTTGAAACCAAAGTTTTTTTGTCTATTTAGGTATGTAGGGTTTTTAAATGATGATGTTATTTTGCTCTGTATTTACAGTGATGGTCTTTTACAGCCCAGGGAGTTTCAGCTAGGTGCCCCAACCGCATATTCAGTCGAATCCCTGCCCTTGCTGTATCAATTCTTGCTTTTCGTGATTTATTGTTCACTGTGGTTATTCATTGACTAGTTAAACATTTATCCTAGAAATCGTCCCAAGGTAGTAGTGCTGTTGTGGTTCTCATTTTATTATTATTGGTGTAAATGTGGTTTGTATGTACTTTTATATACATGCATGTGAATGATTTTGGTTATGTTAAGGTAGCCTAGTTACTGCCTTCAAGGGGAGAGCTACATCACCACTGTATACTATCTATCTGTATATTAGTTTCCCCCATTTTGAATTTGTAGGAAGAATGTTACCTCTAATTGTACTAGTTTCTGGTCATTGCTATGATTTTACCAAGTATATAAGCAAAAATGGGAATAACATGTTCGGAATGACGCAGGTCAATAGCCGCTAGGTGAAGAAGCGTGGTAAGAGCATTATGAAGTTACTCAAATCCGAACTCTTTGGAATGCAAAAGGCATGTCAGAGGAAATCCCAGTTGAAGGACTAGCCAGCTGATTAGTACAGGAATTATAACAAAAACAATTAGCAGGATGCATTCTGACAAAGCAGACATAATATCAGCAATCGTCATCCAGATGCTTTATTCTTCATGCAGTTTTGGGAAACTGGCACAGTCGAGGTGTTTGACCTAATCTGCAACATAATCTCGAGTGTTAGTACAGAGTGAAATTGACAGTATGAACATAGGCAAAGGGGGTGCTCTGAACAGAGGCTTGAAGTTAATTAAGCAATTAATAAGGGTGTTAAAGTGCATATTGATGAGACATATCAGGCAGAGAGTTGAGATTGACGAGATGCAGTGCAAATTTATGTCAGGCCATGGTGGCACTACAGATGCGGTCTTCATTTTAAACCAGCTACAGAAGCTGCTCCTGACTTCTAACAAGCCATTCTACGTCACATTCATTAACACAGAAAAGGACAGCAGGTAGCTAGTGTGCATGCATTAAATCAACAAGTAGTTGGTGCGATTGGTGAATGGCATGATCAAGGACATGAAATGCAGGACAATAGTTGGCAATTGTCGCGGTGAGAAATCTTTTGGTGTTGATGTTCATCATGGCTCTGTTCTGACTCCACTGCTCTTAATTGTTATGCAAGAGGCTCTAATCACGGAATTCAGAACAGACTGCACATAGTTGCTGTTGTACAAATATGATCCGGTGATCAAGGCTGAGTCCATGGAGGAATTGCTGGTGGAATTGGATGCATGGAAGTATTGGAAGGAGAAGGCTCTTAATGTGAACATATTATGAAGTCATATACAAGTAAAGTCGTCCCTTGAGCTAAAGTGCACCAAATGCCTGTGGCACAACACTTCTTAATGATGGAAGATGGAGGTGATAGCACCTGATAAAAACTTGAGGTAGGAGATCTGTAACCATATGGACTCGCTCTACGCTAGAGACCTCCTTCGAGCTGCCTGCAGTCATACATTGCAAATGTACATGGCAGAAACTCCGTAAACTTTTTAAGCTTATGATCATCTGCTGCCCTTGACTCAAGACAGGTAGTAAAAAACATGCATTCATTGTTTTGTTTTTGTTGAGTGTATATTTCCAAAACGTCCTTTATTATGAACAGTTCACTAGCATTATACATCCTAGTGAGTGATATCGAAAACACCTAATAGCAAAAATGTATAGTTTTATTTAGAAAGAACAGCAAAAATCACCAATAAATAAGTTTTTCCAATTCGGCGGCCATCTTGGATGCCATGCTTGAATTAACAATTGAGAAAATTTCAAAATTACATATTATATATAAAAAACGAACATTCATTGCTACTAAAGCAAATTTCACTCATACAAATCTCAATGATTTATTAATGTATAAAAACGAAAACCATAAAATCATTCTTCTTTGGCAGCCATCTTGGATGCCATATTGTTTCAAGGCTCTCTTACAAATAACAAAGTCACATTTTGAGCCTTTCTATGCTTGGAACAACTTGAATTTGATGCAATAATCTGAATTAAGTTCATTCTGTGATGTTTTTATAAAGCAAGCTTGATTTAACATATAAAAATGGCGGCCATCTTATAAAATGGCCACCATCTTGGATAATATGCCAATCTACATGTGATTTCAGATAATTACAAATGTTCTATTGTTAAAATTCACACTTACACAAGCTTTAAATAAAAGTTTATTGCAAAATTATACCCAACTTAACAAGCATTACACGAAAATAGGTCGCCATTTTGAAATTCAAGATGGCGGCCGTCAAGGTGCATTTCTGGCTTGGCACTGACCCTCAGAAATTTTGATAATTACTAATCTGGCCATGTACCAAGTTTCATGCTTTTATCATAAAATGCACGATTTTTTCACATATCTGCCCCACTATTAGAAGACCTATCTGACTAAAAAACTCAATATAAAGCATTTCAATTTTGACTTTAATCGATGCTTAGAGGCCTGATAATACAAACGATCAAAATAAAGCATTCACAGGTTTGATTCACAAGGTTGAAATATTAAAGATGGCGTCCAAGATGGCCGCCATTTAAAGCAAAATTCAACTTGAAATCAAATTCGCTGTAAGTAACTATTTTCTGATACTTTTCAGTTGTATTTGGAAAATTTGACTCATGTTATTGTTGTTTTTCAGCGTTGTAAAATATATTAGATGACGTCCAAGATGGCAGCAATAACACGGTGGGGAATCGCATGTTTTTTGCTATGATACACTGCATGGAAAAAATAACAAATTCTTATTTTTCGTAATGGTAATGTTTTTGTCTTTGTTCTGGGAATTGTATGCATCAATCCATGCACCATGCACTTTTCAGACCACTTTTGGCCGGATCTGATAATACCATAATATCATATTATTCTCATAAAAATTCCTACTTTGGGAAAACATTTCTTCAAAAAATGAAGTGATAAATGACAATACAGACAGGGTATAATGAAGGGCCTATATCAATGAACACTTTGTGACAGAGTGTTCGATCAAAGTACAAACCTTTTTTGAATCAATATGCGGAAAAAAGTCAGCTTGTAGGATGGATAAATTTACAAAAAATACTTATGGAGTGTAAAGTATCAACGCAAAAACAACCCCTGAGTAAGGTATCTGCATGCTGCAGATGTTTGTTTCCATCTTGACTGCTGGCTGGTATGGGTCTGCTTGCCTGGTGCAAATGTTACAACCATTATCACTTCTCTGGTCTGTTGCAAGTGCAACAGACAGCACAGATGGATGGATATTGCTATAACAAGTATGAATGCTGGTCCGGTGTGTGTCAGACATGCATGCTTGTATGCACAAGTTTACAGATATGACTGTTGGTAAGATGCAACTGTTAAAGATATGGGAAATAGCTAGATGCAGTTGTTACAGACATGGCTGATGTTCGGGTGCTGTAATATACATGGATCCTGATAAGATGAACCTGTAACAGACATGCATACTGATAGTATGCAACTTATTAAGACGTGGCTGCTAGTCAGGTGTAACTGTAAAATACATGCATGATGGTCTGGTGCAATTGTGCTGCTGACCCTGTAGCAATGATACCTGGGCAGCTGATTGGGGGAAAGTAGAACAGACATGCACACTGGCCGTATGTAACTTGAACAGACATGCCCTCTGATCCAGTGCAACATTACCCAGCATTCCTGTTAGTTTGGTTCTATTGTAACTAACACGCATGACTGCTGGGCCCGAATCTCAATAAATGGCATGTGTGCTGGTTCAGTACCTCATTAATAAACATGTGTGATGTTAAGGATGTCGAATATGATGAGCTGGTGGCACAACATGGCCGCTGCTCAGTGAAACCTCGACAGATATGCCTGCGGAGTTGGTACTATTCAATCAAACATGCCTCCTGGTCCATTGGAAATCAAAGAGAAAAGCTACTTGACTGATGCCCCTCCATCAGACATGCCGACAAACACTGTGAAACTTTATCAGCCAAGACTGCTACATTGTCAATACAGCATACATGTCGTGTAGAGAGTGGTTATGTCACTGCAGCTGCAACATATATGCCTGCTGTCCTAGTGTTACTGTCACAAACACAGCTGTTGTTCGAACATGCCTACTTGTTGAGTGCTGCTGCAAACCAGATGCTTGCTGGACTGTGCCCACTCAATCAGCATGCCTGCTGACCTTTTGTCACTCAATATTGCATGTCTCCTGGCGCTGTGCTTCTCTATCTGCTATACCTGCTGGTATGGTGTCTCACTATCAGCCTTGTCTGCTGGTATGGTGTCTCACTATCAGCCGTGCCTGCGGGTGTGGTGAACCATTATAGGTCATGCCTTTTGGTTTGGTACATCACTATAAGCCATGCCTGTTGGTATGGTGCCCCACTATAGGTCATGCCTTCTGGTGTGGTGCCTCACTATATACCATGCCTTTTGGCGTGGTACCTCACTATAGGCCAAGCCTGCTGGTCCGTTTTGCACTTCAACCGACACTTTGACTAGTTGAGTGCAGACCAAAGGGGATGGCTACAAGTCTGGTGCTAGTCTTACAGAGGTGCCATTACATCAGACATGTTTGCTGATCTGTCGCCACTCTCAAATATGCCTGCGTGTACAGTGCAACTCATCAGACATGCATGCTGGATTCATTTATTCAGATACACATGTTTGTAAAGTGCTTCTCCATCAGGCAAGAAATCTGGTAAGTTACAAATCCATCAGACATGCCTAAAGATTAGGTGCGGCTCCCACGGGTTTGAAAAACTTATCAGCTACCATCCTGGACGCCATCTTGAATATATCAAATTCTGAGTGATGCATTAGCTGCATCACTGGGATGTTACAAGGATGATGTATGTAACTCAAGAATCAGTAAAATCAGCATTTTACATGTGAATCCGTGGAGTTTGCCAGTCTCAGGGAAAATTTTATTATATTTTTTGTAATAAATTGCCATTTTGTCTAAATTCTTATTTTATTTTTTATATTTTTGTTATGAGCTTAGTGTCTACAACTAGATTCCAATGTCATAGCTAACAATTTAAGATAAAAATGGGGTTGAGACATTTTTCCATATCACACAATTTTAAACTCATAATTGGCCTCCATCTTGGACGCCATCTTGAATATATCGAAATGCTCAATGAAGCCAGAGTGGCATCACTCGGATTTTTCAAGGACAATATATGCACTACCAGAATCCATAAAGAAAAAAGTTTAAAATCAAGTTCCAGGTCCTCCTAAAATTTGCCCTAATTCTGCCGGACTAGATGGTGGAGTGTCACATACCATTTTTGGGTCACTGTGACCTTGGCCTCTGACCTATTTTTAATAATTATTGTATCCGGAGCATATCTCTTATATTATTTGAGATAGGAATCCCAAATTTGGTCTGTGGATGCATCTTGGTATGGTGGAGTGTTGTGTGCCATTTAAGGGTTACTGTGTCCTTGACCTCTGACCTAGTTTTTAGATTAATTTTGTCCAGAGCATATCTTGTATATTTAAAGGTAGGAATCCCAAATTTGGTTGGTGGATGCAACTTTAGATGGCGGAGTGTAACATACCATTTTTGGGTCACTTTGACCTTGTCCTCTGACCCAGTTTGTAGAATTATCTTATATTATTCGAGATTGGAATCCCAAATTTGGTGTTTGGATGCATCTTGGGATGGTGGAGTGTGTGTACCATTTATGGGTCACAGTGACCTTAAGCTTGACATTTGACCTAGAATAATCATACATTGTATTCTGGAGCATATCTCTTTAATTATTAGCTCACCTAAGCCGAAGGCTCATGGGTGAGTTTATAGTATACCAGTCACTCCGGCGTCCGTCTGTCGTCCGTCTGTCGTCCGTCAACATTTTCAAACATCTTCTTCTCTGAAGCTATGGGAGCAAAGTGGCTCAGTGGTAGAGTGCTTGACTTGAGTTCCAGGGGCCGCGGGTTAGAGCCTCACTGGCGTCACTGTGTTGTGTCCTTGAGCAAAAACATTGGTCAATCCTAGCTTAGTACTGGTTCAACCCAGGAAGACCCGTCCCTTTATAACTGAAAGATTGTTGTTTGGACGTAAAGAATCAAATCAAACAAAGCCTCTGAAACTACATAGCCAATAAAACTCAAATTTCAAATGGAGACTCCTTATGACGCGGGAACCAAAGTTTGTTCATCGACATGTGGTCCTGTTCACATGACCAAGATGGCCGTGGCGACCTTATATGGTAAAAACCCTTAAAAATCTTCTTCTCAAGAACCAGAAGGCCGATGACTTTGGGACTTGGTATATAGCATTCAAGGTGTTGGACCTACCATGTTTGCTTAAATAATGATCCAAGGTTGACCTTGACCTACTTAACGTCAATGCCAAATTTGCTTTCTAATGCATTTAAATGGGAAATTTTTTTGAAAAGTTAATTTTTGAATACTGTTAAAGCCAAAGTCATTATTCTTACTTGATATGTTAAAATTAATGAGACAATGGCTTTATATAAGTTTCAAAGGTCAAGGTTGACCTTTGCCCTTTCAGCCAAGGTCCCTCATGCTGTGGTCCCATCAATATATTACTGGTCTATTGCACCTTAAATGGAACACAGTTTTTCGTTTTTAAAATTTTACATGACTGTTTCTTCACCCTGAAAATTTGCATGCGCATTGATATAGCAAAACCCTAACTAGATTTGAATTTTGGCGGAGAATGATATCAAACTTACTGCTCTGATATCTTGTAAAAATAAATAACTTAGTTTTTGTTAGAATGAAAATACCCGCTTAGTACCCATTTTTGTACTGTCAGTGCAAATAACCTGGGATAGATATCGTAGTATTTGCTCAGCTATAAAATGTCTATTAGAGATTACAGCAGACGATTATTTTGTAACATCAAATGCTGCGGTTTATGATACAATCCAAGCTGCTTATATAGTTCTACGGATACTGGGTTATTTACGCGTTTCATGCCTACCAAGTACCATCATTTTGCCTGCTTCGTCTGTCTACCTTTCTGTTTGCTTTGTTCATGTGACTGTATGTGCGAGCAAACAACTCATGCGCGGATGCAGGAATTTTACCGAGGGGGGGGGGGGCAAGCCTGACTGTCAGAAAACCGTTCAGGCGTGTGATTTTTTAGTCCTCAACTTATTTTACAGTTTTTACAGAGGGTGTCCAATGGTTATTTCAAGAAAACTATATTTTTTCATGGTTTCAGAGGGGGTTGCAACATTTGTCAGGGGGGTCCAACTTTTTCCAGGGGGGGGGGGGGGGTCCAAATGCTAATTTCTATAGAAACCCACACAACTTGCGATTTTCGAGGGGGTCCGGACCCCCTAACCCCCCTCTGGATCCGCACATGCACCTAGAAATACACAGTCCTGAAAATACGAATAAGATCACAGATGTACGGGCACTTACATGTACTACATTTCATTTTATATTTAGCCTTTACTGCTCCTTTATATGATGGAAAAATATGCCTGTGGTGAGATCATTAGCCAGACCCATTCATGGAATAGCTAGGCAAATGGGCGATTCCAACTAAGAGGGCATTTTGGGCAGTAGACATCTATAGATGTAGTATTTCGTTTGGGTGCTGATAAACAGTAACGCAAGCTTATATGCAGCTACATTTAAAACCCACTGATGCATTGTTGTGAATTGTCTAATATAAGTATAAACATGGCTTTATGTTCAACAGATAGTCATTGATCCATATCGCTTAAGGTACAAGAAGGAAATGTTATTTGCATTAAAACATTAAGAATGTTAAAATTACATCCTATCACAGCATTTATGAAAACGTATACAAACTTCAAAAAAATATTTTTGATTATGTTTTTTTTGGTTAAAATATATTTTTCGAATTAAATTTAAAATTCCCATTTTAGATTTAATGTTATTGCCCCAAAACAGTGTTCCATTTGAAGAGCTATAGGCCAGTAAAACATAGTTTTCTCACAAACCATTGGCCCAATTGAACTCAAATTTCATGTGAAGACTTCTTATGATAAGTTAGCCAAACTTTATACAAAATATTTTGGTCTCATGACAAAGATGGCCGCCAAACACATATATGATTAAAAAACCCTTTACAAATCTTCTTCTCCAGAACCAGAAGGCTGATGACCTTGAGACTTGGTATGAAGCATTGGGGGTGTTGGGCCTACCAAGTTTGTTCAAATAATGATCCTAGGTTTACCTTGACCTACTTAACGTCAAGGTCAAATTTGAATCCTAATGCATTTAAATTGGAATTTTTATGAAAGTTGATCTTTTGAATACTGTTCAAGCCAAAGTCATTATGCTTACTTGATATGCTAAAATTGATGAGACTATGGCTATAAATAAGTTTAAAAGGTCAATGTTGACCTTTGCCCTTTCAGCCAAGGTTGCTGATATTGTGGTTCCATCAATATATTAAAACATAGTCTCACAAACCATTGGCCCAAATGAACTCAAATTTCCTGTAGAGACTCCATATGATAAGTTAGAAAAATCTTATACAAAACATTTTGGTCACTAGACAAAGATTGCCGCCACGCCTATATATGGAAGAAACCCTTTAAAAATCTTCTTCTCCAGAACCATAAGGCCTGTGACCTTGGGACTTGGTATGTAGCATTGGGGATGTTGTACCCACCAAGTTTGTTCAATCATGATACTAAGTTGACCTTGACCTACTCAACGTCAAGTTCAAGTATGCTTTTTAATTCATTTAAATGGATTTTTTTGAAAAGTTGATTTTTTGAATACTGTTAAAGCCAAAAGTCATTATTCTCACTTGATATGTTAAACCTAATGAGACAACGACTATCAGTAAGTTTCAAAGATCAAGGTCGACCTAACTGCCAAAGTCCCTCATATTTGAGACCCCTCAACATGCTTAAACATATTTTTTTCAGAAACAACTAAGCCAATTGAACTCTAATTTCATATGAAGTCTCTGTATGATCGGTTATACCCCCATTTCACCAAGGATTATTTTGGTCCCGATAGGATTATTTTGGTGCCGATAGTACCCGATCTCTATATATGGTTGATCGGCCGCATATCTTGGAAAGCAATCGTGGACTTGCAGACAATCACGGGCAATCACCTGGGAAGGTTGGGGAAGGTCTGGCGCAATCGCCTCAGTCCTACGAGAGTCGGATATTGAAAACATTGATCGGCTACTGTTTTTAAACATGTTCAAAAACAGTAGCCGACCAAAACCCGCAGGCCCAAGGTCGTCTTGGTCGTCCGAGGGTCCTCTGAAGGTCTTCTTGTCTCGCCTGCCCTCTTGAGCTTTCGCGTACCCTCTGGAGCTCTCTTTTATACTCGGCAGCTTTAGTATTCTCTCCGCAGCTCAGTCTTCCGGTGATCTTGCGTAATACCCCCATTTCACCAAGGATTATTTTGGTGCCGATAGAACCCGATCTCTTTATATGGTTGATCGGCCGCACATCTAGGAAAGCAGTCGGGGACTTGCGGACAATCACGGGCAATCACCTGGGAAGGTCAGGGAAGGTCTGGCGCAATCGCCTCAGTCCTACGAGAGTCGGGTACCGAAAAAGTGATCAGCTACTGTTTTTAAACATGTTCAAAAACAGTAGCCGACCAGAACCTGTCGGCCCAAGGTCGTCTTGGTCGTTCGAGGGTCCTCTGAAGGCCTTCTTGTCTCGCCTGCCCTCTGGAGCTTTCGTGTACCCTCTGGAGCTCTCTTCTACCCTGGGGAGCTCTCGTATACTCTCCGCAGCTCAGTCTGCCGGTGATCTTTCGTAAGGTCTCCAAAAGAATTGATATTTCCTAAATACAACAGCAAGATATAGCTCTATGCTTACTCAAAATTGATATGACTTATAATAAATTTACAAATTAATACCAATACCAGCCCGAGATTTATAAACCATATATAAAAATGTGCACACGTTTCTCAATAAACGCGCCGAAACAAAACACAAATTAAAGCCCTTTATAAACTTGCAAATGTATACTTTTTTGGAATATTTTCTCTTGGCCCCCTACCCTGCATATTTCCTAATGTAATAACATTTTACTGTGTCCCTGCAGAACGAATCTTATATAGCAAAAACAAGCCTAGCGCTGATTATTGGTACATGATCATCGCTAGCTGGCCAGAAAGTGATTACAGCTTCGATTTGACGCGTTAAGATAGTCGGGATTCAATCGGGTCAAAAAGGGGGAGACGATTAGAGGCGATTCAGGACGACAGTCGGGCGGATAAAAAATTGATTGATCGGGGACAATCAGGTTCAGATCGGGTCGATCGGACAAAACAATCCTTGGTGAAATGGTGGCATAAGGTCTCCAAAAGAATTGATATTTCCTAAATACAACAGCAAGATATGGCTCTATGTTTACTCAAAAATATTATGATTTATAATACATATTTTACAAATTAATACCGATACCAGCCCAGAATTAATAACCAACTATAATAAAAAGTGCACAAGTTTCTCAATAAACGCGCTGAAACAAAACATAAATTAAAGCCCTTTAAAAACTCGCAAACGTATAGTTTTTTGGAATATTTTCTCTCGGCCCCCTGCCCTGCATATTTTCTAATGTAATAGCATTTTACTGTGTCCCTGCAGAACGAATCTTATTAGAGCAAAACAAGCCCCGCACTGATTGTTGGTACATGATCATCCCTGGCTGGCCCAGAAAGTGATTAACGACTTCGATTTGACTTCGCCGCGTTAAGGACATATGCTACTAAATACTTCCCATGTTGAAATATTTTCAATACTTTGCATACAGTTTGTTTTATGCATGGGCTATCCATTTATGAAATAAAAAGGATATGTCACCATGCTTATTTTTTCACTATCTCATATGGAAGTTTTAAGCATTTGACCAATTTTCTAAAAATATGAAAGAATAATACCTAGACCTAAATATCGAACCAAATCTGTTGTAATCTTCAGCCAGCTTCTTTCTTTTAGCTTCAATTAGTGCCCATGACATCAAACCTTTTATAAAATGTGCAAGTTTAGTTTTTATCCCTTATTTTGACAAGATACTGCATGATATATTTTGGCAATTCGTCGAAAATTGGAATTTGTTTTTAGAATAAATCATAATATTAATTAATCTGATGTTGAAAATCTTAATGATTTATTTTTATTTCATGAACTATTATACTACCTTTCAGAAAAAAGAATAAAACTCTGGGGTCACAGAGCTAATTCTCTTTCAGGAAGGCCAAATTTAGCCACACCCCAAAGGTTTCATGCGTAATTCAATAGAAAAAGTTCAGGAATGCCCATTTCGGTCGTTTAGATGATGTTATTTTACTAGTATATGTAGCAGTTTAGCACTAAAATGTTAAAAAGAAAAGAAAAAACACACACTGAAAGTAGGTGCGCACCCGGGAATCGATCCAGGTCATCTGACTTTGTAGACAGACACGCTAACCACTAGGCCACGAGGTCAGGTCGTGCGCGGCTTTAAATAACCGTTCAAATAGTAAAGACTCGGCCACATTCGTATTTGTAACCAGGATAATGTGTACGTCGTTTGATTCCGCCTGAGCTGTATTTATCTGTCTTTGGTACTGAGAATATAAGTTCTGATAAAAGGTCAATAGATATTTCGGACACACTTTAATTACTTTATTTTGTCAATAAAATGTCGGAACACGGATATGGCAAAGGAATATCTGAAAGCTATGTTCCGAATCCGTGATAGGTCGAAAGACAAGACCCAGACAACTTTACCTGTTTCCAGACGCGGAAAAGGTGCTCATGGGAAATAGCCGCATATGTCTTTAATATAGTTGTGACTCAATCGGGTCAAAAAGGGGGAGACGATAGGAGGCGATTCAGGACGACAATCGGGTGGATAAAAAAAAATGATTTATCAGGGACAATCTGGTCCAGATCGGGTCGATCGGAAAAAACAATCCTTGGTGAAATGGTGGCATAAGCCAACATTTATACAAATTGTTCTGGTCACATGACCAATATGGCCACCACGCTTATATATGATAAAACTATTTAAATATGTTCTAATCTGGAACCAAAGGCCAATAACCTTGGGACTTGGTATGTAGCATGGAGATGTGGGCCTTATCAGGTTTGCACCAATGATTAATCTGGGTTGACCGTGACCTACTTTATGGCAGGTCACATTTCCTGATGCATTTACATTGGAAAAATCTTGAAATGTTCATTTTTCTATAACTATTTGCGCCAAATCATAATGCTCGCGAGAAATGTTAAACTTAATGAGGCAATGGTTATATATAAGCTAACCTGTGACCATTTATCCAAGGCCACTCGTTTGGACAGCCACAAACCTATATATCTAAACACCTTTTTCTCAGAAATCACTGGGATTGTTTAAGGTCACTTGACCAAAATGGCTGCAACCCCCATATACGGTAAACAAACTATGTTTCATTATAAGCTGTAGTTGACTTTGACCTATTTTAACATTATTAAGGAGATCAGGTGAGCGCCTCAGGACATTCAGGTCCTCTAGCTTGAGGTAGGAATTACAAATTTGGTGTGTGAATGCATCTTGGAATGGCGGATTGTCCCGTTCCATTTTCTGGTCACTGTGACCTTGACCTCTTTACCTTGTTTCTAGAATCGGCATCACGTTTGGTGCATAACTTCTATATTCTTTGAGGTAGGAATTCCAAATTTGGTGTGTGGATGCATCTTAGGATGGCCAAGTATCGCATACCATTATTGGATCATTGTGATCTTGACCTCTGACCTAGTTTTTAAATATAATCATGCTCCGAGCATTTTTTCTATATTATTTGAATACCAAATTGGTGTGTGGTTGCATCTTGGGATGGCAGAGTGTCATGTATCAGTTTTGTAATTTCTAGAATAATAGTGCCAGGAGCATATCTCATATATTATTTGAGGGAAGAATCCCAAATTTGCTGTATGGATACATCTTTGGATGCTGATGTGTCACATACCATTTTTAGGTCACTATGATCTTGACCTATGATCTAGATTCTAGGATAATTATGTTTGAAGCATATCTCCCGTATTGTTTAATGTAGGAATCCCAAATTTGTTGTGTTGATTCCTCTTGGGATAGCGGAGTGGTGCATACCATTTTGGGTAGCTTTGACCTTTACATTGTCTTCTAGCTCATTGCTAGTAGGCCTTGAGCTGGCTATATACCCCCTCCCCCCAGGGGGAATTTCGTACACTATAAATTTCTGAAACAACATTACATAGGACACAAAATAAAAGATGTTAGTCTTCTGAGAGTGGCAGCGCTAACGTGTAACATCATGCTATATACGTAACGTATACATTATAGCATTAAACGTCCCTGATAATGTCTCAACCATAACACGTTCGTAATATTTGCATGCTGACATAGGTTTATGATCTTCTTATAACACAGTTACATGTTTTTAGTATTAATTTCATAAAAATCTTGAGTTATTACCGTTTTGTACGTTACTTAGTATTTCCTGTGTTATTTTCAAGTATCAGTATGGTATTTATTGACTAAACATGTATTACATCTGTCACAGAATATAGTAAATGTATAAGGCTGCTACTTTAAAGATTTTAAGTTCTTTATTATGGTCGCTTACACTTTTTTCAGGCCCATGTTATGTATGTTACTCCCAGAATAGCATTAAACATTCAAGTTAAATCCTCTAACAAGCCCTGTTTATACTTATTTTCATGCTGGCACAGGTTTATGTACTTCTTTTAACAAGGGTTACCTATTTTAAGTATTCATTTAATAAATGCCTTGAGCTTTAACTGTTATGTGTGTTACCAAATGATACATAAGTTGTTCTGAGTATCTGTATAGCAATTGTTTACTATACATGTATAAAGTCTGTCAGAGAATTTAGAAAATGTATAAGGCTGAAATAAATTGAAGTTCCTTATTAACTAATGGTGACTTCGACTATTATTATAATGCGATCTACCAACCTTCGCAGTTTTCTCACATAAATAGTAAATACCATGCATTCAAATCCAAAGTTCTGAAAGACAGTCACTGTGAAACAGCTCAGTTCTGGGCAAGGTACTTTTAATTCAGATGGGATTGACACTGATTAGGGCTACAAGGAAAACAACTTTGAATTGCATGTAAACTCTATAAGTGTGCCCTATTCCCAATGTTCATTGCACAATATAACAACAGCTACACGCAATATGTACCTGTGTAACTGATGACACTAATACATTTGTCTGATACAACCGCAGATGCAAAGGACTTCTCGAATAAAATGGGTTTAGTGTGTCACAATCATTGGTGCTTTACTTGAGAAATGCTTTTGACATACCTATCAGGCAAACAATAAAGAGGTATTACAGGCTTCAGCAGCTAGAACTACGCTTCGTACTACAGATGGAATGGTGTATTACTCATTACATCAGAGCTCAATATTGAAACAACTCTTTCATGCACTGAAATGAAATATTCAATCTGCTCAGATGCAAAGTAAAACGAGTTCTAGAGGCAGTTTCTGGCTTCACCAATCCTTTTAGTTCTAGTTTTGAAGACAATGAACTGAACTTTTTCTCTTTCGGTATTCCTGTTAAGCCTGTCATAGCTAAGGATCTTATTTAGGCTGAAAACATTGGCAGGAAGGCTGTTGCAGGCTTCATTGACTCACTTTTAGTTGAACATCTGTCTTTCACAACCCCATAAAATGCTACAAGCTAAAAAAGTTTTGAGGCTTGCGAGGTTAAGAAGAAAGTGACCAAATTACAAAACGGAATCAGCCAGATGAGAGCTTAAAGGAGCGTCTTTGGTCAGCATGACCTTCTTTATATTGGACATAATGTTGTCCTTGAGTTGACGCTGCCGTACCTTCTGGGGCTTGTACTATGGTCACAGTCAACTCCTGATGTCTCTATAAAAGATAAGAGGGTTAATGGTAGTTTATGTTTGAGTTACTTCCTCAGCAAATAAGCCAGAGTAAAAAGAAGTACATGAACCTGTGCCAGCATGCAGATAAGTTCAACCAGGTTGTGTTGGAGACCTTATCTTGAACATTTCATGGTATTCAGAGAGTATCATATGTAGCCTGGGTTGTAAAATAGTGTAAGACACCATAATAAGGAACCTTAATTCATTTGAATAGCAGCCTTATAGATTTTCTACATTTCATTGAGGCTGTAATACATGTATAGTCAATAACTGCAATACTGATATTTTGAAATAACAGACGAAACACTTAGTAACGTATACAACGGAAAAAATGCAAGACATTTGTAAAATAAATGCTAAAATTATGTAACTGTGTTATAAGTAGTTCGTTAACCTGTGCCTGACTTCAAAGAGTGTGAATATGTCATGTTGGAGACATTTATCAGGAAAATCTAATGTTATTTTGCGGGTAACGAACATAACAAGATGTTACATGCTAATGCTGCGAATCTCAGAGGGCTAACATATTTCATTTTGTGTCTTATATAATGTAGTGTCCGGAAATCATAGTGTACAAAATTTCTCCTTGGAGGAGGGGGGCTATAGCCAGCGCAAGGCCTAAAGAGTTACATTTTACCTTTTTGTGTGATATTGGGCTATCATGTTCAACATCTAATAACTCAAAATGTATATAAGAAAGAAACGTAATGCTTGCAATTTTAAAAGATAAACTCAAATTCTTAAATATAATACCAAATTAATGAACATAAACTGGTTTCATTAAAATTTAAGACAAACTATATTCGATTCATTTATCATTTAAAAGGGAGTTCAAATAAAATATGCAACATACACTACATCGGGGGTGACTATATTTGTTTTCATATGTCAATATATGTGGCTCAGTAATATCTTACTAAGCAAAATAACCAATTTAGAATTCTTACCTTATCTTTTGCACTTTTCTAAAGTCTAAAGGAGAATGATAATGATTAAGCATTTTGCTGGGTAACGTATGTAACAGGCTGTTACAGCTTAACGCTGCCATTGTCAGAGGGCTAACATGTTGCAAATCCTTGCTAGAATTTGGGCTTTAATAAAAATATTGTCTACAATATTCCCCCTAGGGGAGGAGGGGGCTTTAGCCAGCGCAAATCCTAAAGAATTACATTTTATATTTTTGTGTGATATGGGACAACGATGTTCAACATCGTATAACTCAAAAAGTATATAATGCTTGCAGTTTTGATAATGTAAATTCAAATTCTTTAATATAATACTAAATTAATGAACACAATCTGGTTTCAATAAAATTTAAGACAAACCATATTTAGATTCATTTATCATTTAATAGGGGGTTCAAACAAAATATGTAACATACACTACATCGGGGATGACTATTTTTGTTTTCAAATGTCGATATCTGTGGCCCAGTAATAGCTTACTAAGAAAATATAACCAATTTGGAAATCTTACCTTATCTTTTGCACCTTTCTGAATTCTTAAAACGAATAATAATGATCAAATATTTGCCGTGTAACACATGAAACAGGCTGTTACAGCTTAACGCTGCCATTGTCAGAGGACTAACATGTTGCAAAATCCTTGCAAGATATTGGGCTTTAATAAAAATATGGTCTACGAAATTCCCCCTAGGGGGAAGTAAACCATATCCAGTCAGTGGCCTATAGGTTTTTTGTGTCTGGATCATATCTCCTATATTACAGCTAACTTTCTCAAATGTGTCCTATGCTAGACCAATTCCTTTGGGGGCATTCGTCACGTTTCTGTCACATTTCGTTTTTGTATCTGGAGCATATCTCCTTTATAACAAATAACTTTCCTCAAATCTGTCTTATGCTAGACCAATTCCTTTTTGGGCTTTTGTCATGTTACTGTGACATTTCTTGTTCCCTTATATAATAAAATGGACGTATTTGTACAAAGTTTTTGAGCGTAAATGCACCTTTGAAGATGTTTTTCACTCAATAAAGATGACCAAATGGATGCAAAATATGTAAGCAGCGCCACTTGGTCACATTTCGTTGTTAATTATGTTGTATATACTAGTAGAGGGGACAAGAAATGCATGTACTAACAAGGTCTGGTAGAAGTTGGTTTCTTGAAAACTGTTGAAGCCAAAGTCATTATTCTCACTTGATGTGTTAAACTTAATGAGTCAGTGGCTATAAACATGTCCAACGTTACTTTGACCTTTCTGCCAAGGTCGCTCATTATTGAGTCCCATCAATATATCAAAACATAGTTTTCATAAAAACCACTAAGCCAATTAAACTCAAATTTCATATGAAGACTCCTTAAGTTAAGAGGAGGAACTTTATAACAAATCGTAATGGTCACATGACCAAGATGGCCACCATGCCCATATAAGGTAAATATCCTTTAAATATCTTCTTCTCTGAAACCAAAATGCTAATGGCCTTGCATAGGACTTGGTATATAGTATTGCGGATGTTGGCCCTACCAGGTTTGCATAAATCATGAATCTGGGTTGGCCTTGACCTTTTGTACAGCAAGATCAAATTTGATTCCTAATGAATTTATGTTGGGAAATTATTAAAATGTTCATTTTTCTATAACTGTTCAAACGGAAATCATAATACTTGCGAGAAGTATTAAACCTAATGAGACACTGGTTTTATATAAGCACCAAAGGTCAAGCTGACCAATCGCCTTTCATCCAAGGTCACTCATTTTGGACTGCCACATAAGTTTCTAAACATCTTTATCTCAGAAATCTCAAGGCTGTTTGAACTCAAATTTTATATGGAGTATTTAGTAAATAAAACAATATAGATATGATAGTTGTTTTAGGTCACTGACCAATATAGCCAACATGCCCAAATATGGTAAAACAAAATAACATATTAGGCTTAAATAATAAGCCTAAGTTGACCTTTACAACATATTATGCTTAAATAATAAGCCTAAGTTGACCTTGACCTATTTTAACATTGTTAAGGAGATCAGGTGAGCGCTTCAGGACCTTCAGGTCCTCTAGTCCTTGCTAAGTACTGGTTCAACCCAGGAAGACATAACTGTAAAATTGTTGACTTGGACGTAAAGAATCAAATCAAACAAAACAAAACTGCTGTGTTTCTTGGAAATAAGATATGTATTATAAAGCTCTTTGACGTGTATTTTGAATGTTCCTGGATTTTGGGAAGACGGGGAGACAGAATACCAAAAACGTCTTGTTCTCAATTAATTCAGTTTCCTCAATATAAACTTTCCATTTCCACAAATAAAATAATTGGTATATCATAAAACCATTTAAGAGTCATTATCTGAGAGCATCAGACAGCCTCAATTATGGCTTGGAAATAGAAAAAATAGATTTTCTTGAAATTTTGCCCATTTTTAACTTCTGTCAAGAGATGAACAAAAATGCATATTTTTCTCAATTTTTCACTTCCGTATCCATAGCAACCAAGATTTTCTATTTTTAGCATTTTCCAGCTATATTTTGAGCTAAAAATTACAATATTTTGGACTGCCCTACCAAAGAGGCAATGTGGCAAATGTTTGTGTTTGTGCTTTTAAACAATAAACATGACTTATTACTTTACCCTTGTACTGATTTTGTAACTTTTCCGTTGTCATGGTAACACGTGCTATGATGGATTTTTACATGCTATTATGCATTTTTCAATGCACTAAAAATTGGCAATTTTCAATATCATTTTTCTAAACATTTCTACGTCAGATTTTTTTGTTTTTCTCTCAATTAGTTAACTGATACCTATATTTTACCATATTGAAAAAATTGGGATCGGGTTATTTTTTATTTTGAAATAAATTTTATTTGAAGTTTATTACTGTCGAAGCAAAAATATTATGTTTTTAGATGAACAAAATGATTATTATCTTTTGTATTTTATCTAAGTAGTGATTATCTGTCACAAAAAAGTACCGTTTCACACAACCATCGTGTAGCAATTCTAAATAATACTTTAAATTGTGGTTTAATGCTTATAATGATATAATATAAGGGATCAAAGTACCCCACCCACTAATGTTAAATGTAAAATTAAATGCTATTTTGCTTAAAACTGGACATTTCAAACAAATTTTATGACAACAGGAAGTTTTAATTGATAAAATAAATTTCCCAGGATTGTTTTTTTAAATTTTGGTGTATCTAACCATCTGGTTGCTATGGTAACTATACAAAGTAATGTTACCTTAACAATGACCATTTAAATCCGTTATCATGCATAACTTGATATAAATACCTTTTTCATTAATGTTATGTCATTGATTTGAGGAGCAAGTGGATGTGTAACATATTGTTCTCTCTCATTCTTAGTTAAACCTCATTAAAAGCATGGTTTCCATGGCATTTGGGTCATTTTATTCCTATGGAAGCTAAAAAAGTTTCCATGTTCAACTAGAAAATAACCAAACAAATGATATATTTATTACATAACATAACTTTAAGATGTCATATATAAACTATATTATTGCAAACTTACTATCGTAAACATAAAAAAGGTAGAAACAGGAATTCTATCCAGTCTTGACCTTAGATTTAGGTACTTGTTACCCCACCCACTTATACAACATATGAAAACCCTTGTTTATGTATATAGTTTTCTTGAAATAAAACATATTTTATATATTATAGAAATTGAACTGTTACAAAGATAATTGTATATGGTCAATTAAAATTTGGTGTTGATAACAAAAACATCATTGTTGCTATTGTAACTGGTGATAAACTATGCCTGATCATGCCTTAGCAACCACAAAAAACTTCAAAATTATCATTTTTTTTATTCTCAATGTTTCCACAATTATTTTATTTTGCTTTGGATAGAATGTTAACCCATCCCACCCCCTAAACATTGTGTCACTTTGAATTAAGAGCTTGCAATTATAGGTTTGACATTGAAAATAAGCTTTTCTACATCTTCCGGGCTCTAATTTACTCCACCCATCGATTTAAAAGGTACAAATAAATTGAAATTTTGCCCAAAAAGGCAGATTCGGAAAAATGACAAAAGAGTATGTTTCTTAAAGATGTTTGTGAGAAGACTGGAACAGTATTTTAATCTTTGTGTCACCCAAAGAATGGTTGCTATGGTTCATATCATATCATATCATCATAATCAGATTTTTGAGTAACGTGCAGGTGCAGGGGCATCCTCCGCATCAGTAGGCCCCTTTCCAGGTAACTGGCTAGCTGCAAGCATAGCAGATCTCACACCTGATCTCCAGATGCTCCTTTCTTGTGGGTCAACTGTGGTGAGCTTCCACTCATGGTTAATGTTGATAATTTACACCTTTAATAGCAAATGCCATAAATCTTCAAAAAGTCATGCTAGTTTTTTTATTCTTAAGGTTTCTATAATGATTTTAGTATTTTGATTTTAAATGTTACAAAAAACAAGAGGGCCCAAGGGCCTTGGGTTGCTCACCTGAGAATGTCTGTTCATAAGGTCAGGGAAAAGCATCAACTAGCCCACCAAACAGTTTTGATAATGGATCTGACAGCACTTTCAATAAAACCCAACAGGATATTGAGATTAAATGATTTTTCACTACCAGTTCCATGGCAACCATGATTTTCAATTTTTAGTATTTTTTAGCTATATTTTGAGTTAAAAATTTAAATATTCTGGACTAGCCTCCCCAAGAGGCTGTGTGGCAAATGTTTGTGCTTTCATACAATAAACATGACTAAGTACTTAACCCTTGTACTGGCTTTGTTTCTTTTCCGTTTCTATGGTAGCGCATGCTATGATGGATTTTATATGCTATTATGGATTTTTCATTGCACTAAAAATTGGCAATTTCAAAGTCACCTTAGAAAGTAAGGGTGCATTATCATTTTTCTAAAAATTTCTCTATCAATGTTTTGGTTCTATCTCAATTAGCTGACTGATACCTATATTTCACCATATTGAAAAATTGGGACCGGTATATTTTTTATTTTGAAATAAATTTTATTTAAAGTTTATTACTGTTGAAGAAAAATTATGATGTTTTCAGATGAACAAGATGATTGTTATCTTTTGTATTTGATCTAAATAGTGATTATCTGTCACAAAAAATGCCATTGCACACAACCATGATGTAGCAATTCTAAATAATTCTTTAAATTTTGGTTAAATGCTCATAATGATATAACATTATGGATCAAAGTACCCCACCCACTATTGTTTAATGTAAAATTAAATGCTATTTTCTTACAATTGGACATTCCAAACACATTTTATGACATCAAGAAAGCAAGTAAGGGTGCAAAGATCAGGAATCGATACAGTCAAGTACCACACCTGACCCAGAATACCAATGGGAAAGTGACAAACTCAGTAAGACACCACAAACGTGAGCAGAAAGTAAGACACCACAAACATGAACAGGAAGTTCTAATTTATATGAATAAATTGCCAAGAAAAAATCTTAAATTTTGGTGTAACTAACAATCTGGTGATGGTAACTATCTAAAATAATGTTACCATACCAATGACTAAATATCCCTGGTATCATGCAAACTTGATATAAAAAACCTTTTTCATTAATGTTATGTCATTGATTTAAGGAACAAATGGATGTGTGACATTTTGTTCTCTCTCATTCTTAGTTAAACCTTGATAAAAGCATGGTTGCTATGGTAATTTGGTCATTTTATTCATATGGAAGCTTAAATGTGTCTATATTTAACAAGAGAATTGCAAAACAAGTGGTCTAAATATTACTTAACATAACTTTAAGATGTCATGGATAAACTACATTATTGCAGACTTACTATTTTAAACATTGGAAAGGTAGAAATAGAAATTATATACAGTCTTGACCTGAAATTTAGTTACTTGTTACCCCCACCCACTAATACAACATATAAAAACCCTTGTATTTGTATATGGTTTTCTTCAAATAAGATATTCTTTATATATTATAGACAATGTACTGTTACAAAGATATTTGTTTTTCGTAGATTATAATTTGGGTTGATATCAAAACATCCTTGTTGTTATGGTAACTGATGGAAAACTATGCATGATCATGCCTTAGCAACCACAAAACCTTCGAAAAACAATGCATGTTTTTATTATTATTATTATTTGCAAGGTGGCCATAATCATTTTGTGTTTGGGATAGAATGGTTACCCAACCCACCACCTAAGCATTCTGTAACCTTGAATTAAGATGTTGCAAATTCAGGTTTGACATTAAAAAGTTTTTCTGCATCTTCCGAGCATCAATTTACTTCACCCATCGATTTAAAAGGTGTAAATACATGGAAACGTCGCCCAAAATGGCAGATTGGGAAAAATGATAACAAATGATGTTTGTATGAGATTGATGTGAGAAGACCGGATCTTGCTTTAATTGATTTGTAACCAAGAAGGAAAGAAAACAAACTGTCGAACATCCCAATGAAAGGCTTTCAGATCAAATTATGCGTGTAACCCGAGATATGTGGTCATCTTAAAGTTAACAATATTTTGAATAGTTACCATAGCAACCATGATGTAAGGAGATTTAGGGGTTTTTTCTTGGCAAATTATTGATATCAATAAGAACTTCATTTTATCACACAAAGTGTTTGAAACGCGAGGTTTTAAGACAAATAGCCATTTGTTATATGCCTGTTTTGAAAAAAGGGACACTATATGGCATGGCCCTGTACGTCTGTCAGTAAACAATTGTGATGATAATTTATAGAAATGTATATTACGTAGGTCAAGACAATGTGTCCCACACATAAATGATTGCTCCCCCTTAATTGCCGAGAACCCTTTGAATATTTAAAAAAAACTTGTACTCACCATAACTCAGTTACAGTCATTTATAGATATGAAATTATAGCATGTGTATAGGGGTAAAGACAAAGTGTTGCATACACTTATGGTTATTTTACGGTTTTATTTTCATTTCAGAGGTATGGCATTTTCTTGTTTTATGCTTATTTTGTGTCGTTTTCATTCTTGCACATCCCATAATTCGATAACCACTTGTGATATCTTCATGAAATGTTTTAGAAATGTGCCTTAGGTAAATACAATGTGTCATGTGCAAGAATGATTTTTCTCCCTTTTCAGGTTTCCAGGTTATGCCATTTTTATTCATTTTCCAAATTTCCCCAAAAAATTTGTGTACGCCCCATAACTTGTTTAACATTTGAGATATCTTCATGGAACTTTATATGAATGTATATCAGGTCAAAACAATGTGTCACGTACATTCTTTTCTTTTCATTCATTTCTTAGTTATGGTTATGTTTTAGGCTTATTTTGTGTAATGTACATTGGTGTACACCTCATCACTCACTCACTGTTCATGATATCTACATGCAGTTTTATAGGAATATGTATTACCTAAAGACAATGTGTAGCATGCAAACATAATGGTTCTCCATTTTCTAGTTTCCAAGGTTTGCCCCCTTTAATTATTTCATTTCCAAAAATTATTATACACCCCATAAATCAGTAGCCATTTTGGATACAATCATGCGATTTTATCCGAATGAGTTTTAGAGCAGGACAATGTGTCACGAACAAGAATGGTTGTTCCTCCTATCTTAGTTTCTGAGTAATGCCCCTTTGATTATTTAGATAGTACGCAGCATACCTCAGTAACCATTAAATATATATCTTCATGAAACTTTATAGCAATGTGTATCAGGTTAATCCGATATTCCTGTACAGTTATGGTAACTTTTCATTGTTCTTGTCAGAGTTATGACCCTTTTATTGTTTTGGGGTTGGTTTTTTTTGCTTATTTTGTGTAATTTTCATTCTTGTACTCCCCATAACTCAGTAACATTTTTGGATATCGTCATGAAATTCAATAGGATTATGTATCAGGTTAAGATGATTTGTGGTGCGCAAGCATCATTGTTCCCCCTTTTATTAGATTTCAAGTTATGCCCCTTTTGAGTTTTTTTCTTTTCTCCAAAAGTTCTTGTATGCCCCATAACTTGGTAACAGTTTGGGATATCCTCATGAAACGTTATAGTTTGTATGCTTATTTTGGTTTGTATACTTATTTAGTAGAATTTTCATTCTTGTAAACTCACTCAGAATTTATTCAGGACGAAAAATTGCTAGATCGTAGTTGTCTGCAATAATACTTAATTGTGACAAGTAGCAATTAACTTGCAGTGTCTTCTGTAGAATTCGGAAATGCTAGCCCTGCACTTTTGCAGCTTCTGATGCAAAACGTTTCAAGTATTAACACGAAATTGTACTACATTTTTGTCCCAAACATGTATCTTTTAAAGCGTTTTATTCTCTCATTGGCTAGAGAACGAGCATTTGAAAACTGGCACAAAGGGGTTTCTATGTAGGGCACATGGATGTGTTAACATAACCCTATGGTTATTGTCAAGTATTATCAACCAAGAAAATGTACAGAAGGGTTTGAAAACATGTAGTGTGAAAAATATCTTGTATATTCAAGTAAAACTAGAATTGTCAGAGAATCTGGCTGTAGCCCCGATGCAGCGTTTTCATGAAATAAAAAGGCCAAGTTCTAAAGATACTAAGCAGGAAAATCTAAAGATATTGAGCAGAAACAAATTCTGACATCAATAAAGGGACATAACTCTGTTATAAACTAGATTTTGTCAATATGAATGCATATTTAAAATTTGATGAAATTCTGTCAATTTGTTCTCAAGATATTGAGCAGAAACAAAATTTTGGCGTAAATCAAGTGCCGTAACTCTGGTAAAAATTTGCAGAAAATGACGTGTACTGATCCCAAGATAGATGTTGTCAATATCAATGCATATTTAAAATTTGGTGAAATTCTGTCCATTTGTTCTCAAGATATTGAGCGGAAAGAAACTTTTGGCTTAAATCAAGGGCCATAACTCTGGTACAAATTTGGGAAAAATGACGTGACACAATCCCAAGCTAGATCTTGTCAATATAAATGCATATATAAAATTCGGTGAAATCAAATTCTTGTACAAATCTGCAAAAAAGGACAGGAAATATCTCAACTTAGATCATGTCAATATCAATGCACATACAAAATTTGGTTTAATTCTATAGAGTTGTTCTCAAGTTATAGAGCGGGAAAAAAATTATGACGACGGACGAACAGTTGTCACACGTTTTACATAGGCTTATAAAGGGAAATCATTCAAACAATCTTCTAGTCAGTCTGAAACCAGAAGGCCTAGAGCCTTGATATTTTGTATGAAGCATCAACTAGAGGACGTCTACTAAGTTTGTTCAAATGATGCCCATTGGGTAAGTATGGCCCTATCCTGGGGGTCACATGTTTTACATAGGCTTATATTGTGAAAACATGAAAATAAAATATCATTTAATCTCAATTTCATGTTGGATTTTATTGAAAGTGCTGTCAGATCCACTATCAAAACTGTTTGATGGGCTATATGATGCTTTCCCTTTGACCTCTTGTTTTTTGTAACATCTAAAATCAAAATACTAATATCATTATAGAAACCTTAAGAATAAAGAAACTAGCATGACTTTTTGAAGATTTTTGGCATTTGCTATTAAAGATGTAAAGTATCTCATCATTAACCATAGCAACCATTCTTTTGCTGACACAAAAATTAAAATACTGTTCCAGTCTTCTGACAAACATTTTTTAAAGTAAGTAAGGGTGCAAAGATCAGGAGTCGATACAATCAAGTACCACACCGGGCCCAGGTTTACTCACATTTAGACACCACAAACGAGAGCCAAGAGCTCAGCCCTTTCCCAGCAGGTGACCACAAGGCACATATAAACAGACGCGCACAAAGACATAGCAAACATAAGACAGAACAAAAACATAAAAGATCCACAAAAGAAGTACCGCCTTGGAAGGGTCAGTAAAATATTTTACTGGAGGGCTTAAACCGGTTTAACGTCGCGCCAAACTCACCCTTAATTCAGATGTGGATCAAGACACCTAGATATTTGGTTTGCATGAAAGACCTCTAACTTATCAATGCATCATCTCCTAAAACACATAAATCAAGATATAACAAGGAGATAAAGCAAAGATAAGGACTCAACAGTAAATAAAACTGAATACCGGAGCAGAAGAAATCCAACAGGTAAACCCGGAGGGCCAGACAAACGGCCAAAGCATCAGGTTCCTACCATCTCATCAATAGATAAGTCTTTAAGTCGGAACCATCATAGAGTTTGAAGTCCGACCCACTGGCGTGCAATTAAAGAGGAGAGCAAAGTTGCCAACCGTGATTTGGTTGACCACCAAGCATGCAGTCTGTTGCAATACATTAATGTTATAGCCAATCTTATTATAATGGGAAATTATTTTAATGAACTGCGCTGAAAAATTATTAGAGCCAACAATCTTCTTCAACTTATACACCAAGTCACCATAGAAATCAGGTTCCGAAAGTCCTTGGCGCAAAAGAGAATTTAAGTCCAACTTGGAATTTAGAAATCAAATCATAGTATCGTCTATAAAATATTGAAAATGTTTTGTGAAGTTTATGATACCAATAGCCTTGTTTAAGAAGTTTCTGAGTGAACAATTTATTGTGAGTGTTGAAGTCAGCAACAATGCTAGATGCTCTAGCAAAACAAATGAGTTGAGAAATATAGACTCCATAGGATGTAGAACGAAGAACATCACCATCTAAAAATGGAAAATTGACAATTTCAAAATCAAAGTCGTAACGTTTATCATAAATTTTGGTAGAAACAATATCATTAGAAATTGACAAATGCAAGTCTAAAAATGCGGCTTCGGTATCAGAGGTATTAGCTTAATTTAGTTAGAGCTCTGAAGGGTATATTTGACTATCCATATTGTCAAAATAAACATTATAAATATTCAAAATATCGTCCAAATATCTGGGTGTAGTGTTAAACGCATCAATGACGTCAGCCTGCTTATCATCAGAAAGAGACATCATAAAGTCCCTCTCATAACAAAACAGGAATAAATCTGCAACCAGGGGAGCACAGTTAGTGCCCATAGGAATCCCAACTACTTGTCTATACAGATTGGTGCCAAATCGAATAAAAATGTTGTCCAACAAAAAGGTCAGCGCATCACATACATTTTTACAAGACCATGCATGATATTTTTTAGGTTTTTCTGACGTAAAAAATGCATTTCGGTCATTACATGCAATGTATGGAGAGCCTTCTCTCTGAAAACATTGTATGTTGTCATTTTTTCAAATCTGCCTTTTTGGTCAAAATTTCAATTTATTTGTACCTTTTTAAATCGATGGGTGGAGTAAATTAGAGCCTGGAAGATGTAGAGAAGCTCATTTTCAATGTCAAACCTATATTTGCAAGCTCTTAATTCAAAGTGACACAATGTTTAGGGGGTTGGATGGGTTAACATTCTATTCCTAGCCACAAAAATTGATTGTGGAAACATTGAGAATAAAAAAATGATGATTTTTCGAAGTTTTTTGTGGTTGCTAAGGCACGACCAGGCATAGTTTTCCACCAGTTACAATAGCAACAATGTTTTTGTTTTCAACACCAAATTTTAATTGACCATATACAATTATCTTTGTAACAGTTCAATTTCTATAATATATAAAATATGTTTTATTTCAAGAAAACTATATACATAAACAAGGGTTTTCATATGTTGTATAAGTGGGTGGGGTAACAAGTACCTAAATCTAAGGTCAAGACTGGATAGAATTCCTGTTTCTACCCTTTTTATGTTTACGATAGTCAGTTTGCAATAATGAAGTTTATATATGACATCTTAAAGTTATGTTATGTAATAGATATATCATTTGTTTGGTTATTTTCTAGTTGAATATGGAAACTTTTTTAGCTTCCATAGGAATAAAATGACCCAAATGCCATGGAAACCATGCTTTTAATGAGGTTTAACTAAGAATGAGAGAGAACAATATGTTACACATCCATTTGCTCCTCAAATCAATGACATAACATTAATGAAAAAGGTATTTATATCAAGTTATGCATGATAACGGAGTTATATGGTCATTGTTAAGGTAACATTACTTTGGATAGTTGCCATAGCAACCAGATTGTTAGATACACCAAAATTTAAAAAACAATCCTGGGAAATTTATTTTATCAATTAAACCTTCCTGTTGTCATAAAATTTGTTTGAAATGTCCAGTTTTAAGCAAAATAGCATTTAATTTTACATTTAACATTAGTGGGTGGGGTACTTTGATCCCTAATATTATATCATTTTAAGCATTAAACCACAATTTAAAGTATTATTTAGAATTGCTACACGATGGTTGTGTGAAACGGTACTTTTTTGTGACAGATAATCACTACTTAGATAAAATACAAAAGATAATAATCATTTTGTTCATCTAAAAACATAATATTTTTGCTTCGACAGTAATAAACTTCAAATAAAATTTATTTCAAAATAAAAAATAACCAGATCCCAATTTTTCAATATGGTGAAATATAGGTATCAGTTAACTAATTGAGAGAAAAACAAAAAAATCTGACGTAGAAATTTTTAGAAAAATGATATTGAAAATTGCCAATTTTTAGTCCATTGAAAAATGCATAATAGCATGTAAAAATCCATCATAGCACGTGTTACCATTGAAACGGAAAAGTAACAAAATCAGTACGAGGGTCAAGTTATTAGTCATGTTTATTGTTTGAAAGCACAAACACAAACATTTGCCACATTGCCTCTTGGGTAGGGCAGTCCAAAATATTGTAATTTTTAGCTCAAAATATTGCTGAAAATGCTAAAAATAGAAAATCGTGGTTGCCATGGAAACTGAAGTGAAAAATTGAAAAAAATATGCATTTTTGTTCATCTCTCGACAGAAGTTAAAAATGGGCAAAATTTCAAGAAAATCTATTTTTTCTATTTCCAACTGATTTTGACGCTCTCAGATAATGACTCTTAACAAAGTTTGAAGATTATAAGTTGCTGGTTAAGTCCAAGCTTATAGATTTATAATTATATGTAGTTGGCTGACTCCAAACTATATGTTTTCACTTCACTTGACAATTCCTAACTATCTCAACATTTTTAAAAACTCAAAATTCTCTCAAACTGGAGACTTAAGACACACCCTTTATCAACCTATTGACCAACCAGTTTATCTTTGGTGCAGTGTTAGCATGTCCAACAAATAAAGTTTTAAAATTATATAAACTATCAAGATTAACCAAGATGTGATAAACCTTGATAGATATGAGTGTCTTAACATAGACTTCATAATCTTATTAAAATGGCTCAATCCACTCCAAAAAGATAAGCTGATTGCTTGATAGTTGACTTTATAAACTCTTGTCATGCTGAATATTATTTTATGCACAACACTTCTCCCCACTTTATTCCCGTTAAAATGAAGCATTCCAGTTGTAAGTACACACTTACAGACATAGTGGCAGAAAGTGTGGATCCTGATCAGATGGCCTCATCAGATGTCCCTTGATTTGGATGTACAGTGTTTTCAAAAACAACAGATAAACTTGGGTTCAGCAGGACAAGGGTTAAGAAAGGATAATTTTTTAGCTTGGTTTTATCATACATATGCACCTGCCAAATTAAAGAAAGATAAAACAACTACAACAATAATGGAAAGAGAAACAAATTTTAAAAAAAGAAATTTACAAAATGACACAATTTTGGTATAAAAATGCAAAAAATAATTTGCCTCAAAAATGCTTAATTTTTACCTCATAACAAATGCTAACTAAGAAACAGTTACCACAGATGGAGATCAGGCGTGGCACGATGACAGGGCGACAATACTCAAGAGAGAACCCTGCACTTTACGGGAGAAGAAGCTTAGTCTTAGTGTGTCCAGGTCACGATATGTCGTCACTTGCACCTTGTTTTCATAAGGAGATAGGAACATGAATGTTTGCTCATGTTAAGGGGCCGTTAAAGGGCTAGCAAGAAAATAAGCAGTTGCACTGTTGATACTAATGTAATATACTATGCACAATAAGTTTAGCAATTTCTTATGTTTCACATCTTTTTGTGGCCATCTTTGTGTAATATCGAACAATTTCAATTGCAATGACGAGAACAGGATCTCAGACAAATGAAACCACGAATTTACAGACGCCATCTTTTAAATATGCATTTGGGGAGAGCAAGAATTACAGAAGGGGTCAGTAAGCAAAAATCACATCCGTTGTAAGTAATGCTAAAATGATAAGCATGTTATTTTTCGTTTGGTGGTCTTTCACCTTTCTCATGCATCATACGCCTATAAAAACTTTTGGGTGTGTGACAGATTTGATAGAGATTTCATGCTGAAAAAATCAGCTGCCATCAATGACGTCAAAACGTAGTCACCGTTTGATTAAACTTCTAATGTTAATGGTGTTTCAATTCCAACAAATAATCAGTTTACAAAGATATCATAGGCTTACAATGTATCTCATCTTATGGTTGATTGAAACTTCAAGTTACTAAAAAAAGGGTGCGACGCATTTGCGAGATAACGGTGACGTTAGATTTTATCTTTCGGCTCGTGCTCTATAGCCGTGAAGATGTTTCATTCAACAGTATTTGTCTGAATGTATTGGAAGACATCAAACAGGTTTACTTGTTAATGTGGTTCAAGGAAAACCAACTAGAAACATCGTTTAAAGGCGATGATGTAAAAGCATTAATAAAAACGTCAAATTGTTAGAGTTCAGAAAATTGCAGTATTTGCTATGCTTTTTTGGTTTTCAGTGAACAATCGCTTGAAAATGGTTTTGGCTTCTCCCAATGATCAGAAATACACACGCTACCCGCTCGCTTTAAATTTAACGTCATTTTAGCACCGCTGCTGCGTTTGGTAATTCTGTCTTTTTTAATGCAAATTCTTGTCAGATGATCGGCACCTGTATCTTCACGACAGCAATGAAACTTAAGATATGATGTGGATGGGCTCACCCATACAAAACAATTGCTAAAATTGTGCATAGTATAGTTCTGGTCATACCTGTGGTGCAACAGCTGTGGGGTTGGTAAAAATCGCTGGCTATAATTGGTATGAAATCAAATTGTCTTGCTTTTTTAGCTCACATAAGTTGAAGGCTCAAGGTATTGTGATCGGTTTTTCTCCGGCTTCCGTCGTCAGATAACTTTTTCTTTAAACGACACCTCCTCCTGAACCACTGGTCCAAATTCAAAATAACTTCACATGAATGTTTCCCATGATGCCCTCTTCCAAAATTGCATATACGTTTATGCTCCACTGAACAGGAGGGCTGCCAGAGCTCCAGATAAGAAATCTTTTAAACGACATCTCCTGAACCACTTGCCCAAATTCAAAATAATTCCACAGAATAGTTCCTCATAATGCCCCCTACCGAATTGAAATAAATGGTTCCACTCTAATAAACAAAAGGGCTGCCAGAGCTCTAGATAAGAAATATCTTTAAACGGCATTTTCTCGAAAAAAACAAGGTTGACTTGAATAATCTCGCAAATGCTCAATTTCATGAAAAGATGAAACATTCAATAAAACTAGAAACCATACGGAGTACTGCGCTCTACCTTTTTACCTATATAATGTATGCGCGATACACGAATTAGTTTTTTTTTACCTAAGTCGAGCGTTATTGACTCAAAATGTGTGTGTTCCGTATGGTAGCTGCGCTCCACCGTTTTAACTATATAATGGATGCACGACACACAAGTTAGCTTTTTTACCTGAGTCGAGCGTTATTGACTCAAAATGTGTGTGTTCCGTATGGTAAAATCATGTGACTGTGACGTACGTTGGCCACCCTGATCTTGTGTGTTTGAATTTATTCCTGATCACTGTTTCAAATTCAGAGTTCCCTGCCATTGAGCATCATAAATTATGGTCTTACCATACACTGCTTGCTCCCAAGTGAATGATCGTTGCCCATTGGGCTACTTGTCTTAATAGTGATAATATTTTTTTAGGATTAGCTGAAATTTTCATTTTTATTAACTCCAGCTCCGGTGTGCACTTCATGACCTTATGTTCCTCTATTGTTGTTTTTCCAGTTCAAGTTTCTGCGGTGACCCTGAAACATAACAACCAACAGCTAACAACAGGAGAAATATTGGAAGTCACTGCTGGCAGACCAGAAATCCTAACATGTGAGCCAGGACATAGTCGCCCAACACCAACCATAGACTGGTATATCACAGATGATACAAACAGGAAACAAAGCTCCACTATTACAAAATATGAGTTAAATGCAAGTAATGAGGACCATGATCAAGATATTTACTGTAAAGCTTACAACCTTCAAGTAGAGTCACTTGGTATTTTGTCGACAAAACCGAAACTTTATGTAAGAGGTAAGAATTTAATGTTAAAACGTCCTTAGAAACCAAACTTTATGGAGGAGGTAAGATGGAGCTAAATTCATTGCTAGAACAAATGAATGCTTGAGGTGCATCATGTTTGACAACTGGTATATCATATATTACAGAAACCCATTGCACTGCCAGAAAGAGACACCAGAACACATAAACACACATGTATACACACACGCAACCCCCCAATTAAATCAAAGCAAAGAAGCCAGCACTCTCTTGGTCAAAGAGATGATTGCAAAACTCAAAGTGATGCAAAGAACTATATCACAGAACCAGACAGGACAGACTTTTGATTTGTGCAGTTAAGTGTTTATTTTATCGATTCTAAACTTAATATTTAGTCAATTAATCAAAGGTGTACTACATATTTAACAGGCTTTAGATTTAACCTCCAGAGCAGGATTCCTATTTTACGATTTACTCTTTTCCAATATAACGCTTTTGCAGGGTACGGCACTTAATAAGCGAGCAATAATATATCTTAACTGTACATTTTTAAACTCTGTATTCTGATGGATTTTCCCATACAGATAAATACAATAAGGATGGGATTATCCTTTATGCAGTTTTGGCATCACAGGGGTGTCTAAATTAGTTTTCTTTGTAGCAACAATAAAACCTTTTGTAGCAAAACAGAATAGAGCATCTTTGGCGTGCGTAGCCATCATAAATCTATCTTTATATAAAGCGCGATATCAATTTACTACACCCCTATCCAATTTTTAGATCAAGTTTTATTATTATAGAGTGTTATTAACTTTTGAGGGTGTTAAGACCAAATTCTGAGACTATAAAAGTGGTACCAATGCCTGAGGGCTTTTCCAGGGAGAGCAAAGGCTAATCTTTATGAGGTGATTATGACCACTTTCCAGGGTAATTAAGTGGTCCATTGCAGAGTTTAAGCATTTTCTGATAAAATATTGATATTTACATTGAGTGACAGAAATTTTTTTTCATACAGGTAAGTCCC
The DNA here is from genome assembly GCA_964019695.1 of Loripinus fragilis. NCBI lineage: Eukaryota > Metazoa > Mollusca > Bivalvia > Lucinida > Lucinidae > Loripinus > Loripinus fragilis. The sequence continues at coordinate 18,383,574 of OZ026526.1, read as the reverse complement.
CTCTTTGTGCCCCTTTAATCCAGTGAGGTACTGAAATTGTCCCTTATCAGTTAATCCTTAAATGATCTCTATTGGACAGAAATATACACCTTTAAGAAATGGGTATTAGCAATACTAACGTCTTTCTTTCTACCATAATTTTCAGTGTACACATTTAGATGCAAAATCTAGATACCATGTCCACTCACTGCTGTGTTCAGGCCAAGTTCAGGCCCCTGCCATATGAGAGAGAAAACCACATTTCCTTGCAAGCGATCATGTTGTTTTTATTATCAATTAAAAGTCATGTAATGTCTTTGATAGATTCCCTTGCCTTAGGCAGTACTCGTATAAAATCTGGCACTAATCAGTAAGGCTCTGGAAGTGTTTGTACACAACCATTTTTGAAAAGCTGTATTTGCTGTACAGGGTCAACTTCAGGCAATCATTTCTTAAGAAGCTTGTTCTTGTTGCACAGGGGCCCTTTAAGCGCCAACCACTATAAATTGTTTGCTAAATTGTTTTAGAAATATCCAGTGTACATAGATGTTCCTATAAAACAGAATGTAAGTGATCAGTTCGAGTAAAAGCGCAATTTTAAGTTTTGTACCTAGCTATCATTTAGAATGCAAGTACATGTATGCCCAGGAAATGCCACAATCACAGTCCATAGAACAAATAATTATACTGTCAGACAGATACACAAAACAGAGACAGCCACAACACAACCAAAGCAAGATGATTGGGAAACCAGAAAGGACTCAAAGACACATTACAGAAAGAAGGCCCAAGCACAAAATTCTAACACCAAATGGGAACATCATCAAACAACAGATGAATCATCACCCTTAGGCAGACAGCAGTCACTGGGGGAGCGATTTTGCAGATGTTGTAACACAGACAGATAGAGCCATACACATAAAATAACAGTTAAAAGTACTGCAAGATGATTGCAAAACTTGAAATGGCACAAAGAAGTACCGGTTTTGTCACAAAAGGAGAAGTAATGTAAATGCCATATATCATATGTCGCGTCTGGGAGCGAAATAACTCCATACAATAAAATTGATAAACCACTAGTGGTTTACAGATTTTTGGAAAACCTGACGTCCATAACAACGTTGTGCCCATAATTACAAAGTTATAACAGTTTTACGGCAGAAATAAGATTGCAGAGTAATCAAGGCATAATGTCATATGATAAATATAATATAACATAATGTGCTCTTGTATTATTGAATTTATCAAACTCGTTGCGAAAAAGAGAAAAAATCCTCGACAGGCCTCACATTTTTTACTGTTTCCCCAGCTTATTTGATAAATTCAATAAAACAAGAGCATTTAGTAAGATTCTCTTTACACACAGTGGGAGCAACAACAACCAATAAACCAACAGCATCAGAATAACAGCCAAGAATGGACATCATGTGCAGCCACCAGGGGCCCAGGCATAAGGTCACTGGTCTAATCTTCATCCTAGACTCTGCTGTTGCTATAGCAAAAAAATGTTTAGCTTGTGTGGAAGGTTTCTAACTTATGCAATGTATTATGAATCTATTTGATGCATTTAATGTAATTATTTTATTTGATTATTTCTCTGTGATAAATCATCACAGAGGGAGAGCAGTGGTTCAGTGGTAGAGTGCTTGACTCGAGACTGAGGTGCCGCGGGTTCGAGCCTCACCGGCGTCACTGAATTGTGGTCCTTGAGCAAGACACATTTATCCTAGCTTAGTACTGGTTCAACCCAGGATGACCCGTCCCTGTTTAACTGAAAGATTGTTGATGGGACGTAAAGAAACAAATCAAACTAACTAACAAAACAAAATTATCACAGAGTAACAATCAAATCAAATTTTCACAGTATATATGCATCAAATACACTCATAACTGCTTGTTTTCAATGTGCCTTCTTCACACCCATTTGTAAATCAAAGTGAAGAATCTGATAAATATGTTAATAATGAAAACAGCTAGTAAATACAAATGAAAAGCTGTGGAGGTATGCACAACATGAAGTTACATATGCGCATATTACTGCAGCATAGCTTTATGCATTAATGAAGCCATATATGCACAAGATGAAATCAAATATACTTAGCGAAACTTCTAAACCGCCAGTTAGCATAACACATTTTCAATATAGCTCATTTATAATTAAACTGTTTGAAATGCTATTTGACACAGTATATTTGGGCACATGTATCCTTCGATCGAACATAACAAAGTTTGATTTAATAAGGCTGTTCATTTATGCGTAACGATAGAGTGCTAATGCCGGTTTTGCACGTGGAACACGATGCTAAATGTTTTTTCGCCTTGTGTGTACACGTATTTTCATCGACAACTATCCGACAACTTATTTTATTTAAAAAATGCCAACGTTTGGGTTGTATGAGTAGAAAGTAGAGGGGTAGGGCTGTGGGTTCAATCGAAAACGGGGCCTCACTGAGACAGATGAATATTTTTTTTATAAAGTTTGACGTGTTTTGGTAGAGCCAAAAGTTTACACCGCAACCTGTCGGTCATTTTTCATTTTTGCACTCGTATGACGAGAAAAATCGACAAAAACTGAGTATTTAGTATGTCATAAAATGTCCTGTATAGTCCACCATACTTTGGTGCGATGATGCACAAATGCTGCATTGGAACGTCGGAAGTGTCGAGATTAATATGCAATACACGGTTAATGGATGACGAATGTTTCAATAATATTGTAGACAAAAACATTTTATCACCATAAGCACATTTCTGTGTTCTTTTAGGCCATATGTGCCTCCATAGGAGCACTGAATTGCATGAATATTGCTACTTTTACGAAATAAGCACGATAGTGTCAAATAACGTCCATTTACAGCACCAGAAAGTTTCAATAATATTGTGGACAAAAACTTGTAATCTCCATAAAGCATTTTTGTGTTGTTAAATGTCATATGGGCTTCCATAGGAACATTGTAGATTACATTAAATTCCTACTCAATAAAAGCGAAACCCAAAAATGTTCAATAATGTCCATTTATAACACCATAAAATTGGTGTTTTTCACTTTAGGTCCCTGGAATACCCGGTTTTAAGCGATGAGTTCAAATTTTAGCGTTAGTGTGAAAATGAAATTTGATGGTGCCTTAATACAGTCTATCATTTGAGCATGTTAATTTCAATTGATGGAAATCAAATTTTGATAGGTTATGTGTAATTAAATTTTCCGTATTGAGTGTTAATTGTAGCCATGTATGTATCATACATGTTAAGATATATGAGAAAATATGGAGTGGCGGTTTGAAAGTTTTGCTCAGTATATTTATGAGCTATCAAAATTTATAAAAAATATTCCTTATTTGACCATGATCGTTTCCATGAATCAACCTAAACTACAGCAATCTGGTATCAAGCGAACTTACCACTAGGCCACCAGAGGCATAAACCAATGAAGATCATCTTCAAATTCTCTGTTTAAGGATGCGCCAGGTCAGAATACTTAACAAAATTGCACAAAGATTTAAAAAGAATATGTTTGGGGAAATTAATCGGTCTCAGGTCAATCTTGACATCCTATTCCCCTGTTGTAGCTTATTACATGTATTTGTTTACATTTTCAATGTAGTTCCTTTTGTCATCTGTATAACTGAAGAAAGATGAATTCTCTTAAAATATTTCAATCGGTATATGCATCCTATTGTAGCAACATTTTATCAACATTTTCTGTTACAGTTCCTGTGTCAACTATACAACTCAAGAAGGACAACCAGGCTTTAGATAGTGCTACACTTACAGTAACAGCTGACAGTACTGTCTCCTTTAGCTGTAAATCTGGATTTTGTAGACAAAGTTCTCCTTCAATAAACTCAGATTCATTTGTTTGGTCAAAATAATGTTTATCAATATATACCTATTGTTACCTAATCATCTATCAACATTTTTCTGTTGTAGTTCCTGTGTCTACTGTACAACTCATGAAGGACAACCAGGCTTTCAATAGTGCTACACTAACAGTAACAGCTGGCAGGACTGTCAACCTTAGCTGTACACCTGGATTCAGCAGACCACAAAATCCTACAATAGACTGGTATATTGGTTCAGCTCCAAAACTACCCAACAGTGTACAGTATAGATATACAGCAGAAGCCAAGGATCACGGTGGAGAAATTTTCTGCCAAGCCTATGTACCACAGCAGACAATGAAGGCTGAATCGAATAAACCAACCTTGATTATCAATGGTAAGTCTTTATTATTTAACCCTTAGAGCCCCTGCAAAATGTACATGTATCTAAAAATGTTGTCTGTTTAAGTCCTATGCTGCATAATGTACGTATAGAGGCAAAATCTGTGGTCCCAGATCAACCTGCTCCCATTGGACCAGTCTGATCTGTGTCTACACTGTTTGTCAGAAAGGTTTCTTAAACATTTTGCAGATTTAAAAAATAGACAGCCCTTATTTGATCGGTACTCTAAGGTTTAATTTGATGTGAGATTTGATTTAGACTAATTTCAAACATAGGATTGTTTTGATTTGTTTGTTTGATTTGATTCTTTACGTCCCTTCAACAATCTTTCAGTTATAAAGGGACGGGTCTTCCTGGGTTGAACCAGTACTAAGCTAGGATTAATGTTCTTGCTCAAGGACACAACGCAGTGACGCCGGTGAGGCTTGAACCCGCGGCCCTTCGGTCTCGAGTCAAGCACTCTACCACTGAGCCACTGCGCACCCTAGATTGTTTTGATAATCTGGAATTAAGCTTAAATATGAAATGTATGAATTACAAGAAACATTGTATTGTAATGGAAGTTGGCATTCAAAAATTTAATGGCAATGTCTATCTACAGAGAAAAAAGAGTTTGTACATACAAAAAGCATTATCTATAAACAATTCAGATTTTTAGGGTCTATAAAAATGTGCGCCAAAGAGATCAAAACAGTGAGGAAAAACAACTTCTCAAAACAAAGAATAAGCATTGGCATATCGTCATTTGATATTTAAGTTACTGGAACTTGAAATATTGGCACATTTATTGCAGGAGATGATTAATCACTTATGTTTGCATTCATATCATGTTGATCTTTTTTATCTAACATGTTTTTGTTTACTTGTAAATTAAAAGAAGGAAATATTGATTACACTAAAATCAAAGTCAAAACATTGCTGTCAGAAATTCCCACATTCCATATTAAGTTTAACAGTTTATATAGTTTACATATATCTTACTCATCTATGGACAAATATAGGTCATATTTCTGCTTAGGTTATTTACTGCTATTACTGGCTTTAGTTCTAGTGACAACAGTTACATTGAAGTATCAGTCCAACACACCTTCCAGTAGTGATAGAGTGACAGTCACTGCAGGAACAGCTGCAACATTTACCTGTACAGCAAGTTTTAGCAGACCACAAGCTAAGATAGATTGGTACATTGATGGTGACAATACTCCAAAACAGAGCTCAACTAGTCCAACCTTTGATCTGACTGCAACAGAAGCTGACCACAATAGGAGGATTTACTGCAAAGCTTACAATAATATTCAAACAGAAGCTCATGGAATCTTGTCAGAAAAACCAATGATATATGTTCAAGGTAAGAAAGACATGTAAACAATATTTGGTAATTAATCCACAGTTCTTGCTTTAAAATATTCGGACAGATATCTATTACTTAAGGTAAAATCCAGATCTGACTGCTGCTGAGTTTACAGTCTACAAACTTAATAAATGTAACGGATTTGAATTGTATAATTTTAAAAAAGAGAATATACTGTAAAGCTTACAATCTATACGTATTTGCACAAGATTATATGTTAAAGGTAAAATCGTTAAGCTTCTATCAAAAATGAGTGTGAAGTGTTCAAAGGTGAGCTTTTGTGATCAGTCATTGTGGGAGTCTGTGATTGTTCTATGTTTTGTTTTATGTTACTTTATGTTCATTCTAGTATTGCAATAATCTTGATGGGGAAGAGAGAGCTGGTTGCTTTACTTAATTGTCTTCCTGGTGTCTCGTGATGGTTGAGCGGCTCTTCCTCGCGGTGCCAGGGGATTGTCTGCAGTTTGTGATTGTGGTATTTCCTGATCATACTCACTTACTTTTTTGTCCTTGTTGCATTAACATTTTCTCGTAGCATCTCCTGAACCATTAACTTTCTGCTCTTTTGGTACAGCTGTAATTAGCATTATAGGCTTCTTTCATGTCGAAATCATTTAAAATTGAACCAATGGTTCAGGAGATGCTAAAAGAAAATGTTACAAAATAATTCTGCTTAACAGAATGGCAATTAGAGCTAAAGATAAGAAAATATCTTAACCAGAGGTCAAATTTTTTAAATTATTTCTCAATTTTTTGCCAATAATGTCCGCTACCAAAACTACACAAATGGTTCTGCTTGGCAGTATAAAGTAACCACCACACCTAAAAATAAATAAACCCCTCAAAAAACCCTTTAAACATTGTCTCTCTAATCACCGACTCAATTTCAAACAGGAGTTGGGCGGCAAGCAAGGCTTTCAGTATCAAGGATTCAATTTGGCGTCTGCCATTGGTCATATTTCGGAAAATAAGTTCCAGATAAACGAGAGTTTGCTGTCGAGTTTGGACAGTTTGTCCAAACGATTTTCAGAAGCACACACTGTACGGTAATGCACAGTGATGCAATAGTGTTTTTGGTTTATTAAACAATTCCTGTTGCCAAATTTCTGTAAGCTTCTGTAAGCTTCAGACTGGTTCGCCTTATTTTACTCCCTAAATACTTATTCACCAAAGTAAATCAGTCATAGTGTTTTATTACGCCGCGCCTGATTGGTCTATTGCATGGCTGTGACTAAATGTCTGTACTGTACTGTACTGTACCGGATAAAATACAGTATCTTTACTTCCAAAGCACATCAGAAAAATACTGATAATTGACGGACGGCCCAAGTGAATAACCATCGCAAAATATTATTGCAGCCAAAGCATAAATGCTGATTTCAAGTTTTAATGCTGTTGCAAATCGAAATTACAACATTATCAAGAGAAATTAATATTCTAGGATAAAGGACAGTTAATTAAAAATATTTTCATTTCTTACTTTGGATGAGGCTATTAACAAACGCACATTAGGGATTGGAGTGAATAATTTTTATCTATAGACATCTCCAACAATATGCAGTAAGCAATGATAATTCACATATAAGCAAAATTATTTTGATAATTATATGATACAGAATTGAAATCTTGATGTAGTGGGAGCATGTTTGATGGATTTGATAGAAATAGAATAAGTATGCATATTAAATAACTTTTTAACTTTTTTCATACATATAGTGTAAGAAAAGTAAATAATGGTTCACAGAACAACAATATCATGTTTTGAGATCTATTTAATTTTGAAACTGCCTTAATGAAGACTTGAAAGCAGTATTTCGCTGCAATAAGTTTTTGAGATAGTGATTTACTTTGGCAAGAACCCAAGATCGGTACGTCAATCATCATCACTTTCCGATAATAATGGTATTGTTTTATACCCAATCCATTACAGTACAGTAATGTACAGACATTTAGTCACAGCCTATTGCATGTTAAATTTCTTCCGTTGATTTCATTTTAAAGCGGACAGCATATTTGCATTGGCATTTAATAATAAAATTACTAAAAAACGTAATTGCCATCAAACAACAACAGGAACCCAAGTTTTTAATGCCCCAAAACAGTTTGCCCGCTCCATCATCACCTGAACAGCCACATTCCGGGTCGTGCAGCGGCCGCAAGAAGCAGCAAAAACAGTACCCCACCCACTTCCACCAATCAACAAGCTCGTCTCCTTGTTTAATAAAAAGCCAGCCAAGCAATCAGGCCGCACTCTACTATCCGAATTGTAGCAAAACTACCCCTGGTTTCAATATGAGAAGGACAAATGACAATTTCCTTTTATGGTGGTAAAAGTGAGTTTAACAAAAATGTCAACTATTACTTAATATTTGCAGTGGTCGAGAATTGGCTAATTTAAAAATGGTGTATATTTTTGAAAAAATATTTTTTCATCATAAAACTTCCACATGCACATCTTCCATATGTCTGTAACCTACCTGCAAAGCTTTAAAGGATACACTTAAGACTCAAGGAGGAGTTGATTTCAAAAAGTATGCACTATCAGCAATTACTTAATATGTGCAGTGGTCGAAAATTGGCTAATTTCAAAATGGTATAAGTTTATCAAAAAATATTTTTTCATAATTAAACTTCTACATGCACATTTTCAAGATGACTGTAACATACCTGCAAAATTTTAAAAAGATACACAAAAAACTCTTGGAGGAGTTGATTTCACAAAGTATGCACTATCAGCCATTAATTAATCTGTGCAGTGGTCGAAAATTGGCTAAATTAAAAATAGTGTAGATTTATCAAAAATCATTTATTCATCATTAAACTTCCACATGCACAATTTCAATATGTCTGTAACAAAACTGCAAAGTTTTAAAATGATACACTAAAGACTCAAGGAGGAGTGATTTCAAAAAGTATGCACTATCAGCCATATTGCAAACACCATATAGTTAGAACTACAAACTGGCATATCTCCTGCAGTAACGATCCTTCAACCCCTTTTTCGTATTGAACATGCATTGTCTAATGGTTAAGGTTTATCAAAGTTGGACAAAACGCTACATGATGTTATTCAACAAAAACCTTGAAATGATGACAGAATGACGGAGATGCTGAAAACAGTATACCCTACTAAACTACATTTACGGGGGGGGGGTATGATAAATATTATCATGCTCTCTTAACCAGTTGTATACTCGTGACTCATAAATGAGTACTTCAGCAAAAAATGAAGACCTAGATGAAAAAGCAAATTAGTATGACCAGGAAATGCCACAATCACAGACCAATCCGCAGCACAGTGGGGGACAGACTCTGAGTGCTACAGCTACATGACAACAAGAACATCATTTTTTTTAAAAAAACATTCACCCCTCTCTCCCCAAAAGTCTTTTGAAAGTTGAAGGACTTTATTCTCAAACTTTACACATCCTCATGTACCACACATTAATTGTGATTATTATACCCCCAGTATACAAAGTTTATAGGGGTATGTAGTTTTTGCCTTTACAGTAAGGATGTTAGTTTGTAATTTTCTTTTCCATCAAGCATTTCTCAGGAACTACTTGACTTAGGAAACGTTGCACTGTGTATTAAAGAATCAGCCACATATTGATTATCAGTCCCTTTATTTGTACATTTTTCTTTCTCTCTAACAAATTTTCCTGTTGAAGATTTATTTAGAACTACTTGACATAGGATTTTGAAACTTGGTACAAACATCAGTTGTACTGTGTATCAAAAGATCAGCTACATAGTCCTTATCAGTCCCTTTATTTATCCTTTTCCCTTTTCAATTACTCATTCCAATGTAATGCATATGTAAATTTTCGCCAAAGATTTCTTAGAAACTATTTGACCTAGGACTTTGCAATTTAGTACAAACATCAGGTATTACAAGTTGAACTGTGTATTAAAGAATAAGCCACATATTGCTTATAAGGCCCTTTGGCTCCATCTTGATGGTAATCTGCTTAACTTTCACTCATATAATTATAGTGAAAGCATACAAAATCTCCTGAAACATCTAGGCTTTAATATTTGGTTTGTAGCATCATCTAGTGGCCATTTTTTTATTATCCTGCCTGATTGTTTTTAAATAAGCTTTTTCAAAAACATCTTTCAAGAATAGCATCAAATTAAATGTATCAAACAACTTGGATCCAGATTAGGCCTAGCATTTTTATGGGTCAATCTGGATTGAAACTGTTTGCAAATGTCACTGGCAGATCAAGAGGGGTTTGTGGGGTTCACTGGACCTCTTGTTTGCTCGAATCCCTCTTTGAGACAAAATTATTTCATAGAGAATTTCTAGAATAAAAAAAGAAAAATATCGTTAATAATTGGACCAGTAAATTAACAAATCAAACCCCTTTGTAAATTTGAACCCTCTGTCAAGAAATCCTGGATCGGCCGCTGAAGGTTATCAGAAAAGAGAATACAATAGCAGGTTAAAAGTCAAAGCATCTTGTTGATATTTATTAGGCTGATTGGAGAAAAAATAGCGCATATGATAATTTGGCGACCCTCAACCAAGAGTTTTTGAAATATATTGACCTGTCAAGTAACGGCTACCAGGATTATTTGTGTTTCTGTATGTAAGCTAGTCACTATATCCCTTTACCTATTGATGTGATCCAATCTTGGTTTAAAAGATAATTTTCACTGAGTTTCTATATTCTGTTACTCTCATTAATATATTAAATGGAAACTTTTCCATGTAAAGTCTTTATATACACATGTAACTGCTGACCCATTAAAAGTTATAGCTGGATTTTGGGAGAAGCAAGGCGTTTCAATGACCTTATAAACAGTCAGGTGAGCAACCCAGGGCTCACTTGGTTTTCTACCTCACTATTGCCTATGTTTATGTGTTATATAATCTTATTTATTATGTACTACATGAGAGCTTCAGAACTTAATGTTTCATATAACTGACTTATCCAAGGTAAAATACAAGACTGTCTACTCAGGCCATCAATGATTTTGCTTGCTACTGTCCTTCTTGTCTATGTTGGCTTTCTGTATTTGGAAAGTAATGCTTGTTACACTTTCTGGTTTCAGCTAAAGTAAGATCAGTAACATTGAGGTATCAAGGCAATACACCTTCCACTGATAGTACATTAACAGTCATTTGCTTTTGTTAGGCCCGAATTTTAATTGCATCGCTTTAGCAAAAGCAGGTCTAGTAATGGGTCCATTCGCCCGTACGTCCATCCATCCGTCCGTCTGTCCGTCCGCAACACTTTAGGGGTACCAAGTTTGTGAAATCTGTAACTCCAAAAGTTTTTATTCCTTTTTATTCAAACTTTGCCTAGTGATTGTTCACATATTGAAGATGTGCACCTCATATTTTGTTTACGTTTCATATCTTTTTTTATTTTTAGTGGTGTTGAACTTAGACATTTGTCCGTCCTCAACACTTTAGGGGTACCAAGTTTGTGTAATCTTTAACTCCAAAAGTTTTTATTCCTTTTCATTCAAACTTTGCCTAATGGTTGTTCACACATTGAAAATGTGCACCTTCTATTTTGTGCACGTTTCATTTTTTTTTCATTTTTGAGGGGTCTTGAACTTAGACATTTGGCCGACTGCAACACTTTAGGGGTACCAAGTTTGTGTAATCTGTAACTCTAAAAGGTTTTATTCCTTTTCATTCAAACTTTGCCTAGTGATTGTTCACATATTGAAGATGTGCACCCTATTATTTTGTGCACGTTTCATTACTTTTTTTGTTTTTGAGGGGTGTTGAATTGACACATTTTTTTCCTCCGAAATGCTTAGGGGGTGCCTAGTTTGTGTAATTTGTAACTCAAATAGTATTCTTTCCTTTATATTCATACTTTACATGATGATTGTTCACACATTGCAGATGTGCACCTCCTATTTTGTGCACATTTCATTTTTTCTCACTTTTTTGACAGTTGTTGAACTGAGACATATTTTCCATCCGTAATGCTCAGGGGGTGCCTAGTTTGTGTAATCTGTAACTCCAACAGTATTCATTCCTTTTTATTCAAACTTTGCATAATGATTGTTTACACATTGAAAATGTGCACCTCTTTTTTGCACATTTAATAAATATTTTTCCATTTTTGAAGGGGTGATATTGTTTCCATCTTGTTCCAAGATGCTAAGGGTGTGCCTAGTTTGTTTAATCAGTAACTCAAACAGTATTCATTCTTCTATATTCAAACTTTGCATAATGATTGTTCACACATTGAAAATGTGCAACAACTATTTTATGCACATTTCATGAATATTTTTTAAATTTTGGGGGGTCTTGAACTTGACATTTTTTTCGTTAGATATGCTTAGATGGTTTCTGGTTTGTGTTATCTGTAACTCCAAGAGTTTTCATTCCTTAATATTCAACTCTTGCATATTGATTGTTCATACATTGAACATGTGTCTCTCATTTTGGGGAAAATTAAATAAACATTTTCTTATTTTTAGGGCTGTTGAACTTAGACATTCACACGTTGAACATGTGCACCCTATATTTTTGTACATTTGATATTATATTTTTGAGTGTTTAACTTAGAAATTGTTAAGTCACATAATATAGATTACATTGTGAAATTTGGATGTAATCTGATTTCATTCCTGTATATTTGAACTTTGCATATCGACTGTTCACACACCGACGTGCACTGGCGACGCAGGTACAGAGCAGAGTTTGGTCTTGTTTTTATTAGTTGATTGTGGAATTTTTTTCAGAATTAGGATCAGGGGGATGAAAAGGGTCTGAAAACGACCAGTTGACTGGTAATTTTCATTCAGAGCTTTTTTTTTTAAAAAAAAAATCTCCTGGAAAACCCCAGTAAAACTTGTAAGGTAAACGAACATCTGTATACAATCTTTAAATATTTCATCATTTTCCTAAGAATATGGACAGGACAATCACTTTTAACAGAGTCACTCTCAAAAATACACAGACAGAACCTCAAAATATATCATTTCTTTCAACGAAACAAATAATATTAAGAGTTGGCAGATAAAATAAAAAAAATGATTTTAGTAGATTTTTTCTACTTTCCAAAGATTACAGTAGGAGGGTTTGTAAATCAACTAGTAAAAAAATTCTGTCGTCAGTTAATAGTTGTTCCTCTTTCTTGTTTCAGTTAAAGTGACCACAGTTACATTGAGGTATCCAGGCAACACGCCTTCCACTGGTGACACAGTGACAGTCACTGCTGGAAGAGCTTCAACATTTACATGTACTACAAGTAATAGCAGACCACAAGCTACAATAGATTGGTACATGCAAGATATTCATAGTACTTTAAAACAGAGCTCAACAAGTCCAACCTTTGACCTGATTGCAACAGATGCTGACCACAACAAGAAGATTTACTGCAAAGCTTACACTAATATTCAAACAGAAGCTCTAGGAATCTTGTCAGAAAAACCAATGTTATATGTTCAAGGTAAGAAAACTGGTATTTAAACAATATTTGGTAATTGGTCTACAGTATTTGCTCTAAAATAAATGGACAGACCGTCCTACAAAATAAGGATCTGACTGCTGCTGAAGGAGGAGTGTGATCAGGGTTTACACACTTTACCATTCTACAGTTTACAGATTTAATAAAACAGCCTTATAAATTGGTTTGAATTCCATAATATCAAAATAAGGAAGACCTACTGTAAGCTTACAATTTTCAAGGACAACCTGTTTCCTCTTCAAGAATAATGTTTGATGTTATAGGTAAAGTACAAAATTGTTGTAAAGCGCTCAAAGGTGGTGAGCGTTTGTGATAAGTATTTGTCCATGGTGCATAAAGGTTTTCTTTAAACAGCATCTCCAGAACCACAGGTTTAATTTGAATGATATCATAAAAAGAAGCATATAATGCTGTTTACCAAAGAAAAATCAAATACAGTTTATTCCACTGAACAGAATGGCAATCAGAGCTAAATAATCTCTTAATTTCAAGCTGACCAGACTGGTAAGATGCCCAGGCTGATCTCAGCCTTTGTTTTGTGCACATGCTAGTTTCATTACTTCACGGTGTGACTCCTCTGGTGCTGCCAAATAAGGAGTTCATGATATCTGAGTGTGTATCGAACATATATCTCCTGGTTTAGACTCCCCAAAGAATCATATTTTGGCATCATTTTAACTGTATACTTTTCTTTTGAGTTCTCTCAAACTTGGCTTGTGAAGCTATGGTTCCAAGCATTGCAGTATGACATTTATTTATCAAAATTGTACCTAAGGAGTGTAAAGCTATTTTTGCAGACTTTACTATTTGTAGCTGAATGTTCTCAATAACGACAAGGGATCAAGGTATAGAGATTTCAGAAATTATAAGGTGTAAGTTCATCTCTTTCTCTAGCACTGCCCTTTTTCTTATAGACCAAAGATAACAGTAAACTAATATGTCATACAGCTTCTGAAGTGGAGACTTTGCTCCCAAAATATCCAAGTATTATGGTCTGTTTCAATGTTTATGTCATTTGGATCTACTCTTCTGATTTTTTTTAAAAAATTAAATGGCCACCACAGCTAGATATAAAAAAATATTTAAACCACATCATTTTGCGCACTGCCCCAAATATTTAAATAAATCCACTCAATCTTCCTCAAAATGCTCTATACTAATATTGCACAAGTATCTTTGCTCCACCAAACAAATGGCCACCAGAACTGAACAAAATATAGACTTTAAATGATTAAACATACATAAATGGTAGCAACAAAGGCTATATAAGAAAACAAAAAACATTTTAAACTACATCTTGTGAAGCACTGGCCCAAGATAAAAATAATTTTACACAAATGATCTCCATATTGTCCTCTACAAAAGCTGTTCAGTCTGTTCTCTCCACTGAACAAATGACCACCAGCGCTAGGAATAATACAGCTTTAGAAAACATCCCCTCCTTAACCACTAATCCACAATAAAAACTAGAACAGTCAGACTCCAACAAAGGGCCCCGCCTAATGCCCTGCAGCAAAAAGGGGATATCTGTTTTGGCAAAAATCTTAATAATCATTCATCGGAAAAAAACCCATATTCAGACATGAACAATAGTTTTACAAAAGTAGTCCATATATGAAATTTGGAAGAAATTGAGTGATAAATTTCTAAGTTAGAGTGTCCACAAGTGCAAACTGATAGGTGGTGGCCATTTTGGTGGCCATCTTGGTTATCCGACAAAGCCCATATTATAAATTGAGCGTCAGTTAGATAAAAGTAATCCATATATAAAATTTTGAGGCAATTGGGTAATAAATGATTAAGATAGATTGTCCACAAGTGCAAACTGATAGGTGGCGGCCATTTTGTCAGCCATCTTGATTATCGTTCGTCAGACTAAACCTGTATTCAAACGTGAACAAGAGTTTGATGGAAGCAATCCATACATGAAATTTGGAAGAAATCCGATAAAAATGACTAAGGTAGAGTGACCACGACAGTAGACACTGCTATGCGACAGCCATTTTGATAGCCATTGTGGTTATCGTTCGTCAGACAAAACCCATATTCGAACTTGAATGAGAGTTTGATAAAAGCAATCTATATTGAAATTTGAAAGAAATCCGATGAAAAATGTCTAAGTTAGAGTGACCACGACAGACGACATTGATAGGCGGGGTCATTTTGTCGGCCATCTTGGTTATCGGATGTCTGACAAAATTTATATTCAAACTTGAACGAAAGGTTGATGGAAGCAATTCAGATATGAAATTTGGAAGAAATCTGATTAAAAATGACTGAATTAGAGTGACCCATATTCAGACATGAACAATAGTTTTACAAAAGTAGTCCATATATGAAATTTGGAAGAAATTGAGTGATAAATTTCTAAGTTAGAGTGTCCACAAGTGCAAACTGATAGGTGGTGGCCATTTTGGTGGCCATCTTGGTTATCCGACAAAGCCCATATTATAACTTGAGCGTCAGTTAGATAAAATAATCCATATATAAAATTTTGAGGCAATTGGGTAATAAATGATTAAGATAGATTGTCCACAAGTGCAAACTGATAGGTGGCGGCCATTTTGTCAGCCATCTTAGTTATCGTTCGTCAGACTAAACCTGTATTCAAACGTAAAAAAGAGTTTGATGGAAGCAATCCATACATGAAATTTGGAAGAAATCCGATAAAAAATGACTAAGGTAGAGTGACCACGACAGTAGACACCGCTATGCGACAGCCATTTTGATAGCCATTATGGTTATCATTCCTCAGACAAAACCCATATTCGAACTTGAATGAGAGTTTGATAAAAGCAATCTATATTGAAATTTGAAAGAAATCCGATGAAAAATGTCTAAGTTAGAGTGACCACGACAGCAGATATTGATAAGTGGCAGCCATTTTGTCAGCCATCTTGGTTATCAGATGTCAGACATAACCTGTATTCGAACTTGAACGAGAAGTTACTGAAAGCCATCCATATACGAAATTTGGAAGAAATCTGATACAAATGATCCAAAAGTTTATACATTGTATATAACTGCCACCGGAATTTTTATGCCAAACCAGTTTTTGGCAAAATGACCTAGTACTTTTAGCTGACATAGAAAGCTAAAGTGACTTATTTCCAGTAGAATAGACCCTACTGAGTGAATTCTATAGGTTTTGGGCTTAAAATTTGTAATGACCTAGAAAATATTCCACGACAAAGGTCAAAATTCCCGCGGGGATTCACAAATCCCCGCGGGGAAAATATTTCCCCGCGGGGATTTTTCACTATCCCCGCTGGGATTTTTCCCCATGCGAAAAATTTCCCCGCGGGGATTTTCAAAAATTCTAAAACTCATCTTTTAATTCAAATCTGACAAGATCTCATGTTTATGGTGTGTAAAAATGAATGTCCACCAGTAATTACAATTTTTCACTTTTCCCCGCGGGGATTTTTCCCCGTAGGAATTTTTGGAGAAAAAATCCCCACGGGGATTTTTTAAAACATCTTTAAAAGGGTCTAAAATCAAGCTTAGGTTCACTCTTGCAATCTGTTTGACACATTTGAGTATGTTTCAAGTATGTATTAACATTTTGATTTTCCCCATGGGGAAAAATCCCCGCGGGGATATATCCCTGCAGGAATATTTCCCCGCAGGGATATTTCCCCATGGGGATTTTTTTCTGCAGGGTATTCATCCTTAAAGAAATTCATTCACTGGCAAAGTATTTTTTCTGCATTTATTCACATTTATATTGTATATGGTATGGATCCAGCTCAGTTACTGCATGTTGTAGTGAAGAAAGCCCGTAAACTGTATTTTAGATTTACTTGGTCACAAACTCAAAGACAGATTTTCACATAATGCTGTCCAATACCTGTATATACAGTAAAGCTGCACCTATTAGGGCCACCTGCTTGTGCCATCTCTTTATTCACTTTGCAAAGAGTTTAGATCCAGATCAGGCCCTACATCTCAAGCCTGATCAGAATCCAAACTGTTTTACATTGTGGTGGTATTCCTGAATTTGCTTCGGCATAGTAATAAAACTAATATTAATATCAGCTAAGTATACATAAAACATTTGTCCACTTTAACAGTTTTTGTTAAATATTATAATTTTAGCATTTGTGTTGTCTGCTGATTCTTTATAAAATTACTTTTTCAAAACAAATTCAGTAATACCAACAGTAAGACAAACAGTTTTGATCCGGATCAGGCCCAAATGAAATATGTATTCATAATTTAGATGACCTTTTGGGCCATCTGCTAGGGCATTCAGTTGGTAGACATTGAACAAAGATTAACTCCAGATCATACTGGGCAGCATAGCACACGGCAGTCAGTAATATGTCTGACTACAGATGCAGGTCTTACTGCAGATCCAGAGGTCGCAATTTCAATCCCAGTCTGGTCCCATAATTTTGTGGAGATTGATCATAAAATAATTTCTATGGTTATTTTCCTCCATTCTGCTGATTTATTCAAGAAGGATTATTGTCAGAACTTTATGGACAAAGTACTGGTTAACTGCTTGTTCAAACTTGCCCAGTAAAAAGTGTGGTTAAGTAAACTGACTGTCCCGACATGACCATAGCTGTTGAGTGAGACATAAAATAACATGGCAAACCAAACTAAAATACAGATCATACCCACACTAAACATAGGGCCTGATCAGGATCCAAACTATTTAACATTGACACCAGGACTCTCAGATGTTTATATTACATACTGTATCCTGCATTGTGACAAGCATTTTTACAATTACTCAAGAACTAAGCCAGCAATTACTTTTTTCCTTAAATTATTGTCTGCTTATACATTCAAATGCACTACAGACTGGATTTTTTCAATAAGATTTTTCATGGCAGGAAAAGTTTACAGAGGAAGCAGACTGATCTGGGTCTGTATTGTTTGCTAAGCTAAATAAGAACATCTACAGACCAGGGAAGCAGACAAAAAGTGGCTAAATAATGCTTCATTAGTCAGGGCAGGCCTTGAAATATCATAAAACAGCACTTGCCCTGCATTACAAAGTATTTGCATATATGGAAAAAATCACTAGAAATATCAAAATTTTCACTTGCCCTGCAGCCTAAGGCACATGTAAATACGAGCAGATGAGTGCTATTTTCCAGCCCTGTTGGGGCAGGGGCGGTGGACTGCTGCATACTCAATTCCCTTTAATTTGAAATGCAACATGATCATGTTCTGAAAAAGTTGAAATTTTACCTTTTGACCCTATCCCCCATAGGGAGGGGGGTGGGTGGGGGTATGCGGGAAAAATATTTGCTACCATGTTGCTGCATACCTGATTCCCTTTAATTTGATATGCAACACAACGTTCTGGAAAAGATGAAAGTTAACAACAAACAACAAGTCAACAACAACAGAACCACCACCTTAGAATGGACAGCAGCCTAAGCCAGCAGGGGGCTTAAATGCATTTTACTGGTACCAAATCTTCGCCCTAGATTCTGCTGTTGTTGAAGTACAAGAAATGTTCAGCTCGCATGGAAGCCTTCTAACTATTGCAATGTTGTATCATGGGTAAACACTCTAATCAAATTAACACACTATGATGAAATCAAGAAAAAGACTCACGACTCACAGATAGTCAGAGCTAAAGAAAACCTCAAATTGTGCTACGGTGGGTCCAGCTACAGCTAAGCTTCAGGCACCAACCACCATTTAAAGCTCTACGTCAGAGCCGTCATAGAGTCTGAGGCCTGACCCACAGTCGTGCAATTAAAGAGGAAACCATAGCTATAAACCATGATTGGGTTTAAAACCAGGCATGCAGACTGCCACATGACATCCAAGTTATATCCAACCTTTATATAACTTTTGATGATCTTTTTGAACTGATCACTAAAATTAGGTTTTCCAACAATTCATTTGAATTTATAAACTAAATCACCATAAAATATAGGTTCTGATATGCCTTGTTACAGAAGAGTTTTAAAACCCAATGTTGTATTTAACAATTAACTCTGAGTGTTTGTGGTATGTGGTTTGTGAATGACCCCCAAATTCAAACTTGAATGTTTTTATAATGCTGTACCCTTCTATAAAATTTGAATGAAATTGTTGAATCCCTTCAAATGCTATTGATGGGAAACTTCAATTTAGCCAAAATATATGTTAAACAAGAGGACCTTAGGGCCCTGGAATTCTCACCTGAGTACTGTCAAATGAATAGATGATGTATTGCCCTGTGGCTAAGGAGATTTGATTTAAAGATATTTCTATTTTTAGCTCTGGACTAGCCCTGTTGTTCAGGAAAGCTGTACCTTCTGATCAATTTAGTAGAGGACAACATGAGGAATATTTCTATGAAATTATTTTGATTTTGGACCAGTGGTTCAGGAGAAAATGGCATTTACAGACATATCTTATCTGGAGCTCTGCAAAACCCCTTTTGTTCGGCTGAGCAGAACCATTCTTGCAATTTTGGTAAAGGGCATTATGAGGAACAATCTGTGAAATTATTTTGAATTTTGACCAGTTGTTCAGGAGATGTGATTTAATTATCTAGAGCTCTGGCAGCCCCTTTGTTCAGTGGAGAGGAACCTTTTGTGCAATATTGGTAGAAGACATCATAAAGGAACAATTTTGTGAAATAATTTGGAATTTGGACCTGTGGTTCAGGAGATGTTGTTTAAAATATTGCTCATCTGGAGCTCTGGCAGGCCTCGTGTTCAGTGGAGCAGAACCATTCATGTAAATATGGTAGAGGGCATTATGGGGAACATTCATGTGAAGTAATTTTAAAATTGGATTAGTGGTTCAGGAGAAGATGTCCTTTAAAGAAAAAGTTTACTGACAACGGACAAAGCTGGATCACAATAGCTCACCTTGAGCCTTCGCCTCAGGTGAGCTAAACTGGGCCATAACTCAGTACGAAATATGCAGATTAACCCCTTTTTCTATGTTGACCTGTATTTTATGATGCTTGACCCTTCTGTGAAGTTTGAATGAAATTGATGCGTCCCTTCAAGAGTTATCGATCGGTAACCAATGTGTGACAACAGGGACAACTAAAATGCCTACGAAGACAAAATCCCTATGTGTGGACCATGCTTAGCAGGTGATACAAAAGCATAAGGATAATAATCTGCCCCACTTAAATATGTCTACTCCAAAGATTTTTACTCTTCTCCAATTCAGTGATCTTGTACAGCAACTTCTTGCTTTTTTGCGGACAGATGGCTTGTCCCTCAGTTTGCAGATTTGCAGATTTACATATACAAATTTTACTCCGTAAAACATTTTATCCTGCTGAACACTATTCTATAGTCCTCACTCATTTTCAAGAAAGTGTTGCATGGTTTCAGTTTTACAATTGACTTATCCTTTTTCTCATCTAGCAGCTGCTATAGTTTGGGTAAGAGACTGTCTTCACATTTGGTGTAACAGCAAATGAGTTTCCATGAATCTGTAAGAAGAATATCAAGGGTTACTGTTAATTTGAAAATTCAAGTTTAAAAAATGTGAGAGTAAAATTCATCAAATAAAATTACAAAACTTAGATCCTTTGACAGCAGTGAAGACATTGGAATGAAAAAGAGTGGGCCATACTTTGCTATTTTGGATAATGGATTCTCATATCCTGCATAGAGTAACAGGTATTTTTTAAATGTTATTAAGCCGAGCCAGGCCCCCCCCCCCCCCCAAAAAAAATTGTTTTGGATGCTTAAAAGAAGTGTCTCATTGAAACATCTCTTTTGAATAACCACAACAAAAGTTTTCTTTAGAAAATAAGAAACTTTTTTTAATACCAAACTCTTATCTAGACGTGTATGCCAGGAATATGTTATTTATGCTGAACAAATAAAGCGAGGAAGTAGGCAAAGATCAGGAATCAATACAATCAAACCAAGTCTATTGCACTTTGTTGGTGTAGACCACATGCTCTGTGGCCTCTGAACTTATCTACACTATTTGCCTATGTCCCACAAAAAAGTAAACTTTAAAGACTTTTCCTACTATGCTGATGACCTTTGCAAATAGGATGGACTCAGATCAGGCCTGACAAAGCCTTGGGCAGGATTTGGATCCAATTTGTTTGATAATCTCAAGATACTTTTGAAAAAGATCGCTTTGAAAAAAAAATGCAGACAACCAAGAGGCATGCCAAATTACCCAATAGGAGTCCGATCTGGGTCTGCACTGTTTGGCTTTGTCACTCAAAAAGGTTATTAGGCTTAGTTTGGCTATTTTGTTTGTTTAATTTGATTCTTTACATCCCATCAACAACCTTTCAGTTATTAAGGGACGGGCCTTCCTGGGTTGATTTGTCTGTTTGTTTGATTTGATCATTTAGATCCCATCAACAATCATTCAGTTATGTAGGGATGGGTCTTCCTTGGTTGAACCAGTACTAAAGTAAGAATTAATGTGTCTTGCTCAAGGACACAACGCAGTGATGCTGGTGAGGCTCGAACCCGCGGCCCCTCAGTCTCAAATCACGCACTCTACCACTGAGCCACTGCGCTCCCTATAATGTCAGTTATGTTTGTCATGTTGATTATGGTTGTCTACTAGTTTTTTTGCTGCTTATAATCTTTGCAAACAGGTTGAACCAAGATCAGGCCAAACAAAATGTCGGGCCAGATCTGGATCCAAACTAGTAGATATTCTAATTGTAGAGACCTTCATCAGACCCCACATTCTGAAATAGGTTCATATTGTAATAGAAGTCACCAAAGTACATCAGCAGATGAAAAATCAGCCAACATTTGAGCAGCGACATGAAATTTCCAACAATGTGTTATGTGAAACCAGCGAAGGCTCAGACCAGCATGTGCAGTCTGATCAGAGTCTTTGCTAGTCGCTTGAATATTCTATGAGTGTTAAGCTACTGAACGAACAGCATTTGGAGTTTCTAAGCTTAAAAGGAGACTGAACAGGCTCGTCTCAGTCTACACTATTCAAAATATCACATTGATGGAAATCACGTCGAAGCTCATTTGTCATGAATAGCAGGAAAAGGGTTCGCTCTGTTTTGTTTCAAACAACTGACCATTGATCTTTTAATTTTATCATGTTCAAACGGTCACAAATTTTCTGTTGATGTTGTATACTTTCTTGCGCTTTGATTATTTTATTATGTAGTATATGTATCCTTGTTCCATGTATTCCATTTAATGTGTATGCCTGGTATAAGCATGTCAAACAAAAAGGGACCTAACTCTTTTAGTGCTGTATTTAGGAAATTGATTCTTCCAAATGATGATCTGAAGAAATCTGCCGTGTTATCAATAAATAATTTGCTGAAGAAAGCAAAGAAATACAGATGACATGTTTAGATAAACAAAAATTTTCAGCGTAGAATTTTAAATATTATCTTACCCATAATTTTTTGTGTATGTTTAGGGTGCTTAAAAGAACCGTCTCATTGAGAGGGTTCTTTTGAGTACCTACAACATATGTTTCGGTTGAGAAATAAGAAAAATATTTTTCTTTTACGCGGCCTTAGATTCTGATCCAATTTTTCTCTTGGAAGAATAAAGTCTACCAAAGTACATAATAGCAGTTGAGATAGTTGAGCAAGCAGACTGCATTTGTAGTGAATGGCAGAAACTGGTTAAGGCCGTTTTTGTTTGACCTTATTGTGTGTGTGTACTCTTATATGTCTGTGTTGACTCATATGTAAGATACAAGTGAACCTTTTGCACATGAAATGACTTAAACTCAATGCATGTTGTTTTGGTCATTTCATGGGCAGTCACAGTATCAACACTTTGCTTGTCAGCGGCAAATTTTGTCGTCTGCTGATGGTCTTTGCAGTTTTAACCTAAATCAGGCCCGCTAGAACATTGGGCCTGATCTGGATCCAAACTGTTTGACACTGAAAGAATTATTTGAAAAAGTGAATTTTGAAAAATGTCAGCAGACCACAAAAAGCATGAAAAAAAAAAAACAGCATGCAAAGAGTTCATTTAAATCAGAATCAAATCAGCATGGGTAAAAGTTTTCAGGATAATTCCTGATTTCAGGATTTTCAATAGAAAATTAGCCTCAAAATACTGAAGGCTGTAGCAAGACTGAGTACATGTGCAGGCTTGTCTGAGCCTTCACTGATAGCATATGTCAGGCCTTCAGTTAATAGTGTGTATCATGTAGGGCCAGATCTGGATCCAAACTAGTAGATATTCTAATGGTAGAGACTCAAATTCATCAGACCCCACATTCTGTAATTTGCATCTGGGGCTACACTGTTTGCATATGCCCCGCAAACAGGATACTAGGCTTATGTTTATTAACTGTAGTCTGCCAATTATCTTAGCAAACAGGATGAAACCAGATCAGGCCTGACCAAACAAACAGATTGGACCTTCTTGATTCAAACTTTTTGCGAACAGAAGGTGGAGACAACGCATTCTGTGGTATCTGATCTGGTCTACGCTCCACAAAAAGGATATCAGGCACATATTTTGCTAACTCTTTGCCTTCTACACTAATGTCATCTGCTGATGGACCTAGATAAGACAAGACAAAAGATTTGGTCTGATCTGGATCCAATCTCTTGAACGCTCTTAAGAAATTTTCGTAAATGATGAATATGGAAAAAATCAAGAGACGACAAAAACGCATGCAAAATTACAGTAGACAGATAATTTATAGTTCTTTGAGAAAAAAAACCAGGCCTTCAGTTAAGAGTGTGTACCAGATTTTCTTTCTTATTTCTCAACCAAAACATATGTTGTGGGTACTCAAAAGAACCATCTCAATGAGAGGTTCTTTTGAGCACCAAAATAATGCTAACAATTATGGGTAAGAAAATATTTACACTTTTACGCTGAAAATTGTTGTTTATCTAAACCTATGAAACCCACATCTTTTATATATTACTTTGTTTCATACATTTTGTCATCTGCTGATTTTTTCAGAACCATCTTTTTCGAAAAATTCCTTCAGGAACACCCTGAGAGTGTCAAACAGTTTTAATCCCATAGGGCCAGTTAAGCAAACATTATCAGCGTAAAATTGTGATTATCTTCTTAGCCATCAGTTTAAACATGTGTATTGGGTGCTCAAAAGAACCGTCTCAGTGAGCAAGTTCTTTTGAGTGCCCACAACCTATGTTATGATTGAGAAATGAGAAAAATAATTTTCTGTTACGCATCCTTATCTGGGGACCTGGGGTCCAGATCAGGCCCAACACATTAAATGTCATTAATTTGTCATTAAATATTCAGAAAAGGTGCCTGGTTAATGACACTTGTAATGAGCTGTATACTGACTTGACCATGTGTATGACATAAATCATTCAGGAACACCCTGAAGTCCGGTACACACGATGAAACTTTTGTCTGCAACTCAGTGTTGCAGACATAAGTTTAATGGTGCGTACGTCCGAGAACATGTTTCAAGAGATTTTTGGAGTTTCATGAAACTGTTTCATCGAATAGGACACTGCTAATTTCCTGAAACTTGTCTGCAACTTTTTGCATGTTTATGACTATTAGCCATGATCACAGCTTGGCTATTTCTAAGATCACTTTACCTGTAATTCTTGCAAATATGTATACACAATTAAGAAAGGGGTCTTTCAGCTAGGTACAATATGGATGACAATGATTTACCATCTTAAGATATAGAAAAGTTAATAGAGCTAGAGTGCCTGTGGAATGGGTACCACAAGGACTTGAAGGGGAACCAGTTGACAGGATCAGAGAGGCTTTTGACAATAAATACACAGGTGCATATATGCATCATTTTTGCGGGGAAACAGCAACAGGTAATGTGAAGCTGCTGATGCATACAAAAGTTTCATCATCTGTACAGTAGAGTATGATTAACACTAAAGTTGCAGACAAAAGTTTCATCTTGTGTATCAGGCTTGAGAGTGTCAAACAGTTTGGATCCAGATCAGGCCCGACACATTAAATGTCATTAATTTGTCATAAAATCAAATCTAGTTAATAGTCAAAAAAGGTGCCTGGTTATTGACACATGTAATGAACTGTATACTGACTTGACCATGTGTGTTACATAAATCATTCAGGATCATACAGTTTGGATCCAGATCAGGCCCAACACATTAAATGTCATTTAATAGTCAGAAAAGGTGCCTGGTTGTTGACACTTGTAATGAGCTGTATACTGACTTGACCATGTCTATAACATAAATCATTCAGGAACACCCTCATAGTGTCAAACAGTTTGGATCCAAATCAGGCCCAACACATAAAATGTCATTAATTTGTCATAAAATCATATCGAGTTAATAGTCAGAAAAGGTGTCTGGCTATTGATCACTTGTAATGAGCTGCATACTTACTTGACCATGTGTATAACATAAATCATTCAAGATCATACAGTTTGGATCCAGATCAGGCCCATAACATTAAATGTCATTAATTTGTCATAAAATCATATCGAGTTAAAAGTCAGAAAAGGTGCCTGGCTATTGGATCACTTGTAATGAGCTGTTTACTGACTTAACCACGTGTATAACATAAATCATTCAGGATCATATAGTTTGGATCAGGCCCATAACTTTATATGTCATTAATTTGTCATAAAATCAAATCTAGTTAATAATCAGAAAAGGTGCCTGGTCATAGACCACTTGTAATGTGCTGTATACTGACTTGACCATGTGTATAACATAAATCATACAGGATCATACAGTTTGTATCCAGATCAAATGTCATTAATTTGTCATAACATCAAATCTAGTTAATATTCAGAAAAGGTGCCTGGTTATTGACCACTTGTAATGAGCTGTTTACTGACTTGACCATGTGTATAACATAAATCATTAAGGATCATACAGTTTGAATCCAGATCAGGCCCAACATATTAGATGTCATTAATTTGTCATAAAATCAAATCTAGTTAATAGTCAGAAAAGGTGCCTTGTAATGAGTTGTATAGTGACTTGAACATGTGTATAACATAAAACACATAGCTTATATGTTCAAAGCCCCAACAGAAGTTTTTTTTTTAATTATAGTGGATTAGGTTTGATGACTTCAGAGTATGGTGCTTGGAGTACACCATGTATTCTCAGCCACACCATGTATTCTCTGAGCCACCTGCTGGTTGCTTCGAAGTACTCCCATCTCATTACTCATAGTTAACATTTGCAAGGGTTTTTAACACTTTAGTATCTAGTGTCATCTGCTGATAACCTAAAAAATGCAAACAGTGTGCATCCTGATCAGGCTCAACTGATCTGGACCGAAACTGTTTGACACTCTGATGGTGTTTCTGAAAGAACATTTGGAAAAGAAAAATAGCCGATGACAAAAAAGCAAGCAAAATAACCCAGGGTACAAAATGGACACACATTAAATACAAAATCACAACTTTGGTGCAATTTACTTTTATTCTGAATTTTTCTCATAAAACAAGTTTCTTTTTCCGGCTGTTAAAACTTTATGTATGATGCTACGCGACCAGATTTTATGCATGGATGAAGTGAAAGAATTTTACGCACCCCAGATTAAAATTCCAGCACTTAAAAGTTGGTATTTACATGAAAGAAATAAACCCTGACAGACCCTCTAGATCAGTACTCTTATCAATCTATTCCTAAATGCTTACATAAATCACCATGTACATGCCAAGCATTCCAAAACGATTGAATTCTATAGTCCATTTGGCATACAGGGTGTTTTTCTATGTACATGAAGCATTAACACCAACAAAACTGAAAATACCTTCCACATCTGCTCTATGTGCGTAAATACGGGTCACAACATGTCTCTCATAATAAGTCTATGGGGATTTTTCCAAAGCTCTAGGGCAGCTTATTCCTATGTCCTAATGGTTGGATCTTGTCGAATTTCAAAGCAATCAGAGATTTTATGGTTGTCCTTGTTACCTGCAAGAATCAAAATGAAAGAGTTAATATTGATATAATTATGCTCCCTTACAGTATGGGTCTTGTCACCAGTTTTTTCTACCAGTGATGTAAAAATGCTTTTAATTAACCCACATCATCATTGATGGATTATCGCATACAAATTCATGGTCTATTTTGTATGTTAAAATTTCTAAAAAACTGTGGACGGAACTACCGGGAAGGATGGACGACGGATGCCGGAGTGACTGGTATACTTTTAGCTCACCCATGAGCTAAAAATATAATATTTCTGTCCCTGTGGAATGTCTTTAATTTTACATCTTACTGTGTAATTTTGAATGCTTTTTTGTTGTCTGCTTGAGCTACCTCAACAGGTTCAACATATGTACAAAATCTTTTAAAACTCATTACCGCCTCTCACTACTTATGTTATCTGCTCCCTAAGCTGCAGCTTAAGTTTTTAGGTAGCCTCTATAGGTAGTCTATGACAGCTCCCTGTGAGCAGTCTCAGGTAATGCTTCCATAAGATCTAGGCTGAAGTGCACTTGAATAATACAGGCAGCACAGTTGTAATAAGCAGACATCTTTTCCAGGACAAAATATTTCCTGGTGATGAAAGGAACTGTCTGCCAGTGGCAAAAAGTCGTCTGCTGCTGATCTTTTCATACAGTTTGAACCCAGATCAGGCCAGACAAAACATTGGACCTGATCTAGATCCAAAATGTTTACACTACATGGTTGCGTCCCTGCTGAAAGATTTTTTGAAAATTTATTTTAAAAAGGTCTACAGATGACAAAAAAATCATGAAAAATTACTCGGCATGCTGAGTAAATTTATGCTCCTATTTTTACCACATTGACCTACAAGACTATAAACTGATTCTTTGCATGCAGGGGGTGGGGAAGTGAGGGGTGGAGTAATTTTGTTCATGCTTTTGCTGTCGTATGCTAAATGCCATACCAATGTTAAAGGTCTGTTTATAAGTTCTCAGGTGCTGCATAACTCAGTATCTTAGATCCAAATTACAATAAACATGGATTTGCCCATTTAGAGTCGCAGGTTGAAATTTCTATATTTAAACTCTTTGCATTCTGGGTACAAGTAATTGTTTATTCTTATTCTTTTGTTGTCATCTGCTGACTTATTTCATTTTGTTTTTCATATATATAATTCTTTCAGGAACACTAACAGAGTGTCAAACTGTTTGAATTCAGATCTCAATCGACATTTTATAAAATTGGATCCAGAATTTCAGTCCTAATCTGGATCCAAACTGTTTGCAAAGGTTACAACATATGACAAGCTAAAGTGTTAATTTATAACTGTCAATGAAGAGTGATTGATTTATTCACTGCATTTTCAAAATTTTAACTCAATGGATTCCATAACTACACTGCTCAGAGAACTACAAACACACCCGTATGAAAATACCCAATTGGTTTCCAGGTGGAAAAGGCACGTACTTCTGTAGCATATTACGCCTGTATCCCATCTGGATTTTTACTAATATACAGTACAAGCGGAATTTTATTTTTAGTAACAGATCAAAGGAATTCCAGGCGTATTCCCAGACAAAATATTTAAATTAGTCCGGCCAATATGCAAATTGAGAATAATTCCTGGCGGGTTGGAAAATATTCCAGGCGGATTCCAAGTGGATTCCTGGCGTATAAATTAAAGGTATTTGCAAATAATCCGGCCATACTTTTAAAATTCCAGGCATCATTATAGAATAGTCAGCCTGGATTTTTTTAAAAATCCAAGCGTACTTTTTACATAAAATACGGGCATACTTTTTTTAAACTAATGTGCTCAGACGGACAACAGTGTCATTGGTATACTATAATTTTATGTATTTAGCCTATGACTCAGATGAACTAAAAATGACAATAATGAAAATGGTTACAATTTAATTTTCAATTGCAGGCCATCTACAAAATAAATTGACACATCAGAATCTTTCTCAAGCTTCCACAAGCTTAATGTTTTGTCTTTCCTCTTGATGGTTTTAAGATATTCTTTTATAAAATACACTCTTTATACTTTAACACTGGAACATCCCATTTCTCCACATAACAGCCTGTAATGAACAAAGCAAATACATGTTAACTGTAAACTCACTTAGACACATAGAGAATCAATTCCATGTGCTGATCCAGTGGGGGTTGGGGGCAGGGGGTCCGGACTCCCCTGAAAATATAAAAAATATAGGGTTTCTTACTTAGCAATTACTGGTCTGGAACCCCTGAATTTCTCAAAGCTACGGCAAGCCAGCATTCAATGTTGGGTCATCATTGGCTAGCCAGCGAAACGCCATTTAAATGGTGTTTCACTGGCGGGCAGATAATGGCCCGCTGTTAGTGGTATTTGAATCTTCTCCCCCCTAAAAAGATGTGGTCAGAGTTGGACACCCTGACCTCTGGCAAAACTTTCTGGATCCACACATGAATTCATATATTACAAGCAACAAAGTAACCATAACTGATATGGTAATTATTTAATCACAGAGATAATATTCCAATTTGCCATTTGGATATAAAACTTGTTTGTGCTCAACTCAACTGAGCATGAAATTTAGTTTCTCATGTTAAAGTGCAAACAAATGTACACATTTTAACATTATGAACAGAATGAATACATTTAAGTATTATAAATGGCTTTAATTACATGAGAATATGACAATGACCTTGAGTCTGCATAACTGAGTCATGGGTTCTGCACACTGTCTCACTAAAATTTGAGTGAATTTTAATGTAAATCATTCAAATGGTTCAGGAGATATGTGGAGCAGACACGAAATTCAAGGGTATATTACTACATGACCTTGAAGTGTGACCTTGATATTGAATCTGGGTATCTGAGTAGTGGATTCTGCACACTGTCACGCTGAGAGAACATTTGGGTGAAGTTTATTCAAAACAAGTTCAAAGGGTTCAGCAAGTAATGGTGAGTAAAAGTATGGATCAGACACAAAATTGAAGGGTAAATCCCATGACATTGAAGTGTCACCTTGACTTTGAGCCTGCATAGTGGATTATGGGTTCTCCACACAGTCCCACTGTGAAGATGAACTAAATGTATAATTTTACGAAGGGAAAAACTTACGGTGTAAATCAAAGATGGCGCCATACTACGTGTTTGCAACATCCATGCTATGGCGTAGGTTGTTACGCCTGGCCTTAGGTGCATGATGATGTATGCAAGCAAACAGGGTAAAATAATTTGACAATTATTTTGTACTTACGTTGTTTAGACAAACAAGGACGGTTTCACTTCTAGAATCACTTCATCTGTAGCCTCTGTGGCAGTTGTGCTGTTTTGGAAGCTGTTTAAGGCTGGGAAGGATGGTGTCAGCCAAGCACTTTCCATTATCATGCCCTAAAAAATTATTTTATGCGTGTCACAACCCTAAAAGTGCCAGCTCAAAACTGCATCAAAATGTTATCTGCTTAAGTTGTCTATCATTATTTACATTTAATATAGGTAATGAGGCCAACAGTATGGACCCAGCTCAAATTGCTCCTACAGGAGAAGTCTGATCAGGGTCTTCACTTGTGCTGGGTATCAATCTCTTTTCATTACAATATGTGTATGGATACAAAACGATTAATATTAAATATTTTATATTTTCTAATGGAATAGAGTAGGACCTATAATAAACCAGCTTTCAAATAAAACAAAGACTTTATTTATAGAGGGTTACTTTGAACCCCATAATAACCTGTTTCCTCCCTCAGCATTGATACATCAAAAAGGGTTGCAATACATTTTAGTTTACCAATGTACCTGGTTGCTTTAAAGTCTCTGTGCTCCGTTTTGAGCTACCTATTTGCCAATATTTTAATAAACTTTAGTAAAAAAAATGACTTGCACTTTCGTCATACTGTCTACGCCCATTGTCGTAAACTCGTATGGCAATTCCAACCGTTTTTTTTTCCAAAAAAAAAAACGGGAAATAGCAAGAACAGATTTATGTTTAATAATGTGTTGAAGAACTGTCTTTGTCATGTACCTAAACATCGCATGAGCAGGCTTGACAAAACCATTACGACCCAGACATGAATTGAATTCCACTGCCTGACACAGGCGAAAACGTGACGTCGGCAAAACTTCAATCAATTTACACAACTCTTTCTCGTGTACATGTGTCACTATTCTGAAGGTAACATGTTTTAAATTTGGAAAACTACAAAGGAAATGGATTACTTCGTTTGTTTATCACGTTTTGAGTGATACACTGATTCTGTTTCTGTTCGTTGACCTGATTGATTCCGTACAGTGGTAGGCTAGTTTATTCAGGCCGTTTATTTAAGTAAATAAAAGGAAATACTCACACAATTGGATCATCGATGAACAGCTGTATTAACCAACTTCGCATGTGCAGACTGATATATCGACGATACATCCTCTTTCCTTGTTGTTCGTTTAAATTTCATAGCGCACATGCCGACAAAAATTCGAAATGAAACAAAGAAAGCCGAAACGAGGCTAACAAGTATTCCTTTTTGAAATAAAAAACAAAAACAAATGGTAAAAACGCATTGTTTACTTTCGGAACAGTGACAGGATACTATATAAAAGATACTATATCATACAACAGGATGATTTGTGCGCATCTTGGATCTTTTCATTACTTGCAAATTTAGACTGGCCCCAGCCCTAGAACATTGATACATTAATTCTTCCAACAGGCAGCCTTATTTCTGCAAATGCGTGCTATACTCAAGAATGATCTTTTTATTGGCATGAAAGTTCAGGCATAAGCTGGAGCAGAAATTTCAGTTATTTAAGCGACCTTGACCGATTTTTGAGGTCACCACTGACCAGGGTCATTATCAAGGTCATGCAACCATGAAAAAACCCCACGTCGATTCTGTATTCTGAACAAATGGCCATATTTTGACCAACTGACACAGATACATCATTGTTATGGCTTTAAGAAAATGATAAGATTTAAATTTGATGACCTTGGCCTAATTTTCAATGATACCAGGGTAACATAAAGCTCTATGAAAAACATTGCCTGCACTCCCTTAGAAGTGAAGTAATGGTCAATTTTGACCAAACTGGCACAGATACATGGATCAATGGGAAGACTTTAAGAAATGATCAGATTTTAGCGACCTTGACTTAATTTTCAAGGTCAACATGGTCATGTACATGTATGTCTACGTAAAAGCCTTGGCTGCATCCTTTCTTTTGAACTCATGGCCAGGTTTTGACCAAACTGAGACAGATACACCTTAAAAATGATCAGATTTTGGTGACCTTGATCTAATTTTCAAGGTCACTAGTGTCATATAACTACGAACACATTGTCTGTGCTCTATCTTCTGCAGCAATGGCAAGATTTTGACCAAACTGGCACTGATACATCATTGGAACGACTTTAAGAAATGATTAGATTTTGGTGACCTTGACCTAATTTTTATATGGGTCACCAATACTCACCATGTCATATATGGCTTTGAAAAAGCCTTGTCTGCACACTTTCTTGCAACTGTATTGCCAGGTTTTGACCAAACTGGTACAAATACACCATTACGGGATCTTAAGAAATAATTAGAATCTGGTGAGCTTGATCTAATTTTCAAGGTCACCAGGGTCATATTACTATAAAAAAACCTTGTCTGCATTGTACCTTCTGACACATTGGCCAGATTGACTAAACTGGCACAGCTACATCATTAGGAGGACTTTATAAAATGATTAGATTTTTGCGACATTGAACTAATTTTCAAGGTCACTAGGGTCATATAACTCTGTGAGAAAGCCTTGTCTGCATTCTATCTTTTGAACTATCGGCCTTAAGTTTAAATATTAATAGAAGCAGTCTCCTCTTACATATAACTAAAATGTGTGAAACATACAGTAAAGGCTGAATTTTAGATAAGCTCTACTTTCCATGGATCCAGTCATGGTCATCTCTAAGTCCAAATATTCCATGTTGAAAAAAAATTTAAGTATAAATAATCCAGGTGGATATTTTTTCCAAGCGGATTCTGAAAAAAGAATCATGTTTCTCAAAGTTAAAGTATGAATAATCGGGGTGGATTTTTTTTCCTGGCAGACTTTGAAAAAAGTACGCTTGTATTAAAGACATAAAGTACGCCTGGGTTTTGAAAAAAGTACGTGTCCAGGCGTATTACGCCAGGATTTTCTCAAATCCGTGACCTTTTTGCTTGGAAACCGCTTGGATTCCTGGTGGATTCCGTCTAGAATTTTCGTACAGGCAAGTCACAGACCAACCTGAATAGGAGTAATCTACTCAGGGATAATTATTACTTGTATATATATTTATTGAAAGCTAGGTGTATAAGACCAATTCACCAATTGGAAGATTCCATTTTAGAAATTCAGGATCTTAAGTGGAGAAACATGGAAACATGATCTCTTTCTAGTCTAGTGTATGCTGATAAATGAGCAGTCTACTCAGGGCCAATATTTTTTCTTTCATTTATTGGCAAGTCAGTTCACCAAATGGAAGATTCCGCTTTAGAAATATAGGATCTATAGGGGTGAAACACAGAAAAATGATCTCATTCTAAGTGCCGCTGTAGAAACAATATTATCCATTCCACAAGGAGAAACACAAATTTTATTTCACCACTTCATTTAACATGTATAAAGGGCTTTAGATAAGCTTGCGTACCGCGTAAATTACATAAATATTTGGCAGGATATGTATTTACTTAAATTTTAGAACGTATCATGTACGAAAAACAAAGTAAGCATTACTCATTCAAGGTTTTTCCACAGCATAATGTCCAAAATATTATATTTAGTTTCTTGTTTACACGATAGTAAAAAGGTAGAAGTAATCCGACATTTTTCCTTTTAGGCATGAATGCATAGCAAATCTTCATAACTGCATTCTAAATATAGATCAGTTAGAAATGAAGCAAGCGCAAATCTCCGGCGGATCAACAGTGTAGCTTGTGGAAACAATGGGAAACCACAGAGGAATGCTGTGTGTTTTACTTTCGGTTTCAAGACACGCTGTCAAAAGAAAGTCATAAAATTCAAGCCATATCCTAGCACACAATGCTTTCATGCAAGAAGGAACAATATTTTCTGTAAAACATCTCTTTTTAGAAAAGTGATCAGAAGACCTGTGTCTTTGAATCCAATACACAAAATCCAAACAAGTATTGGCGTATGCAAAAGTTGGTTTTTTTTATCTATTATCGTATTTCGGTCTATCTGTCTTATGAGAATAAATTTCTATAAAATCATTCAGATCATCTTTTTCTTAAGTTTTTAAGTAGCACCTAGTTCCTGAAGATTCTACATTTTGATGATTTCCACACAACCCCCTCCCAAAGCATACAATTTAAGCCACCTAAAGGGGACTCATAATGCTCCAATTGATACTATTTTTTCCAAAAATTCTTCATCTCCCGCACCCTACCCCCATCCCCATTGTGGCTTAGTTGTATTCCTGCAAAACCCAAAACCTACTATACCAAAGAGAAATTAAATATCTTAATGTTAACTTTTTGTTAATGAATAGCCTAGGAAAACAAGCAGCAAGCCCAGGCTCAATTGAAATCATTACTTTGTATGTTTTTTAAGACAAATAGTCATCAGTAATCATTTAAAAAATGGACAAGTACAGTACTCTTTTGAAAATAAAGCTTATCTAAAGCCCTGTACATATATGAAAAGAAGATAACTGGACATTTCCATTATTATTATTATTATTATCATTATTATTTTTATTATTATTATTATTATTATTATTATTATTATTATTATTATTATTATTATCATTATTATTAATCATAGTTAGCTCTGAAGTGTCAGACTATAGAAACAGTGGGCTTATAGGGTGGAATACAGCTAATACTTGATCAGAGACAGTATGATAAAATTTGAAAGTGGACGTATAATAAGTCACGTGGCCATATTGAGCTATAATTTGCAAACATCTGTATATTTACCTATCTGTAATTTGTTTATTGTAGATGCTGTAGAGCATAAATAAGAAGCTACTTATACTTAGATTAATATAAGACTATATACTCAATATGAAGGACAAGTTTCAAACAGCCGATTTTTTTTTGTCCTGTATATATAGGTTCTGTAAATTTACAATAGGAAAAGGTTGAAAAATATCTTAAAATCAAGTCTGTATAGTAAGTAGATTTTTCAGCAGGACAAGGGTAATCATGGCCAGGAGACTAGGATGACTATTTCCCTGCTAGCAGTAACTTTTGTCATCTGCTGATAACATTTGAAAACAGTTTGGATCGAGATCAGGACCAACCGAATGATCTGGATCCAAACAGTTTGACATTTTGATTTTGTTCCTGAAAGAATTTTTAAATGAAGAAGTCAGCAGACAACAACAAAATCACGAAGAAGTATGCAGCATGTAAAGATGTACATATAAAAAATGCTAACTTTTTCTCCTCTTTTGTGTTTTTGTCCAGCAATTTTAAGTCCTCACTGAGCATTAGCATATTGTGCTTACGAAGATCAGGGAGGTCTGGTCAGACTTTACAGGATTTGACGTTCGCAAATATATAAAGATGTGGGGGAGGGGGTTCGCTTTGCTGATTTTATTTCTTTTTTATTAAATATCCTGTGAAAATGAAACAATTTGGTCTCACTGAGACCAAATTATTTCATAGCATATTTCAAAGCGGTGGTAGCGGAGGGGGTTCAAAACAAAAAACCATGGATCCGCCACTGAATACCGCCTTAGTGATCACACATTTCAGTTTTAAATGAAATCCATGACCATATAATTTACCATTACCACTTTTTCACCTTGTAAGCAGTTTAAATTAGAGAAAATATCCAGCCAGGTCCTGATCCATGCTCAAATCAACTACTGAGCATGTAATTTATAATGATCATAATGTTAAAATGCCAACATTGTTGGCATTTTAATATTAAACAACATCTGAGAGTTTAAAAAGAACATTATTTTCGCTATATTTTGTTGAAATGTTGTAAAGTTATAATTTAAATTCTGAAAATGCTGCCTGCTTATTACGTCTGCTGCATTGATTCATATGCATTTAAGACAAGTTTTATGATGGAAGCAAACAATATGAACCCTGATCAGAGGAGCCGTCTGAAATGGGTTCATATTGTAATAGAAGCCATCAAAGTACATCAGCAGATGAAAAATCAGCCAACATTTGAGCCCCAACATGAAATTTCCTGAAATGTGGTATGTGAAACCAGCGAAGGCTCAGACCAGCCTGCACATATGTGCAGTCTGATCAGAGCCTTTGCTAGTCGCTCGAATATTTTATGAGTGTTAAGCTACTGACCGAACAGCATTTGGAGTTTCTAAGCTTAAAAGGAGACTGGACAGGCTCGTCTGAGTCTACACTATTCAAAATACCACATTGTTGGATACCACATCGATACTCATTTGTCATGAATAGCAGGAAAAGGGTTAGCTCTGTATTGTTTCAAACAACTGACCATTATCATTTAATTTTATCATGTTCAAGCGATCACAAAGGGCTAGGTTCACAAAGGGGTGAAATCGGCCCTGCCATAGAAATGCATACTGACTTAAAATATGTTTATATGGTTTATTTCATTGAGAAAAATCGAAATTTTATCTGCTTAGTGCTTAAATTGTGAAAACTATGGGTTTCTAAAGACAAGGACCCTCTGTTAATTTTGCGCAAAAAGTAACGTCATTTACATTGCAATGTAACGCCAAAGACGTCGCTAAGTTTGGTTAACAAATTTATGTTTAAACAAGTGTGTATTGCACCCAAATGTGTGCCAAAATGTATTATAAACCTCGATAAACAGTCTATCATGGCGATACGCCCGCCAACCCTCTGAAATGAGCATGTTTGTTTGAGGCTTTATGTCCATGTAATTTTCATCAATTTTAGTCATATCACGGTAGCGGTCAATGTATCCTATACCGCTGCTTTACAAACGGTGTATCAGTATCAAGTACTTACTAAATACTCTCATCAGAATCAGTAGAAAAGAGAAAATAATTTCAACAAAATTGCACAAGGGTTCAAACTCATGACTCATGAACCCCCCCCCCCCCACCCCGGTCACCCTCAAGACTAGTCCATAGAAGTCAGACTATAAATAGAACCCTGCCGACCACGCTTCGCGGGTTCGAGAAAAAGTGTATTAAAACTGTATGCACACAATATTACTGATGCGATGGATAACACAGTCATAACGCATTTTATGCAATTGAATGCAGAGTGGTCATTTTTCGGCATTCTCGTCATTTTCAGACAGGAGCTTGTCATTCTGACTGATCTTAAATACCCGTGCTTGTATATAGTATATATACAGTATATATATATAGGATATAGTTGGGTTTCCCGGACGCGGTAACTTATTGTAGAGTGATGCTGGAATATTTTACCCTTAAAGCGCCAAGAAAAAAATGCATCTGAAAATGTCGTCTGCTGAAGTCATCTGCTGCAAATAATTTCCTAGCATTACTGACGAATTTAGTATAGAAGCAAACAGTGTGGACCCAGAACAGAGTGCTCCTTTAGGAGCAGTCTTATCTGGGTCCACACTATTTTCCATAGAGGCTTCTTAAACATTTCAGCAGACGAGAAAGCAGACGACTTTTGTTGCGATTGGCGCATTAAGGGTTGAGTCAGCTCCGAAGATATTTATGTTTTTTTATCATTTACGACCAGCGCAGGTGCAAAGTAGATTGAGCATTCGAACAGACTAGCCAGAACCTTCCCTGATACTGCCCGCTCAAATTGAAGACAGCGCAGAAGTTTCATGGGCATTTCGTTTTTGAAAAAGTCCCAAAAAGAACGTTAAAGCTAACCACTATCGGCCAACGGCGAAATGTAATTGCATATTGCTGGGCCGATGGTAAGCTGCTTTTTTTGATTCTCCCTGCCTCGCTAAAGTGGGGCAGGCTTGTCAAAATATGATAACGGGACTTACACTAAGCATTTACACAAAACGAACATTTTTGATGGACGGAATTAAATAGTAATAACAGTAAAACCTTGTTTGCCATGAGTCATATCAACAATCTTTCAATTATGTAGGGACGGGTCTTAATGGGTAAAACCATTACTAAGCTAGGATTTATGTGTCTTGCTCAAGGCACAACGCTGTATCGCCGGTGAGGCTTTAACCCACGGACACTCGGTCTCGTGTCAAGCACTCTACCTCGACAGTAAATCTCAATTGCTCAATCCTGAAAATAAGTTATTATACGACATAAAAACAAATCCAGCTGCTATTCTTTCGCAATAACGTTTTTATCTTCAATTTAGCAAAATGTGTTAACGATAAAGCTGTAGAGAAGACTTTCCGCCAACTTCTCCTAAAGGTCTGGTGTTTGTTACACGTACAGATTTTGTGTACAGTAAAACCTAAAAAATTCGAGCTCCGATTTTTCGAAATACTGGCTAATTCGAAATAAATTTGGGACAGACTGAATTCAGAGTATAGGACTTATTCATGATCTATTTTGATAACTTTCTATAATAATATATGTTCTGGGTGCGTAAAAGAAACGTCTCAGGGAGACACAAAACATATATTTGACAAGAAAAAATATCCATTATAATTTCTGGGGGCTATATATCTTTTATTTCTACCTACCTATAATTCGAATTTTTGATAATTCGAAATAAAACCTCTAGCCCCTAGGACTTCGAATTAACGAGATTCAACTGTATTTAGATAAAAATTTTGCATCATCTTGGATGTTTGAACTGTTTTGAGAAGTTGGCAGGGATGTTTTTGAATACTTTTCATCGGGATAAGGATTTCGAAAAAATGACGTGGTAAAACTCATCGCAAAAACAGGTCTAAACATTTCAGGTGGAGTTTAATTGTTAGTATAATTCAAACTTCTAAGTTATACATGGATCTTTTTTTCAAAACGATGTGCCTGACTCCTGAAATCATGATAAATCCTAAATTATATCACCTTCCTTCATTCTCCCCATGCAAATACAAGTGTGACAAAGTATAAAAAAATTCTGTTCACCCCACAGATTGCTCATACTGATGTTTCAAAGATGCAAAATAATCAGACTATACCACATTGTATTTTTTCCATTGAAACGGGTTAATAACGGTCAATGAAATACTGCAGTTTGAGGCAGTTAATGTAATATACCTGTATAAAATACACATTACCTGGATTAGTTCATATTTTTGTTTACAACGATTCTCATCTATCTTTGAATCAATTGTACGTCTTGCCAAACGTTTGTTTGTTTGATTTGATTCTTTACGTCTCATCAACAATCTTTCAGTTAAACAGGGACGGGTCTTCCTGGGTTGAACCAGTACTAAGCTAGGATAAATGTGTCTTGCTCAAGGACCACAACGCAGTGACACTGGTGAGGCTCGAACCCGCAGCCCCTCGGTCTCGAGTCGAGCACTCTACCATTGAGCCACTGCACTCCCTGTCTTGCCGAACGTATTAGTGAAACATTCGTCATTACTGATTATTGACCAAAAAATCCCCAGTTCTAAACACTACATGCAGCTTACACATGGGGTACACGGGGACAATGAGGGACATAAATATAGTAGAGCTATTACCTCATCGCGAATGCCCAATGCGATTTTTCTTTCAAAACGGTCTCCAACTGTGTCACATTTCTAAAGAAACGCATGCATTTTGGCGGTCAAATAAGTTATTTTTGCAATAGGAAAATCAGTGCAATACAGACTTAACTTAACTCATGATTAAGACATGAAACACGAAAATTTTGTGAAGGATCAGTCATGCACGGACCCGGAGAGGAGGTGGGGGTAACAGGTGGCCCAGACTCACCTTGAAAGCAATTGAGTTCGACCCCCACCCCTGGAAAATGTTGGACCCCCTAAAACGACCAGTACATGTGATTTTTTGTTTTGTTTTCAGCTATCAAATAAACCTCAAAGCTTGCAATATTATATAAACTAGCATCTTAAGAGAAAAGAGAGAAAAAAAGGAAAGAAAAAAGTTGCCGCTGAGAATTGAACCCAGGAACCGTTGCAAAACATAGGACAATTCCTGCACTTAACCGCACGACCACGTAGATGCTTATGTTTAAATGCAGCGCACTTAAAAGTATATATTTTTAAATACGAACAAAACAACAAAACAACAATAGGCTTTTAGAAATATACAAAAATAAACAAGCTGACACACATTAATTGTAAAAATATGACCCCGTGTATTTTTCTAATAGTGATTTATAAATGAATTCACATCCCGCTAACCAAAAATATGTAGTATATACCTGCGAAAGCAGACAACAACTAAGGGCAGCACGACGAGCGTCTCATACTGAAAGTAAATTTCGGACGTAACATTATTTCGGAATCGGCATTGTTTGCACTGAAAAATGTGAGAAAGTAGGCGTATTTTAAGTAGGCGTATTTTCGGCTTCTAAAATAGTCCAGCCCTGCTTTCATGAGATAATGTAGTCATATCTGTATATTTTAAGCCTTAGAACATGTATAAATGGCCTGAAAAGACCAAACACAGACAAAATATCAAAACTTGATCGTTTAGGTTACGTAATGTTACATTATGAAGCCATAATTTCGACACCTTGAATTTTCTGTCCTGAGTTCTCAATGTTAATTTGCACAGCTAAGCCAAAAATTGTGGTGTCGAAATAATGGCCTCATGTTTTGTTATGGATTTATTTACACTAAATCCCCACAATTTCAGCCATTTTGGGGAAATTGGGGGTCATAATATGGATTTTTGCGGTATAAGGGAAGCATCCAAGAAATTGTTTGGTATGTATTTGAAGAGAGGGAAGATCGTCTTCTTCAGAAATAATGTCATTTATATTATAATTATACATTTCTAAAATAGGATTTTACAGGGCCGATTTTACCCCTTCGTGAACTTAGCCCTTTTCTGTTGTCCGCCCATTATTTATGGTGTATACTTTTTTTTATTATTTTATTATATAATATATGTATCCTTGCTCCATGTGTATGCCTGGTATAAGCATATCAAACAAAAAGGGACCTAACTCTTTTAGTGCTGTATTTAGGAAATTGAATTTCAAATGATGATCTGGAGTAACCTGTCGTGTTATCAATAAATAATTTGCTGAAGAAGGCAAAGAAATATAGATGACATGTTTAGATAAACAAACATTTTCAGCATAGAATTTTAAATATTTTCTTACCCATAATTTTTTGCGTATGTTTTGTGAGCTCAAAAGAACCCTCTCATTGAGAGGGTTCTTTTGAGTTCCCACAACATATGTTTCGGTTGAGAAATAAGAAAAATGTTTTTCTGTTCAGGCCTCGAAATATCTTAAAATAGGCACTTACCCTGCATCACAGAAAATATTGGTATATGTGGGGAAAAATTTAAGTATCAAAATTTTCACTTGCCCTGCAGCCCAAGGCACTCGTAAATACGAGCGGAAGAGTGCTATTTTCGAGCCCTGCTGTTACTCACCCTTTGCTTAAGGCCTGGGATTCTGATCCAATTGTTCTTTAGGAAGAATAAAGTCTACCAAGTTGAGTTAGTTGAGCAAGCAGACAGCATTAAATTTTGTAGTGAATGGCAGAAACTGGTTAAGGCCGTTTTTGTTTGACCTTCTTATTGTGTGTGTGTACTCTTGTATGTCTGTGTTGACTGTATAAAAAGATACAAGTGAAAGATAGGGGTATCCATAAACCTATTGCACATGAAACTAATTCAATGCATGTTGTTTTGGCCATTTCATGGGTAGTATTAACACTTTGCTTGCCAGCGCAGGGTTCTCACTAACTCCAAATTTGGATTATTTTACTCCAACTTTTTGATTCTGACTCTAACTTTTTCAAAAGTGCCAATAGAACTCTGGCAAACAGCCCTCTAGAACATTGGGCCTGATCTGGATCCAAACTGTTTGACACTGAAAGAATTATTTGAAAAAAGTGAATTTTGAAAAATGTCAGCAGACCACAAAAAGGCATGAACAGAAAACAGTATGCAAAGAGTAAATTTGAATCAGAATCAAACATACTGTTTGGCAAAACAGAGTTTACTTTGTGTAGTACATAGGATAAATAGAAAGTTAGCTTAAAAATACTGAAGGCTGTTGCAAGACTGCGTACATGTGCAGGCTTGTCTGAGCCTTCATTGACAGCATATGTCAGGCCTTTAGTTAAGAGTGTGTACCCCCAAAAAAATACTTTTCTTATTTTTCAACCAAAACATATGTTGTGGGTACTCAAAAGAATCATCACAATGAGACGGTTCTTTTGAGCACCCAAATCATACGCTAAGAAATATAGGTAAGGGGATTTTTACAATTTTACGCTGCAAATTTGTGTTTATATAAACCTGTGTTATGTTATATGTACCAAAAGTTTGGCCCATATAATGAGTTGAATGTTTAAAGGTATGCATGTGTAATAATTATGATAATAAACTTTTCCTGCTAGATCTCATTGTTATTTATTCTTGCACTAGGCTGAAGCTATATAAAAAATGACATACCTTAAATTTTTTTTTTGTTGAAACAGGCCCATTTTTTTCAAAATCAATAACCTCCAGGCTAGATCTGGATCCAAACTATTTGCAACAAAGAATTAAACAACTAATATAGGCAAATAAGCATATATTAAAAAATAGTCTCAGATCAGCATGCTTCAAGAAGAGCAGTCTGATCAAGGACTATTTTCATTTGGTTCTCTGAACAAAATGATTTATTCAAAATGTAATTCCAGGAGACTTTCTAGCAGGACATGACTTGAAGATTTAACTGTTAGCGGCTTCTCATCTGTATCTACCGCATTTTGTTAAAGCTAGTATGTGCATTTCAGTATAAACCTGAAAAGTCTGTGTTTATTAATAAGGCTTTAATCACCAGGTGATAGCAACTCACCATGTGGTCAAAACCTACTATTTGTTGTCATGGTAACAACAAAAACATCCTTCAATTTAGATGAACAATAAATTTCCAGACCAATCTGGTCATGCCCATATTAATGTTTTGAGGTCTGCTGACTTTTTAGAAATTGACTTTCTCAAAAATATTTTTCAGGAACACTTTAGAGTGACAAACTGTTCTATAGTCGATTATTAAGACAGAAGACAGAAAGATCTTTTTCTATCATTTTTTCATGCTTTTTTGTTGTCTGCTGACTTTTAGCATTCAAAATTAACTTTTTAACAAAAATTCTTTCAGGAACACAATCAAAGAGTCAAACCGTTTGGACCCAGATCAGGACCAACAGCCTGCCTCCTATATAATTGTTCACAAAGGTTAGCAGCAGATGACAGAGGTCACTGAGCACTAACAAGAATAGGTAAAATGATACACGTTGTTATTTTTAGATCCAGAAAGAAACAAACTGTCCGTCCTATTCTTTTCTTTATATAGTTCTTCTTTCAAACTGCCCAAATTGACATGAGACTGATTAATTTTCGCCGAAATCTTAGTGATATTCGTGCTTTTACAAGAGTGATTTTTGTGTGACTTGTTGTTTTTCGTCTATTTTAGAATTGTCAGTGAGAGGCAAGTCCAATGAGTTTCACAAATTTAATAATTCTATTTTACAGCAAATCTTTGTAAGAAAGTAACTGTACAAATGTCCATCCTCCACCTTAATTATAGCAAAGCAAGGGGCCAGGTCCCTTGCAGTTTCTTAATAAAGAATAAAGTCACATTTTGGTTTTCTTGGGTTTCTTCACTTTATATAAAACTATGACCTGTTCTTTCCAAAATTTATCTTAAACTGACTATCTGCAAAGAGAGTACAACTTTCTG
The DNA here is from genome assembly GCA_964019695.1 of Loripinus fragilis. Lineage (NCBI taxonomy): Eukaryota > Metazoa > Mollusca > Bivalvia > Lucinida > Lucinidae > Loripinus > Loripinus fragilis. The sequence continues at coordinate 18,340,061 of OZ026526.1, read as the reverse complement.
CAGAAAGACAAATCTAAAGACATATTGTCCTAATTGCAACTTCTGAATAAATTAGTGTTTTTTTTCTGTTTCCTGACCATAACAATAAGGTTGTATTGGTAAAATTATAGATATAATATTAGCAATTATAGTACATCTGTCTTGAAAATACATACAGGATTTGACTCAACTACCTGGTACCGTATTTAACATAAAAAAGCCAAGCTTGATGAAATTTAATGTAATGCAATGAGACCTATTTTCCCCCTGTCACACTTTTTCGTGAAATACGCCAACCTTGATTATGCTTTTACCAAGATTATTAAGATAATGTCAATTCTTAATCTATATGGTCTGATAGCCTAGTGGTTAGTTCACAATTTGAAAAAGATCACCCAAACCTGGATCGAATCTTTGGGTGGGAGACTTTTTATGACTATCAACTGTATGCATTCTTTTTAAGTCAAAGTTGTTCAAATATTTTATGCCACCTTCTGATTATCTTAACATCTTTTCATTTGGTCATTCAGTATTAATTTCCTCGGTTTTATTAACTCTTTCCTTGCCAGCGGCGTCTTTTGTTGTCTGCTGATAGTCTTTGCAAACAGTTTGGACCCTGGTCAGTACCGACAAAACATTGGTCCTGAACTGGATACAGACCGTTTGCCATCATCTAAAAGTGTTTCTGTTAGAGTTTTTGAAAAAGTTAACTTTGGAAAAAAGTCTGCTGATGACATAAAAGTATTAAAATGACCCAGCATACAAAGTGTTAATTACATGTGAGCTTATATTAAAATCATACAATGTGCTAGTTGTAGTTGATCAGATTTTTATAGTTATTATATATTATCCATTTGTGCACAAAAGACTTAACAAACAAAATAATGAAAAAAGACTAAAAAAATAATTAAATGAAATGGTACAATATTCGAACCAACATCTTTTGAATGCTAAACACATCCTGTTAAATGTATCCATAAAGCTATCGAGAAATTGTAGAATTCTTTCATTCAGACAAGTAATTGCACCACAATCTAAAGCTCACTTTTTACGATGATTCCCGAAGATTGGATGTAAGATCAATGAATATTCATATGTCTCGGGTCAATTTTGACAAACAATAACTATAAACATAGAACATTACAAGATATATATAGATATATAATGTACATCCCACAAAGGGGGTTCATAATATATAAAGGTGTGGGGGTTCGCTTTGCTGATTTTATCTCATTTTTCCTAAGTATCCTATGAAAAAGAAATAATTTGGTCTCACTGAAACCCAATTATTTTATTTTCATAGGACATTAAAAAATGGGGGTGGGGGGGGGGGGTGGGGGGGGGTGGGGGAGGGGTTCGAGCAATCCCCTGAAACTCCTCTGGATCCGCCACTGCTTGACCATTTAAACCAGAAAGATCTTTTTTAAAGCTGCATAGTCTGTAACTTTTGATTTTTTAATTTTAGAACTAATGTTTCTATTTTTCAAGAACACAGTAAAAAAACTAAAATTCAGGTATTATATTTTACCAATTTCGTAAATCTTAACAAATTATTAGTATCAAAACAACAGCATTTATGTTAAAATTACCTATCTATAATTATTGGAGGACGCAAATAATTACCAACAGGAGAAAAACACACCTGTTTTTATAAGATAATTCACTTTTCCATGCAGTTTTCAGCTATAATAAACAGATTATTGTGCAAACATAACTTAATTCTACTTTTACAAATGATTTAAAAAGAAAATAAAAAAAAAAATCGAAAAATGTTCATAGTTGCAGACTATGCCTCTTTAAGCAGTTGAATGCTTTTTGTAGTCTGCTGACTTTATTTTTCAAAATTAACTTTTTTCAAACACTATTAGAATGTCTAACATTTTGGATGCAGACCATAACTGACTTTCAATAAGTGCCAATCTGGGTCCTAACTGTCTGCAAGGTGATTAACAAATGACATTGTCTAATAAAATGGACTTGACCTAGACCCTCATTGCCTGTGTGTTAAACAGGGAAATGGTAAACCTTAAAAAATTGGACTTTTTGTGATTTTTCTTTATGCTTTAACTATGAATGCATGCTTTATGAAAGCATAAAGAAAAATCACAAAAAGTCCAATTAGACAATGTCATTTGTTAATCACCTTGCAGACAGTTAGGACCCCTGTATTAAAGTAAGTACGGGTGCAAAGATCAGGAATTGATACAATCAATCGATACAATCGATACAATCAAGTACCACACCTGACCCAGGATACCAATGGGAAAGTGACAAACTCACAGCCCGACACCACAAACGAGAGCCAAGAGGTCAGCCCTTTCCCAGCAGGTGACCACAAGGCACACATAAACAGACATGCACCAAGGTATAGCAAACGAAAGACAGAAAAAACATAAAAGAAGTACAGCCTTAGAACGGTCAGTAAAATATTTTACTGGAGGCCTTCCAAACTGTTTGCATAGAACATCAGCAGATGACAAAATTATCACTAGCTGATATAGGGGTAATTTACTTACCCTTTTTATTAAGCAAGCACACAAAACAGACATCTTTGCTCCTTAACTACTGGCACAAATTATATGGGGTACATATACGCTTTAGTGCTGATCCTGTTGGCGCTGTGAGTCCATGTCACCATCTGTGTCGCTTAGATGGTGTAACTTCTGTTCCGCACATTTTCTGCAAAACCAATGATTGAAACATTGTTCAGGCCTCCAGAGAGCATATTTGAAAATCATATTTCATTTTTCTCAAAATAAAACATTTGTTGTGCAAACGTGGGTACTCAAAAGAAGCGTTTCAATGAGTCGGTTCTTCTGAAACACAAAACACATAATTATTCTGAAAAGACTCAAATTTTGTTTATCAGGGCCTTTGATAATTAGGAGGGTAGGGGGAGGGGTATTAGGTTTGAGTTCAATTCATTAACCTTAATTTCAAGGTCAGATCAGCACTTTGAAATGCCTAATTTTGACCAAAATAAGAATTCCCCATGTTGTTTCTAAATGAATTGAGCTGAATTCCTGTGCCAATTGTAAATAATTGCACACAAATGATCCCCATAACTCTTTTTAGGCCAATAGAACATCCCATAGATTTTTAAAAAATGAAGTTGGGATTGTGCATTGTATATATATTAAAAGGTCACGGGTTAAAATTTCAAAAAAAAAAATAATGTATGGCCAAAAAAAGGAGGAGCTTTAACAACAAAAGAACGGACTTGAAATTCTATATATCCCGAGATATTATCAAGCTCTAGATAGATTAATGACTACAGTCTACTCTCGATACCTCGAATTTCAAGGGACTGGGCAAAATATGTCGAGTTATCAGTAGTTCGAGGTAACCAAATCATGACGTATACCTACCATTTTGGGGCGAAATAATTCACGTTCAACTCGTCCATTAATTGATCGTTATACGGAGCTATTTCATGAATAAACTACGGGATAAATTGACCCAAGAATTAATTGACATTTAAAATTGAAACATTAAAACTCAGGTACCGCTACAGTCCTGACATTATGACTAATCTTTCACTTTCTAAGACAAAATAAAATAAACATAGCGTTTTAAGTTGGCAACTGGTCCCGCGATCGCAGGTTTTACCCTTTAAGTCGTCATATTTTAAGCCCCAACAGTGTACATGCACGTTTTAATTTTCGTCGGCTTGATGTGCATATGCCTTCCTAATCAATTTTTGTCATGACATGACCAATGTCCGAAAATCGCATTAAATGCACAAGTCTGTTTTCAAAATAAAAAAATGGCCTGAGAAACGATTAAATTATACTTTGGCCTTAGTCATCGGACAGAGATGACTCAAATATGACACATTAGCTCATGTAGCCGCTTTGAAGTTGTACCACAATAGATCAATAGAAATCGGCGACCTCGGTCAATTAGGTAATTATACAACACACTCATTTACAACTGCATACGTCACACACGTGGACCAAGTGATCAAACAATTGGTGGTATTAATGGGGATAATCAACGTTGAAAGCGGTGGATTAATTGGAGAAAGGTAATTTCTTATGAAATGGAATCGAGTTAGGCGTTGTAAAATACACTAAAATTGATCCGCGGGACCAGTTTTTCGTAACGAGTTATCAGTTTTATTGACTTAGCCGTTGTCGAGATAAACGTTGTGGAATTGCAATAATAAATATGGGAAAATACCGGGACCGGGCCGTCGGGTCGAGATAAGTGATAGTATTGAGTTATGCATAGTTGAGTTAACGAGAGTCGACTGTATTTTGAATCTGAATTCTGACATTCTCACACCTCCAAGTTTGACACTCAACACCTTTGGTACAATGCAACCTGTCATAAAAGCTATCCTTTTCAAAAAATGTTCTCAGCAATTATTATATGGATTTCCATATGAAGCAACAATATCGATACATGCGCTGGTCCAAGAATTCAGTCCAGGAGGGTGGATTCAAGGTGTATCTGCCATAATTTTTTTTTTGTCCTCAACTTATTTTATAGAAGTCAATTGGTTTATTTCAAAGAAAATTTTAATTTTCCATGATTCCAGAGGGGGGTCCATCAATTCTTCCAGGGGAGAGGATGGTGTCCAACTTTTTCCAGGGGGAGGGGGGGGGTATCCAGGTGCTTAATTATTCTCTATCTAAGCCCATATAACTTGTGTTTTTCAAGGGGGTCTGGTCTCCCCTCTGGATCCAAGCATGCAATGCTTGGATTATCTGGATGCTGTGACAATAGTTAGATATTTGAATAAGTTATCAATTTTGAACCTCCCTGAATACACGGTGTCTGGGAAAACAGCCATATAGGCCTGATATTGGCCTAAATTAAAATTTTATTTTTTTCCCCTTACCCGACTGACCCTGAAAAAAGCCCCTACACAAAAAATTCTATTACAATCTTTTGTCAAGATTTTTTTTTTAAATTTCATTGCAAACTTAGAGAATTGTCAATTGTAAACAGTCTTATCTTTAAAATATATTCTAAAGCAAATTGTTTATGTGCAGAAAAACCTGCCTAAAACATCTACTCTCAAAAAGAGTAAAAACTGCTTTCAAGACAAATCATCACTTAATGCAGGTCAAAAGTATTGCAGAATGCTCCAAGGGGAAACAACAATATTTCTAAGGTTGGCCTAACCCTTATGGTTCTGACTAATTTAGGTCAATTTAAACCATTGCAGTTTACCCTTTGCATAAAATCTGTAACATTTACATCAGTTTGGACCCAGGTAAGGTCCGGCATTCTGTCCGGGCCTTATCAGGTTCCATACTGTTTGACACTTTTGAGCTTATGACAAGTTGAAGTTGAACCTATGTATTTTAACTAAGCAAAAAAACATTTACATGACATTGTCATCTGCTTATAACCCTTTCAAATAATTTGGACCCAGATCAGGCCGACATTTTGTCCAGACTTATCAGGGTTCAGAATGTTTGGCACTTTAAAGGATATGACAAGTTGGAGTTAAACCGATGTTTTTTAACTTTGCGTTACATCTGTACATGACATTGTCATCTGCTGATAACCCTTTCAAACAATTTGGACCCAGATCAGGCCCGACATTTTGTCCAGGCCTTATCGAGGTTCAGAATGTTTGGCACTTTAGAGGTTATGACAAGTTGAAGTTGAACCTGTATTTTAATTTTCCATTAAATTTTCATGTGACATTGTTATCTGCCTATATGCATTTCAAACAATATGGACTCAGATCAGGCCTGACATTCTGTCCCGTGTATTTCCTCTCTGCTTGGAAGCTTTACCTGAAATTGTCATCTGCCTTTAACCTTTGCAAACATGATACATCAGTACATAGAACAGTCAGTTGAGATGTAACATCATAGACCAGCTCACAACAGTTACTCTATCTACAGAGGACAGTCTGCTGAAAAGAAACATGATGCTCAGGTTTGTAGCTCTTATCAACAGAGAGCAGCCTGCTGAGATGAAACATGATAAACAGGTTTCCAAATCTATCTACAGAGGGCAGTCTGCTGAGCATTGTGTGATACATCAGTTTCCAGTCATATCTACAGAGATTAATCTGCTGAGAATTAATATGAGAAACCGGTTTACAACCAGGCCTACAGAGGGCAGTGTGCTGAGATTAAACATAATATAACAGTTTGTGACTCTCTCTACAGAGTGCGGTCTGCTGAGCTGAAACATGATACACAGATTGCGATTCTACCAACAGAGAGCAATGTGCCGAGATGAAACCTGCTACACTGATTTGCATTCTACCAACTGAAAGCAGTCTGCCAAGTTGAAACATGATACACCTGTTTGTGACTTAATATTCATTTTATTTTATATTATATTCATGACGATATATCGATATGTATCGAAACAGACTTGGCCGATACCATATCGATACGCTTGGGTGCCGTATCGCGATACTTTCAGATATTTACTAGTAACAAATTTGGTAATTTCTAACCTCAAAATATATATTCAGGTACATTCTATTCTTACAGTGTAAATGTTCGCCACATAAAACAAGATCAAATGGACAAATAGTCAGAAGTAATGATAGATAAAAAAATTCTATTGTGCTCTCATAGGGCAACCACATACCGATTACTTGCTGTTATTCAAATGCCTGTATAGAATTTTTTTTTAAATTTAGGTTTGATACTTCCACAATATAGGGATAACTTTTAAGGTTTAGCAGAGCTGCATGGTACACAGGACCTGCTGAGATCTATCCATTAGGGCGGTGCTCGCTTCATGTTTACTGGTTTTAATAGTGTGTATTACATGCTTCACTACACAATTTCGGTAAACAACATAAATGTCAAATTAATGCTTAATTTTTCAAGAAGAGTGACAAAAATATTTGTCTTATTGAATAATTGGCAAATGGGATAGAAAAAAGTGCAAACATTTTTTATCAATATAATACAGAAATAGTGCTTCTAAGTGTTGGTGTATCAGTGTCGATATATCATGATACGTATCGTATCGCATTGCATGTATCGCGATACGTATCGTATCAGATGACAGCCTTGTCGTCCCAGCCCTAATGCAACAACAGAGGGCAGTCGCCCGGGCAGCGTAGCCCAGTCGATAACGTGCTTGCAGGGGTCATGAGTTCGATCCTGGTCTGGTCCCATACTTTTGTGGAGAATGTCCTGAAACAATTTCTACTGTCATTCCCCCTTCCGCTGAATCATTTAAGAAGAGTTGTGGTCAGCTACAAGCGAAAGTATGTGCACGAAGTACTGGTTAACCGCTTGTTCAAGCTTGCCCAGGAAAAAGTGTGCATGGTTAGGTGAATTGACCATCCCACAATGACCATAGCTGTTGATTTGGACAAAAGCAACAATACAAACAAACAAACAGAAGGCAGTCTGCTGAGATGTGCCATGATACATGGCTTCGCAGTCATGAATATCTACACTCCTGGTGAAGACCACATTTATGAAATTGAGCTACCCAAAGAAATTGACCATCCCACAAGTCCATAGTATATAACAACCCATACTGTACTCACTTTTCATTGAAAGTTCAGGATATTTCAGTGACTAATCTATCTATCTATCTATCTATCTATCTATCTATCTATCTATCTATCTATCTATCCATCTATCCATCCATCCATCCATCCATCCATCCATCCATCCATCTATCTATCTATCTATCTATCTATCTATCTATCTATCTATCTATCTATCTATCTATCTATCTATCTATCTATCTATCTATCTATCTATCTATCTATCTATCTATCTAAGTGCACTGCGACAAACATATCTGTACTGAAATGGTCTTTTAAAATTGTTGTTGCTTAACTGTTGACATTAAGTGTCTATATACGAATTCACGCAACACCAAAGTGACTGCAAAGATCGATATTTCTAAGTGTTTGACATAATAATTTGGGAGCTAAAGACCTGTATTTTCTCGTCTTTCATCAGTGTTGGATTTAGGCTCGATTTCTATTGCGCCCCTGGGACCCAGGGCATCAACAAAAGTTGAGTCCCATGTAAATTTTCTGAGTCACAGAAAGTTTTCCAACCTATTTTTTATTTGCAATGTTTAACACAAAGAAGCTAGCTAAAACTATCAATTAACTTTAATCTCAAACATTTTCAGTTTACACTAAGTGATTAACGATCAATTAAAAAAAGCAAGAAAGAAGCAGAGTTAGCAGTGATGGAGTCGTTGACTATTTAAATTTTTCGCTTTTAAAAAGTCTTTACTTGACGCTCTAGACCAAGATTATTTTACTTGCGCCAGCTGAAAATCGCCGAACCGGTCTGTGAATGCATTTTTGAACTGATGAAACATCTAATTGTGATAGTATTGGCTTCAGAATACACTTTATTAAGTTACTTAAATGTTCCTAGTGTGATTTCTCGAGGCAAAGGCCATTTTTATCCAGCAAATTGATTTTGGGAAAGCCATAAATCATCATTTATAGCTGAGCCTCGTTCTGATTTCATCCGTTGCTATGAACAACGGCTCTCGGAAAACCACAACTGAATACTATTATAGCAGTCTAGCGTTGCAAAGTACAAAATACCGATATTCAAGGATTTTCACTTTTGACTCTCTTTAATATTGAGCTGGCTTATATGTGTTGAAAGTTGACTTCTTTTGATCTTGCGTTCCATGGACGCAAGCTACTTGTCTTTTCTGCGTACCAACGATTTTCGTTGCGTATTTAGATATTATTACGCCCGTTATTACGGCGTAAACGCGAACACTGTTTCATTGTGTTATGATTGTTGCAGCCTAATGCAAACTACGATTTTGCCATTTTTTGAAGGTTATCTTGAGGGAAACACAAAAATCAAAATTCATATTCGGTAGACTAAATCCTTGACAACCACTGCTAACTGGAAGTGCGGTCCCGAGAATTGTTTAAATGGATACATAGGAAAGCTCCTGTTTTAAGGATACAGTAGTTAGCTTTAATTAAAAATAAAAAAGTTATCAATGTGGAATTCTGTATCAGGCCTTGTGAAACTATCTTCAATGTAAACGTCTCACGATGTAGGTTGGGTGACTAAAATGTAAAGTTTCCACAAATGTAATTAACATAAAACATCAAACTTAATACTGATTTTGAATCTTTGAAATCAGTTTAGTGTAGATCTATCTGTCAAAAGATGAAAATTAAAGGGGTGGACAATTTAAGTGATTTTAATAAATTAAATGCCTAATCTAATTTAAGCTTTTTGCTAAGCTTCCAAAGTGCCACTATAATCCATAGTTCTTATAATTTTATAAGCGTAAATTTGGTATGATTTTTCTCACCAATATTAAGCATGTGTCTTCTTTCGGTGCTCAAAAGAACCGTCTCAATGAGATGGTTCTTTTTTGTACCCACAACATATTTTTTTTCTTACCAATATTAAACATGTGTTTTGGGTGCTCAAAAGGACCGTCTTATTGAGACGGTTCTTTTGAGTACCCACAACATATGTTTTGGATGAGAATTAAATGGAGAAAATGGTTTTCTAACGGGCGCTCTTATCTGGAAGCCTGAATAAATTATAGCTGTATTATATACAGCTGATAAGGTCTGCTCTCCACTGATCGACCTCATCTTTTGGTCTATCTGCGCCCTATCTAGGTTTCGTCTTTCGCCTAAGAGCCTTGAAACCATGCAGCCATCATGGCGATCAGGGTCTCTTGAACCCCTTTTATCCCACCTTTTTGAGTTTGGTCAATTCCTTCCCCTAGATAGATCGCAAAGAAGGATCTCTTATCTATATGCTCATAATATATATTTTAACAATAGAAAAATTATCAGTTTTATAAAAAAAATATCTTTATAAGATTTTATCCTACATATGATCTTAACTTATAAATATCTGTGCTATAGCAATGTAAATTTCTGTGATATTAACCCAAATTTCCTGTGATTTGTTATATGTTTATACTTGTACAGTCTTTCACTTTGTTTGTCAGTAAAATAGCCTTGATGGCTAATGTTTGATATGTTAAAATTGAATGCTAACTTTAAATAAAGTTTCTTGTATCTTGGTAGAAACTTACTTTTCGATTTAAATCTTGACAGGACAGAGGCCTTAAGTGCCGCCACCCTTTACAACAGACACTCAGCGGAAACGACTAGCAGAATGAATAAAGCCAATAGACTGAGTACGAACTGCTTTGGGGGCGAAACGCTACAATTTTTTTCGCTTCAACAGGTGTTAGTACACAATTACAGTTTTCCGGTTTGGTAGCTCACGAAAATAGTACCTTTGGAAATTTAGCTATTGCCGTTTCTTTGCCCTTTATGGCGTAAATGGGTGCTTTATTCGACTTTAAATGTACATGTGATTAAACATTGGTCTTTGTTTGTCAGGCTGATGCAGAAAAATGCATCTTTGTGTGGACTATTTTGTCACAGACTCCCCGACGCATTCCCCAGGTAACGTATGACGCCGGTCGGATTTCAGCCCGGCTTTTTTGACTGTTCCTCAAAGAACGGAGAATGCTGAGAAAACGAGATTATCAAGGTAGGTTGTCTTTTCACTTTTTTGATAGGGGAATGACATATCTTGCCACTCACAGGCAGAAAAAAGTCCAAGCAATGTCCTGGAAAAATTTGCAGTTGCTCGAATTCTGCCTTTTTACATGGAGTTGAATGGGACCGATTAATTGTGCACCGAACCCTATAAGAGAGAAGGTAAAAAAACGAGAATCATTGTAAGACAGTCATTTTTCAATGAATTTAGATGAAATTTTGCACACAGATCAGGAATAAAAAAAGACATGATTTGAAATTATTTTTGGAAGAAATTTCAATTTCAATTTTAAAATTTTATTGAATTTGAGTTTAAATTTTAAATTTTTCTTAAAATCATTTTTAAAGCTTGGTTCTCCCGAGGAAAGACTCAAATTTCATTATATACCAGAAAATGCAATTAAATGGCCACATCAAAACAGTTTTGACCAGGATTTGACCAATCAATCCGAGCAGGCTGACCGTGATACTCCGTTTTTGCACACTGGCTAGCACTGCTGTGCAAGCTGATTTTTGTGATTGTATTCCCTTTTCTACTGAAATGTGCTACGAGTGCTTACTCACTTTAACTGTACCAGTATGGTGACTAAGCATATGGGTATTTATTAAACACTCTTATGATACTTACACTCATTAGAACCACCTCATAGAGATGGCAATCAAAGGCATAATGAAACGCTTATGATGAGGATCCGCAGGGATTGGTCGGAACCATTCCCCGAAGCAGGTTCCCTGGCCTCAATGCTTAGACCAAAAAAATTCAATTGTATTTGGCTGTTCAACTCACCGGGTCGAGGCTGTACTAATTTGAACACACTTAAACTTTTTCAGCTAAACAAATCAACAGCAGCCCCCCTAGCTTCATCCGAGATCAAATTTTGTTCTTTTTTCGACCACGCAAGCAGTAGTATTGTTTGGTACTCATTTGAATCACCTCACACTCAAAATTGTTTTTGAAGCTACTCATTAGAACCGCCTTACATAGATAGTGATATAACACAGTTATTAAAGCTCATTTAATTATCTAACCCCAATGAAGCACTTTCAAACAGATACTCGTATTATGTGCTTAAGCGGGTTGTGATATTTCACGTTCGACGAGGCCGTTCTAATGAGTAATTTTTACTTACGGTCTTTTCAGAAATTTCAAATTTGGAATATACTTTCATCAAAAAAAGAGGATGAGCAATTTCCATTACGAAATGGGCATTAAATCTAGACCTGGGTCGCAAATCTTCCCCACTCTGGCCATTTTGGTAGCTTGTAAATTACGGAATATTTCACATTCAGAACTAGCTGTGTAGATTATGATTAGAATGAAATGATGTGTTTCGTCCAGCGTCAGGAACTCATCAGTGAAGCTGCTCTACTTCAGACAAAAAGTAAGTGGTATAAATTGCTGTTTTCATTATTCTTGGGTGAAACATAGCTTGGTTTTTGGGGCAAATTTGAATGTGATTCAAAACTGTTCGCGATTTTGATTAAAATCACTTTAAAATTTGATTTTTAAACTTCAGTTTTTAAATTTTATAACTAAAAGTTATGTGAGATTATCCTTTAATGGCTCTTACCTGTGCCTTAACTTTTTTTTTTTGCTTTTGGGTTATTGAGATTCATTGAAATAATTGAATCTATGAACTTTTTCATCAGACTAGTTTGAATAATTGAACTTTTGCTTGTGTCTGCTTGTGAGGGGGGTCACATATGAAATCCTGGATTTGTATCGCTTTTTGGGGACTGAGGTAGTCTTTTTGGACGATTTTTGCTTAACTATATGAGTTTGATATGTAACAGAGACAAAATTTAAAAATTCGAAAATTTGCAGATTCTTGAAGGTGTTAGTACACAATTACAGTCTTCCGGTTTGGTAGCTCACGAAAATAGTACCTTTGGAAATTTAGCACTTGCCGTTTCTGTGCCCTTTATGGCGTAAATGGGTGCTTTATTCGACTTTAAATGTACATGTGATTCAACATTGGTCTTTGTTTGTCAGGCTGATGCAGAAAAATGCATCTTTGTGTGGACTATTTTGTCACAGACTCCCTGACGCACTCCCCAGGTAACGTATGACGCCAGTCGGATTTCAGCCCGCCTTTTTTGACTGTTCCTCAAAGAACGGAGAATGCTGAGAAATCGAGATTATCAAGGTAGGTTGTCTTTTCACTTTTTGATAGGGGAATGACATATCTTGCCACTCACAGGCAGAAAAAAGTCCAAGCAATGTCCTGGAAAAATTTGCAGATGCTCGAATTCTGCCTTTTTACATGGAGTTGAATGGGACCGATTAATTGTTCACCGAACCCAACAGACGAATTAGGAATGAAACAACGCGATCTGTATGATTTCTTACCTCCAAAACATTCTTTCTCTCTTTTTCTGCCATTGAATACAGATGATTAGTTATTTAAACAAAGAAAAAACATTTTCTGTGGCACATTTGTTCGTACACACATTTTGCTAAGTCTCGGGGCTTAACCAAGTATCGGCTTTTACTAAAAGTAACAAAGAGGGGAAAGATCAGGAATCGATACACAATCAAGCATCCACACCTGACCCAGGATACCAATGGGAGAGTGACAAATTCACAATTATACATCACAAACGAGAGCCAAGAAGTCCCAGCAGTGACCACAAGGCATCAATAAACAGAGGTGCACAAACGCATAACAAATACAAGACAGAAATAACATAAATGATCCACAAAAGAAGCACCGCTTTGGAACGGACAGTTAAATATTTTAATTGGAGGGCTTAAATAAAATCTCTTTACAGAATGTGAGTAAGAGCAAAATAAACATTATATAAATTTGTTCCGTGTCCGGATCCAGAAAGGTCTAGAGTTTAAGTAATTTAAGTCAGGAAGTGTGTGTGTTGGGGGGGGGGTATGTAGGACCGATCCTTTTCCTTACTTTTATAAATGACCTGCCGGATAACATAAGGTCTTCAATCTGTGGCCAATCATTGGCAAATGAAGTTCAATGTGGCCAAATGTCACTCCATGAGAGTGACTCGGTCATAGAGTGACTCGGCATCAGCATTACAAACAAATTCTCTTTGATTATTCCCTGCACAAGAAAACTTTGGAAAAGTTCAGTCAGCAAAATACCTTGGTATAACCATCTCTGATAATATGGATTGGGGTCAACACATTTCAGAAATTTCTTCCAAAGCAACTAAGACACTCGGTTTCCTTCGCAGGAATTTGGCTTTTGCAACTATACAAGTACTAAGGAAGTTGCATACAAAACTTTGATTAGGCCTAAACTAGAGCATGCCGCACCTTTTTGGAGCCCTTACTCAAAACTTCAGATTAATCAGGTAGAGAAAGTTCAGAGGACAGCAGCCCGCTGGACCTGCCGGTGATTGCGAAACACAGGTGCCCTGAAGAACCTTTTTCCGCGGACTATTCCACAGTGGAATAGTTTTTCTCCTTCGGTGGTCAATTCCCAGACCACTGAGGAGTTTAGTGCACTCTTAAATTAGTAAAAAGCACAGCCAACATATTCTTTTTTCTTTTTTCTCAAAATTCTAAAATTTGCGTAATGATCAGTATCGATTTAGCAAGTGGCTAAAGAATAAAGAAGTGGGGGGGGGGGGAGGTCAGGTGGTAGAGGGTCGTGATTTTTTAGTTCCAAACAAGAAGGTGGAGCACTGCCTACATGGGTGTAAGTATTTGTATAACTTGATTTATTGTGGAGTATTCCAAAGTGTCCAGTTTTACTTGTGTTAGGTGGTTGTTCTGGCATATGCCGAGTACTAATCCAGTCGGCCTAGTACACTGTACTATTGCCAGTAATTAAGTCATATGCATAGCACCTCTCCAACCTTTTATCCGCTAATGTTGTCTGCTGATAAATAAAATATTAAGAAAACAGTTTGGACCAAGATCAGGTCTAACACATTGTTGGGCCTTATCTGGATTCAAACAATTATTGCTTAAAGGAGGCACGGCTTGTTTGACTGTGCATGTCAAAACAAACCTACTAATTATCCCTTAAGACAAAGTCAGAATCCAACTGTTTGTCATTCCGTTGGTATTACTCTAATTGTTTTGAAGAAGTTAAATCATGAAGAATCAGCAGACAACACAAATGCTAAAATCATATTACCTCTCAACTATTTAACAACTGTTTTATTTTTATTAGCTGATATTAATAATATTAGTTTTATTACTATGCCCAAGCAAATTCAGAAAAAAAAACTCCACAATATCAAACAACTTGGATCCTGTTCCGATAATCTGTACATGAAATGTAGGGCCTGATCTGGATCTAAACTCTTTGCAAAGTGAACAAAGAGATGGAACAAGCAGGTGGCCCTAACAGGTGCAGCTTTACTGTGAATACAGGTATATGGGCAGCATAATGTGAAAAACTCTCTTTGGGTTTGTGACCATGTAAATCTAAAATACAGTTTACCCGCTTGCTTCACTACAACATGCAGCAACTGAGCTGGATCAATACCATGTACAATAAAAATGTAAATAAAAGCAGAAAAAATACTTTGCCATTGAATAAGATCCTCTAAGGATGAATATTGTGCAGAAAAAAAATCCCCATGGGGAAAAATCCCTGCGGGGAAAAATTCCTGCGGGGAAATATCCCCGCGGGGATTTTTCCCCATTGGGAAAATCAAAATGTTAATATATGCTTGAAACATACTCAAATGTGTCAAACAGATTGCAAGAGTGAACCTAAGCTTGATTTTAGACCCTTAAACAGATGTTTATAAAATCCCCGCGGGATTTTTTCTCCAAAAATGAAAATTTGTTATTACTGGTGGACATTCATTTTTACACACCATTAACATGAGATCTTGTAATATTTGAATAAAAAATGAGTTTTGGAATTTTCGAAAATCCCCGCGCGGAAATTTTCGCACGGGGAAAAAATCCACGCGGGGATGGTGAAAAATCCCCGCAGGGAAATATTTTCCCCGCGGGGATTTTGACCTTTGTCGTGGAATATTTTCTAGGTCATTACAGCTTTTAAGCCAAAAACCTATAGAATTTCCTCAGTAGGGTCTATTCTACTGGAAATAAGTCACTTTAGCTTTTGATGTCAACTAAAAGTACTAGGTCATTTTGCCAAAAACTGGTTTTGCAAAAAAATTCCGGTGGCAGTTATATGCATTCATATAGACAAGATCTAGGTTGGGGTTATTACACATCGTTTTTGCATATTTGTGCGAGAGTTTTTGCCCTTAATTTTGACAGAATTTCATTTCTGCTAGATATCTTGAGAACAAGACAGATTTTCACAAAATATTATATATGCACTCATATTGACAAGATATAGGTTGGGATTGTTACTCATCATTTTCAAACATTTGATCCAGAGTTATGTTTCCCCTCATCATCTTAAAGAAATTGACAGATTTCGCCTAATTTTAAGTATGCTTTTATATTGACAAGATCTAGGTTGGGATTGTTACAGACAATTTTTAGAAACTTTTTACCAGAGTTGTGGCCCTTGATTTATGCCATTAGTTTGTTCCCGCGCTATATCTGGATCCAAATAAGATAGAATTTTACGAAATTTTGTAAATGCATTGAGATTGATAAGATCAATATTTAGCTTATTTGTAACAGAGTCATGGCCCTTTATTGATGTCAGAATTGATTTCTGCTCAATATATTTAGAATTTGGCCTTTTTTTACAGCATAAAAGTCGATGCAGCGGGGCTATAGTCAGATATTCTGACAATTCTGGTTTCAAACAAAATGTTCCCATTAATACCCTCTATGAAAATTGTACAAAATTATGTTTTGATGAAAAATATTGCCACCAGAGCCTAAATAGATCTGTTTTTAAATCAACAAGGACTGTGTCAAAGCTATCCTCAGACTCATGGCTCTCTTTTTAATAATTGGTAGCTCTATAGATGTTGAAGCTAGTTGAATATGTCAATTGAAGTCTCCAGCATAAATCTATCGGTTGGTGCTTCCAGAAGCCATTTTGTTTATCACATCTCCTTTTGTAGAGCCCAGTGGCTTTGTGGTAGAGTGCTCGACTCTAGACAGAAGGTTGAGGGTTCGAGCCTCACCAGTGTCACTGGGTTGTGTCCTTGAGCAAGACAGGTTAATTCTTGCTAAGTTGTGGTACAACCCAGGAAGACCCAATCCCAGCATTACTGAAAAATTGATGACTGGGATGTAAAAAAATCAAATCAAACAAGAATGTCTCCTCTTAGACAACCAATGGATTTTTCAAAAACATGTTCCCCATCTGTGATAGTTGTACACCTGCCATTGGGCTTCAGGGTGCCTACTGGTCAAGGAAACAGTAGTTATTTATTTTTTAAAGGTCAGAGATTTTTGTAAAATGGTCATGAAAAGTAGTGAATGGTAAAACGTCAGGGTGAAAATTAAATCATATTTTGTTATCTTTATCTCACCCTTAAAAATGAAAGAAAGATTTTTAAATGTTTCAGGTGTTTGAAAGATGCAAACCAGCTATTCTACATGTATTATAAATATCTCTTTGCTCTTATTTGAATGCTAAAAGATCACCTAAGGCTTAATTTAGGTGACTTGATATTTGTTAATTTCGGTTTTCCATGTAAACAATGTGGTAACCTGAAGCCTGTCATAATGTTTAAAATTTCTTTGATTTTAATGAGAAAAATCAACTGAATTCAAACTTAACTCTCAACAAGCTATTCAGTTTCAAACTCTTTCAAGCAACACAAAGTTATGTAAAGTTTCTCACATTAGTTTTCTTAGACTTTTTTGTCTCTTGTTCGTTTGGTGCCTTATAGTTGTGCAACTACAATTTTGATTTCCATCTGTCAACAGTATCTAAGAAATCAAAGGGCCAATTTAAGATGGAAAGGAAAGCCACAATCACACACTACAGACCAACCCACGGTACAGTGAGGAAGAGGCAAAGAATAATAACCATGACAAAACAATTCAGAAAGTGATAAAAATGAAGCAACTGGCACTTTTTCCCCAGTGGGATGATTGCATGTCACATGACCAAAATGACCACTTAAAGCAGTTCTTGTTGACAAAGAAATAACAAGTAAGTATTACCAGGAAATTAATCACACTTCAGAGCTCAGGTAAAAATTTATCAAATATGTATTTCTCCAGAGCTAACCAGTCACCTTTGGTCTTGGATAGTAACACAAGGGAAACAGTTTGTTTAAATTTAACCCTTCTGCTGCTGATCGTGACCAAACATTGTCTGCTGTATCATCTGCTAGTTCATTTAAAACTTCTTTTAGCAAACATTGTGGACCCAGCTCAGGCTTCCCCTCTAGCACTCTGATCTGGACCCACACTGTTTGTCTGTATGTCAAAATTAGTCATCGATTTAAGCATTTACATGCATCAGATGACTTCAGCAGGTAACAGTTTCAAATGCATTTTTTCGTAGCAGTTAAAGGTTTAATGATGATCTTAGGTTGATCTTGACATTGTAAAACCTTACAATTCTTGTGGTTCAATGTCAGATTAACACTTTATGGCCTCATGTTCGTCTTGATCTTTCTAGTTCAAGTTTCTACAGTGACTCTAAAACATAACAACCAACAACTTGTGACAGGAGGAGAGTTAGAAGTTACTGCTGGTGTCCCAGAGAGGCTGATATGTGAACCGGGACATAGTCATCCAATACCAACCATAGACTGGTATATCAAAGATGATACTAATAGAAAACACCGCTCCACTGTTTATACATACGACTTAGATGCAAATAATGAAGATCATGATAAAGTGATTTATTGTAAAGCTTACAACCTGCAAGAAGCATCCAATGGTGTGGTGTCCACAAAACCTAAGCTTTATGTAAGAGGTAAGAATTACATAGCAAAAAGCCCACGGACACTGAAACTATATGTAATAATTAAGAGATAGTATACTTAGCAAGAATTAATGCATTAAGCTTTCTAATTCTAATTTTGACAACAGACATTAGACTCTATTAATTTGTTGAAATGAAAAGTGGTCACGCTGCATAATATTGAATGAAATGAAGAGTAATAACACAGTGCAAGGAAAACTGGGAACATTGCACAAATGTCTAGAATGGGTTTAAAAGGATAGCTAGCGAACTGTGAAGTTAAATACATATTGATTTGGAACTAGACATGTTGACACTTAAATATGTACTACACTTAAATATGTACTACATATTTAATAGGCTTTAGTCTTGATTTCTGAAAAAAAGATATCTATTTTATGATCTATTCTTTGCTCTGGAACTGGGTCATTTTTGCATCTAAGTAAACCCATAACAATGTCTGTTACATAATCGATGGTTTACTTTGCTGTTTATTTCCGTGACATTATGTTCATTATAGTTGTTGCAGCCATTCCATCGTTCTTAAATTCATCATCTAATGGTTTTACTCTGCTTGATGGAGACCCTTATACTATTCAATGCCAGTCAACACCTACAAGACCAGCAGCTGTCATCACCTGGAAGATTGGGAATAATGACCTCACCAGCACCACTACTCGAGAAGTAACTGAAGATGGTGGACTAGTGTCTGTCATCAGTACACTGTCTTTGTATGCCCAAACATCATATCATAATTCTGAGATCATCTGTGAATCAAAGATCAGTAGACAAACTAAAACTCCAGAAACAAGAACAACACTCATTATCTGGTGTAAGTATATTGTAGCTTTTTAACTCACGTGAACCAAAGACTCACATGGTAAGTTTATAGCATACTGCTTAGGTTTGGTCCAAAGTCATTGGCTGTCATATTATTTTGTGAACATTTGTATTACATGTCATGTGTCATTATTTATGCAATGATATGTTGATAAATTGTTGTAGTATTTCCATAATTTTCAAACATATGTGAATATATTTTAATAATATGATGCTATACAACGGGCTTGACAGGAAATTCCAAGATTTATCACAAATAAAATCTGTATTTGTTTTAATTCTAAAAGGATTTATCGTGTTTTGGGGATAAATCTCTTTAGTGGGAGCTACTTTTTGTACACAAATAACTCAGTCTACGTCAATCAAAATTTTAGTTAAAAATATCATATAATTTAATAAGATGTTACTATTGTTTGAATGATTTACGTCATACAACACAGCGCAAGGGGCAGTAGGTACAAAACGAAAAAATCAGAAATGCACAATAATTTTCCTACCAAAATGTTCCTTACACTCCAATTAAGAAAATAAGTTCCTAAAAATCTGAAGTGGAGTCAAGGACGAAGATTTTCGAAATGGCAGTATTTTATTTTTAATATGGATCGAACAGCCAGTGTGTTGGTATGTAGCTTATAATTAATTGAATGTGCAAGCAAAACATCATCATTATACTTTGTTTTCTTAAATTGATGTGATAGGCAGTGGTAGAATGCATGTACTTCATATACAGTTTATTGAATCATTCCATTTAAAATGTAAGATTTATAAACCTCAGGAGATTGAAAATTAGATGAAGAATCTTTCGCTTGGGCTATTGGATATATCACCTTCCTCGGTTTATAATTCTTATATCTTAAGTGGAACGATTAATAAACTCTATTTATTTTATCATAAGCAGTGAATTCTATGCATATAAATATATTTGTAAGGACATCTGGTCCAACTTCAAAATAATCTCTCAGAAATGTTCCTCATAGCACCTTTCACCAAAACTGCACAATTAATTTCACTCTGCCAAACAAGATGGTCACCAGAGCTCTATATAAGAAGTATCTTAAATCAACATCTCTTCCTTGAAAACAGGTCCAAATTCAAAATAATTTAACAGAAATGTTTCTCATAATGCCCTCTGCCAAAATTGCCCAAACAGTTCAGCTCGGTCGAACAAGATGGCCACTAGAGCTCTAGATAAGAACTGTCTTAAAACCACATCTTCTTTACCACTTGTCCAAATTTAAAATAATGTCACATAAATAACCGGGAACAATGGATCACGAAGAAAGAGAGAGAACCTTAAATACCATCTTGTCCTACCAAGGGATGAGATTCATTGTCTTAACCCTTTGCCTTACAGATAATGATTTTTCTGATTGAGTACATCATTAGTTACATGTTTATTTACAAGACCAGGCCTCCACATAGAGGGTGAAATTTGTTTATATTCAATTTTCTTAAATTTACAATGAAAGCATATGTTTTAGGTGCTCAAAAGGAATGTCACATTTAGATGGTCTTTTGAGCACCTTAAACATATTTTTGAATTGAAGGATAGAAGAAAAAGAACTTTTTATAATTATAATCTGGTCATCTGGATTTACGAAGATTTAACAGTTGGTATATCTAAGATGCTGACAAGTCGCTACGACAAGTCTGATTGGCAGGAAGGGATTTTGGCCAAAATCCTTCCGCATGTTTTCATTGTTCATTTAGTATATGCTAATAATAGATTTTGAGCTTGTGTTGCAATGGGTTTGTAGAAAGGTAAATACCAACAAAACCTTCGCATACGAAGATGCTAAAATATATGATAACAGCAGACTGGGTTTTATGGAGTCTGTTCATAAGAACTAATGGAAAGTGCAACAAATCTCAAGCCCCCCCCCTACCCCCAGTCACCAGCTTAAGCGGTATTCTGCATTCCGTCATAACCCTAAGGTCCTGAAACACCAGAATATGAAAAAAAATTCAACAGTATTTGCCAAAATGGTTCCGCTCTGCTAAGCAAAATAGCCGCCAGAACTCTAGGTAAAATTATCTTAAAACTTCATTTCCGGAATTACTGGTTCAAATGGGCCGCATAGCACAGTCGGTAACGTGTCTGTCTGACTGCAGATCCAGGGGTCCCGAGTTTGATCCTGGCCCGGTCCCATACTTTCGTGCAGATTGATCATGAAATAGTTTCTAAGGTTCTTCTCCTCCCTTCAGCTGAATCATTCAAGAAGGGTTGTTGTCAATTATAAGGGAAAGTATGTGCATAAAGTACTGGTTAACCGCTTGTTCAAGCTTGCCCGTCATGACCATAGCTGTTGCCTGGGAAGTAAAGCAACAAAACAAGCAAGCAAACCACAGATCCAAATTTAAAATAATTTCACTGAAATGTTCCTTAAAATGCCCCCAACCAACATTTTCATAATGGTTTTGCTCCACCAAACAAGATGGTCGACAGAGCTGTATTTAAGAAATATCTTTAAATGACATCTGAACCACTGGTCCATTTCAAAATAATTTTACACAAATGTTTCTTATAAGGCCCTCTGGCAAAACTGCCCTACAGGTTCTACTCTGCTGAACAAAATGGCCAACAGAGCTAAAATAGAACTATTTACGCAATATCTGAAACATTGGCCCAAATTCAAAATAATTGTACAAAAATGTTATTGACAGGGCTCCAGATAGCGTCCGTACAGAGGTAAATTACGGTTCTGCTTTTCCCAAATAGGGATAGAGTTAAAAATTAGTATGTATCGAATATGGGTGTGTATTTGCCTGTATGGTACGTTTTTACCGATAACCCATGGTTTTCATTCATTTCAAATCAGAAGACGCTTGATATTTGAACTGATTTGTGAATCTGTCAAAATTTGTGCTTTTAGAAAATCCAGAATCAACTTGCTGGACTGCTCATTGATGTTTTATTTTTGCCTCAATACAACCCCCCGTGGTTCAGTTGCGTCCCCTTACCGTGTCTTTCTTGAAGAACACATGTTGGAGTTTGCTATCAGTTTAGTCCCTTTAATTGCATGTGGACCAGTCAATGAAGAAACTGAAAGTAGGAATTTCTAGACTTTGAAGCGCACTTAGATGGCATTAAAACAATCATCCCTGAGTGTTCCAATATGTTTACATCGCCATTTTGATTGATAGGTTATCAAACTTAACATGAAGACAGCAACAACGTGACCCTATTTTAAATACTAGTATAAACTTTCATAAAGAATTTGGCTAAGCCAAAGTTAATACATGTAGGGATTGAAAATAGCTGAAACGGATCAAGTTTCATTTGGACCAGTACCTGTAATGATGGTAGTCAAAATTATCTGGAGAACTGAATGATTTGTCAAATCTATGATACTCAATGTTCCTTATATTGCTCAAATGGTGTCAAATCTATGATACTCCATGTACCTTATAGTGCTCAAGAGGTGTAAAATCTATGATACTCCATGTTCCTTATAATGCTCAAATGGTGTCAAATCAATGATACTCCATGTTCCTTATCTTGCTCAAATGGTGTCAAATCTATGATACTCCATGTTCCTAGTATTGCTAAAATGGTGTCAAATCTATGATACTCCATGTTCCTTATAGTGCTCAAATGGTGTCAAATCCATGATACTCCATAATCCTTATATTGCTCAAGTGGTGTCAAATCTATGATACTCCATGTTCCGTATATTGCTCAAGTGGTGTCAAATCTATGATACTCCATGTTTCTTATATTGCTCAAGTGGTGTCAAAACAATGATACTCAATGTTACTTAATCTGCTCATGTGGTGTCAAATCTATGATACTCCAGGTTCCTCATAGTACGCAAATGGTGTCAAATCTATGATACTCCATGTTTCTTATTTTGCTCAAGTGGTGTCAAATCTATGATAATCCATGTTCCTTATATTGCTCAAATGGTGTCAAATCTATGATACTCCATGTTCTTTATAGTGTTGAAATGGTGTCAAGTCTATGATACTCCATGTTCCTTATATTGATCAAATGGTGTCAAATCTATGATACTCCATGTTCCTTATAGTGCTCAAATGGTGGCAAAACTATGATACTCGATGTTCCTTATATTGCTCAAATGGTGTCAAATCTATGATACTCCATGTTTCTTTAAAGTGTTAAAGTGGTATCAAATCTATGATACTCCATGCTCCTTATATTGCTCAAATGGTGTCAAATCTATGATACTCCATGTTCCTTGTATTGCTCAATTGGTGTCAAATCTATGATACTAAATGCTCCTTATATTGCTCAAATGGTGTCAAATCTATGATACTCCATATTCCTTATAGTACTCAAATGGTGTCAAATCTATGATACTCTATGTTTCTTAGTTTGCTCAAGTGGTGTCAAATCTATGATACTCCATGTTCCTTATAGTGCTTTAATGGTGTCAAACCTATGATACTCGATGTTCTTTATATTGCTCAAATGGTGTCAAATCTATGATACTCTATGTTTCTTATTTTGCTCAAGTGGTGTCAAATCTATAATACTCCATGTGCCTTATAGTGCTTAAATGGTGTTAAATCTTTGATACTCCATGTTCCTTACAGTGCTCAAGTGGTGTCAAATCTGTGATACTCCATGTTCCTTATTTTGCTAAAGTGGTATCGAATCTATGATACTCCATGTTCCTTATAATGCTAAAATGGTGTCAAATATATGATACGCCATGTTCCTTATAACACTCAAATGGTGTCAAATCTATGATACTCAATGTTTCTTATTTTTCTCAAGTGGTGTCAAATCTATAATAATCCATGTTCCTTATATTGCTCAAATGGTGTAAAATCTATGATACTCCATGTTCCTTATAGTGTTCAAATGGTGTCAAATCTATGATACTCCATGTTCCTTATATTGCTCAAATGGTGTCAAATCAATGATACTCCATGTTCCTTATATAACTCAAATGGTGTCAAATCTATATTACTCTATGTTTCTTTTTTTGCTCAAGTGGTGTCAAATCTATAATACTCCATGTTCCTTATATTGCTCAAATGGTGTCAAATATATGATATTCCATGTTCCTTGTTTTGCTCAAATGGTGTCAAATCTATGATACTCCATGTTCCTTATATTGCTCAAATGGTGTCAAATATATGATATTCCATGTTCCTTGTTTTGCTCAAATGGTGTCAAATCTATGATACTTCATATCCCTTATAGTGCTCAAATGGTGTCAAATCTTTGATACTCCATGTTCCTTACAGTGCTCAATTGGTGTCAAATCTATGATACTCCATGTTCCTTATTTTGCTAAAGTGGTATCAAATCTACGATACTTCATGTTCCTTATAATGCTAAAATGGTGTCAAATCTATGATACTCCGTGTTCCTTATTTTGCTCAAATGGTGTCAAATATATAATACTCCGTGGTCTTATATTGCTCAAATGGTGTCAAATCTATGATACGCCATGTTTCTTATAGTGCTCAAATGTTGTCAAATCTATGATACTCCCTGTTCCTTATATTGCTCAAATGGTGTCAAATGTATGATACTCCATGTTCATTTATAGTGCTCAAGTGGTGTCAAATCTATGAAACTCCATGTTCCTTAAAGTGCTCAAATTCTGTCAGATCTGTGATATTCCATGTTCCTTATATTGATCAAATGGTGTCAAATCTATGAAACTTTATGTTCTTTATATTGCTCAAATGGTGTCAAATCTATGAAACTCCATGTTCCTTTAAGTGTTCAAATGGTGTCAAATCTATGATACTTCATGTTCCTTATATTGCTCAAATGGTGTCATATCTATAATATTAAATGTTCCTTATAGTGCTCAAGTGGTGTCAAATCTATGATATTCTATGTTCATTGTATTGCTCAAATGGTGTCATATCTATAATATTCCATGTTCCTTATAGTGCTCAAGTGGTGTCAAATCTATGATACTCCATGTTCCTTATATTGCTCGAATGGTGTCAAATCTAATACTCCATGTTCCTTAAAGTGCTCAAGTGGTGTCAAATCTATGATATTCCATGTTCGTTGTATTGCTCAAATGGTGTAAAATCTATGATATTCCATGTTCCTTTTTGTGCTCAAATGGTGTCAAATCTATGATATTCTATGTTCGTTGTATTGGTCAAATGGCGTCAAATCTATGATACTCCATGTTCCTTATATTGATCAAATGGTGTCAGATCTATGTCACTCCATACTCCTTATATTGCACAAATGGTGTCAAATCTATGATACGCCATGTTCCTTATAGTGCTCAAATGGTGTCAAATCTATGAAACTCCATGTTCCTTGTAGTGCTCAAATGGTGTCAAATCTATGATACTCCATGTTCCTTATAGTGCTCAAGTGGTGTCATACTATAATACTCCATGTTCCTTATATTGCTCAAATGGTGTCAAATCTATGATAATCCATGTCCCCCTTTTTTGCGCAAATGGTGTCAAATCTATGATACTCCATATACCTTATATTGTTCAAATGGTGTCAAATCTATGATACTCCTTGTTCCTTATATTGCTCCAATTGAATCCACCAAAGTATGCTTAAAACAGAGAATTTGTCATTTTTTTACCAAATTTCAGGCTTTAGGAGAATAATTTTTAAAGAATTAGATATCAGCACAGTTAAATGTAAAAAAATCCTTTAAATATGTTGTGTGTCCTGATAATTCTCATTATCTATTAAAATATCTTTTGATATGTGCTTGTGCTCTATATTAATTACTCTGTCAGAAGTCTCAACTTTGTTCCAAAATGGTCAATTTCCTATTTTAAGCCTGTTTTGGCAGCCAGTATTGTTACCATAGCAACGGTAAAAGTTAAATGAATACCAGACTTTTGAATTTGGGCTATTGTTCTAATAAACCAATAAGAAGAAATTGGTGAAAAGCAACATTTATTTTTTGGCTTCCTAGGGGGGGGATCAATATAGCCCCTAAATGCATGAAGCTCTTTTAAGCGTTTAATAATCTTGTCTGAAACCAATACATGAATAATTCTCCAACATTTTCTCTGGTTATGATGAAGTTATTTTTCTTGGAACCTCCTACAAAACATGGGATCAAGAATTGTTTTTAACTCTGATATTATTTCATAAAGACTTTGTTTGAATCGTCGATTTGCATAAATGATGTTTTTGAATTTAGTTTATCTGTTTATCATTTGTATCTGTGAATGAAAATATCAACAGCAGTAAATAACTTGATTTGTCATTTCAAGCCTAAAATGTTTACTAACCTGACATATTGTTCATATTTCACAAATATTATGCATGATGTCATCAATTTTATATGCAAACAGCATAACTTGGTATAGGCTACAGACTGAGCTGAAATATCCCTCTAAAAATCGACGTCGTTTTACTCAAAGGTATAACATGACGAAAAACACATTTTCTTAAAGGAAAATATGTGCCCTCTTCAATTCTGCCGTTGAAGAGTTAAAAACCATGTGCAAACGATCGGTGGAGGCCCAAGTATACTACACTAATAAGAAATGCGTCTTGAGAAATATTTTTACTCTTGCACATAAAACACTCTGTTGTGGGCATATTTATTCATGTAATAAGCATTATTATCACCAATCATACATTTTAGCATGCTCAAGCATACTTTGAAGAACTATACTAACCAAAATTATGTATGCTGCATTTTCTAATTGAATATGCGATGCGTATAGTACACTGCATTTTGACAGTTTTGACTTTGTTAGGTTCATATAAAAATCATATAATAATTTTAGTGGACAAAGTCTAATTACACTCAATTAACTTACCAATAGCTGAAAAAAAAAACAATGTATAGTATTATTTGCATAGTATATTGCATATTTTGAATTGTATCCTTGTGATTTTTTGCATCACCTACTCTTAATCTAAATTGATAAAATAACAGAAATATCCCTCTCAAATCGATTTCGCTTTACTCCAACGTATAACAATACAAAATTGTCATTTTATTGAAATGAAATACATATATTACACAATTCGGCTGCTGAAGAGTTTGATACAATTCGCATGTACTTGCCAGAGGCTGAAGTATACTACACAACACAAGTAATGCTTCTTTTTTAAAATGGTGATTTTATGTGTGTCATTTTGTGAAATTTTGGCAAATTATTTTCACGTTTTTGTGTTTTTTTTAAGTCCGGTATATTATAATCAGTCCCATCCGTCAGTCCGTGTGTCTGTCTGCCTGTCCATCTGAACGTCCATCAGCCTGTTAATTGCTTGAGACGCTATTTCCTCAATGTATTTGGCATACGCTGTTCATATTTGGCACAGTTATTTATTATTGTGTGTAGATGACAACACAGTTTCCGATTATCGCTATGACCTTGATTTCAAAGGTCAAGGTCAACTATACTTAACATTTATGTTACGGTTGGATATTTCTCTCATTTTTCCTCCGATGGTGTTAATATTTCGCACAATGATAGTTTGTGTTGTGTGAATTACCAGGAAGATTACAGGGCACCGATATGATCTTGGAGTCAAAGATCGAGGTCAAATATACCTAAAATCTGCTCTACCGCTTGTAAACCCCACCGAGGGTGTTAATATTTTGCACAACGATTGCCTATGGTTTGTAGTTGAAACTAATGTTTCCACTTGCCAATTTGACTGTGTGATGTAAGGATAAGGACCATCTACTCTTACATCTTATGACGGGCACTATTCATATTTTACACAAGGTTTGTCGTGAGGTGTGTAGATCATAATAAAGCTGTTTTCTCATAAGCAGATTGTATAATTTGACGCTACTGGGTGGTAATAATCTGTTAAAGGGGAAAAAGCCAATCAGAAATCAAATTCTAATAAATAAAGCATAAACATTGGGAAATTTGGCGTTTTTTTGTTGACAATTGGTGAGGATATTTTTACAATTTGTGTTGCTTATTTTGATCCAGGCAAATTACAATTATTGATGGATTTGCTTAACCCAAGGTTGTCTCCTGACCAGCATGACAGATCAAACACTGATACCCATTATGCCTGTAATGTTTCCGGATGCAACGTGTTTAATTAATGCTTATTATATAAAAAATAATAAAATGCAAAGAAAATATTTAGTAAATATAATATATATTTGAAAAATATATATTTTCACATGCGATAATATGAAAATATACAAAACGGTTGTATTTTACGTGTAAAAATATAGCATATAATTTGATTACCTCTGTTTTTACCGTTGACTTCCCTCAACCCACTTTGGATTTCCAAACGCCAATTTCTTATAAGAGGTCAAAAGCACGAAATGTGGGTATTCATTGACTTAATTGGATCGCAAGGGGCCTTTTGGTAATAAAACTGTCAATATATGCTGAATTTTATACTTTCTTAACCCCAGCTCCAAGGACAGCGGTTTTAGATTTGGAAGACTACACTGGTTTGCATTAATCACATGCACTCGAAGCAACGTAAAGGTTTCGTAAATATAACATATAGGTTACGAAAAAGAAATCAGAAAGTTGTTATGGCGAATCCGTAAGTGCACATTTTCGAATATTAATCTGCACTAAATACTGAGTTTTTCAATTGTGCCAAAACTCTTACGTACGCCGAAAATTACGATAAAATGTATTAGGAATACCTAAAAACATCCCCGATGAGGTAAACATGAGAAAGCATCTCATATTCATTCCAAAATGTGAAGCCACGAATGAAATATACATTTTTTCGCCTCACAAGTTGAAATAAATATCATATTCATACCCCAATTATTACCAAGCATTGCACTGCCTCAATCTGTTTTGGGGCCTCCTGACCACGAGTCATTATTAGTGCTCTTCTGGTCTCACTTCAAATCAGCCATCAAAATTTTTACATTAAAAAAAGAGTTTTGATCATGTTTTCATGTACTTAATGGAGGATGGCGCCGTGAAACTGGTTTAAGCCCTCCAGTAAAATAGTTTTACTGGTCTTTCCAAGGCGGAACTTCTTTTGTGGATCATTTGTGTTATTTCTGTCTTGTGTTTGTTTTGCTTTCACGCGCGTCTGTTTATTGATGCCTTGTGGTCACCTGCCTGGAAAGGAATGACCTCTTGGCCCTCGTTTGTGACGTCTAATTGTGTGTTTGTCACTTTGCCATGTGGTATCCTGGGTCAGGTGTGGTACTTGATTGTATCGATTCTTGATCTTTGCCCTCTTTCCTACTTTTCCTAGTTGATCATCCTTTTTATATGGTTTGCTCATTTTAAAGATTATCTCTACCATGTACTACCACAATTTTTCTTAGTACAGAAGATAATGACGATAAAGTGAAAATATTAAAGCTACTATATGTAATTGTATTGTTGACGCACACTTAACAAAATTAGCGATATCGATTTTCCTTAGTAAGACCGAGGGGTCACTTTGATCTTCAAACAACGTTTTTACTCACAATTTTTCCAAGAAAATTCCACAATTTTGTTAGTAGTTTTTGTCCGATTTTGATGAAATTTTCACTGAAAGGTTAGTTTTACATAGCTTATTCAGATACAGGCATTAAAAACAAATTTTGGCCCTTATTTTTATTAACTAGGTCAGGAAACCGGAAATAAGAATCTTTAGATTTAATACAGCTCCAAGCTTAATAGCTTCAATAAAATCAAAAATTAATATTTTATATAACAGCAGCAGAGAATTACACAATGAAGCCCACTGAGCACATATTTCTATCTAGAGGGAAATAATACCGCAAAACTCGGATTTCGTTATTTGTCCACTTTACGGAAATCAGCGAAGCGTAAAGATGCAAAAATAAATGTGTTGCATAGATATTAGTACTCCTTATGAAATGAAACTTATGAGCTTTTTGACACATATATATTACATATATGTGTCAAAAAGCTCATAAGTTTCATTTTTGATAAGTTTATCAACGTTTCAAAAAATAAGTTTCTTTTTTTGAACAGTATACTTCAGCTCATTACTACTATGAACACAGCATTTTCAATCCTTCAACAGCAGAAATCAATGTCTTACGCTTCAGTAAACAAGAAACCATCGTTACCTTTTTGTTATACCTTGGAGTAAACCGACTCACTTTTTAAATCCTTCAGTCTGTAGCCTAGCAAACGGAATCAATATGTTAAGTCAAGGCCACACTACCTAGATTTCAATCCTTGTTTCCTGTGACCTGTCTGCAGGGATTATCTCTTGACAATAATCACACTATATTGGAAATATCTATATATTTAATTTGGGAAATGGGTATTATGTAATCAAATTAGACAGAGCTATGTCATCCTCATGTCCCTCCTTGATCCTGAATTGGGTTTATGAAAAATGTATAACAGTGATGGGGTAATGATATTAATGGTTAAAATGAAATAAGCCGTTACACGAGATTTCCAATAATGTGGTCAAAAATGACATTTTCACTTTTTTACAATTTCAAAAACTGTGGTCTTTTACAATTCAAATGCTTCAAATTTCATTTCAGTATGTTGGAAATTACCATTAATTATAGCGCGGAGAAACTGATACCCATACCGAGTTTTGACGTCATGAAAATATTTGCGACGTCAACGTTAATATCCTGATAAACTAGGCTGGAAATTCAAATTCATATATAACAGCAGCGGTGGTGGCAGTAGTAGCAGCAGTAGTTATACATGTAAAAGCGATTGTTAGACTACACTTCCAGTGGTGTGTCGGTAAATGTAGAGCATGTGCGGTATTCACCAAGTCAGGAGCTGATCCCATGTCACTAAAATTTGACTTTATATGCCTCTCTCAGATTTTCGAGGATAACTTTAAATTTTTGATTTTAGCAATCTGTGTTGGCGATAAAAGTTGTAGAGGAAAATAAGCGCCAACTTCTGCAAAAGATCATTCTTGTGTGTGTGCAGTAGGTGAAGATTTTGCTATAAATCTAATTCGGTCAAATTTTCTACTTTAGAAGCGGCGAATATACCGTTATTTAGCATAATCCTGCAGTTTGCATACTCAGAATAAACCGTGCATATGAAGAATCTATTAAGCGTGGTCATTTCAGGGTCTTTCTAAAAAGGTAAGACCCTAGGTATAGAAGCTGGCATTTCGCATAATGTGTCCTTTTCCTCGTATGCGCATGCTCTTGAGATGAGCCCACTCGCTTAACGCATGAGCGAATCAGGCGCGATTTCCCTTATATTTGAGAAAGCCATACCTCGCATTTGGGGGAGGTGCAATGCAAACTTTTTGACTGACATTTTGGATTTCCGCGTTGCATAAAATGTTCAAAGAGTGCATATATGCACATATACTCAACGTCAGTGAAAAGCTACCAGTAAATCACATACACTTAACATTGGATAATATTTAGTCCATTCTGAGCGAAGAACGGCAGATACTTCAACACTCAATTTTATGGCATAGAGTCCCATGCATCACCACTATGGAAAACGGTATTCACCACACCCGAATGCATTATAATCATTCTTCGATGGACCCCTGTAGTTCCATTGCATTGTATAGGAAATGCAAAGTTTGGGTGCTACCTTAAAGTTTGATCCTCATGTTACGCGTTTAATGGGATAACCTAATCCATTTTGGTGGCGTTTTCAATGAAAATGTCTAGGGCATGTCCTGGCATGTTGTCTTCTGAAAATGATGATTTCAAATTCTTAAAATCTGCGAAAAACATAAAACATAAACCCCCCCCCCCTCCCACCCCCAACTCTCTCTCTCTTCAATTATGCCTGCTAGCTAATAATCTTTGCAAACAGTTCCGCTCAGGCCTGATCTGGATCCAAGAACTGTTTGGCGCTCTGCATGGTGGTCTTAGCTGGTGGTATTCCTAAACGTATTTTTTTTTCCATTAAAATAAAAATAAAAATTTGAATGACGACAAAAAAGCATGCAAATTTACCCACCATGATAAATATACATGCATTGTCCATGCTGACTGTTCGTCAAACAACTTGGCCTCTGTATCAAGCATGTGGAATAGATTAATCCCGATTCAGCAGATTGGTGAAACAACCCAAAACATGTTGTGTTCCCACACGTAATTTTCACGGACACACTAGCGATAAATACCCACAACTTAAGTTTTTCTTGGGATATGCAGTGTGTGTTAATTTGACTTTTGGTTCAGCAGTGTGTGAGCCTACTCAGCATGGAGGACATTATACAAACCCTGTTCACTTGATCTATTCCATTCGGACCGCAAATATTCAGAAACAATTTACAGTCACGGCGCCACTTTGTGACGTCGCTGTTTAAAACAGTGCGTTTCCAGATTTTTTGTAAAAATAACCATGACAAAGTTTATAGAAGTAATTTCAAAAAAAATCTACAGGGATGAAAAGCAAATAGAAAATAGCAATATACAATTAAATATTAAAATAATAACACGGTTGGTTCTCAAGAAGAACGCGTTTAAAGTGAAAGTTTAAAATATCATGACTCCCATTGACGCTAATGTTAACATCACCAAAAACAATGACATTTTAAAGTTGTCTTTGTGTTTAAATGCCTATCATAGGAGAACATCATAAACCAGGAAGCTACAATAAGTACATGTATGTTTATTGCGTAAATCAATTTTCTTTCATTTGGTACTTTTTTCATGATTGTAGCTTCTATAGTTTTGCACCAATTATTTTTGCAATCTGGAAATACATTATGAATAATTATGTCCCGTAGAATTGTTGATTCAGAGTCTGCACTCTTTTGTTTATCAATATATCCACACTGGCGCGCTCATGAATGTCTGAACGATTTTGACAGGGAGTGATCCGTTAAATTATTTACCAAATGAGAACCATAAACCCCTCTGCGAATATTCCAACGAGGAATAGTTCGGAAAACGGCCTTAACTTTAGGGCTGTGAGCAGGGTCAAGTACTTTTTCAATAGAAACAACACTACAATGAATCTTGTGGAAAAGAAGCAAAAGATGACCGATACCAACGGGCCTCAAGGGATGCATTCAAGTTCATTGAGTTTCGCCTTTTCCTGCAGGTCCAGTGGGCTGCAGTCCTCTGATGTTTTCTCACTTTGGTTAATCGGAGTTTCAAATATCTGCCACAAGCATACGCTAGTGTACATGTATGTCTAACCGAAACTTAAAACATTAGATTTGGTCAGATGGAGTGGGTGCGCAGATTAAATTGTGATCGTTGAAAAAAGTGCAAACTTGGACGCGGACAGAAAATGCTCTGGTGAGACTGCGCTTTTGTGTAGACTGGTCTGAACCTTCGCTGCTCGCTGATACGATAAATTCACTTAACAAAAATCTCATGTGGCCTAAATAATGATTTTTCATGTATAACATGTGTTGCACACACAAAAACGAGCGTCGCATGCCTCAATACCCATTTAAATAGTATGGACCCTTCCAATTGTAATGTGTCCATATAAAAGGACATACATTTGTTTAGGATAAAATTTGTGTTCTAAATAGAATTTATTTTGTAGTTTGGGTTCATGCATATAATTGGGTCTGGTCTAACTAAAATACACCAACTACTAGCTGGAGAGAGTTTCCGGATAACATGTTTGTTTAAAAAAGAGATCATGACAATAGCCGAATATCTCTGCTGTAACCCCTACAATGTTGTGCGAAAGCGATTTAAATAATTATAAATCCTCTAAAATTCCAACTTCCAATCTTAGTGACAACTCTCACTTCCCTCTGCAAAATGACATAGACTATGCGCAACTAATTACTTCGATTAATAATTGGTTCGAGCAAGCACGCAGAATAATTATGTCAACGTTAATCACGTTTTTCTCGATTACGACGTTTTTGCCACATTGTTGGAAATCTCGTGTCACGGCTCAAATATTTGTGAAAATAGATGCTTCTCATTGTTCACTCAAAGGCACGAAATATAGCAAGCCAAAAAGATGTTGGATCTTACTGATTCCATTTAAAAAGTATTATTGAAAAAGTTGGTACTTTTTCTAAGTGGATTTTTTGGGATTATTCTCTTCAATTAATTGATTATGACAGGGCTGTTGTCAGTCACTGGCAAACGTATGAAAAGACCTTGTAAGTTAAAAGAACACCTTGCAAGGAACAATGTAAGACGATAATTGACTGTTGTGATATGAATTGTTAAACTGTTCAATGCTCAAACACTATGGCAGCTTAATGAATTGCTTTCCTGCAAGTTGTCTTTCATCATAATCTTTGAATTGTATATTTCAGGGCGTCCAGATAAACCTTCAGTACAGACATTCAATAAAGATTTTCCATGGATTGAAGGTGGACAAGGACAACTTATATGTTCCTCCACTGATTCTGGTAATCCACATGCAAATATCAAATGGAACCCAAACATTGGTACCATGAATGCAGAAAACAGAGTGGTAATAGACAATCTCACTTATTTGGACCATAGACGTACAGTCAAATGTAGAATGGAAAATGAATTTACACAACAAAAAACTGAAATTGTGGAGTCAGATGAAATAATACTAAATGTACAGTGTAAGTACCAGCTAGTTTAGAAATAACATATCCCATTGTTATATGTAACACATCAGTACATTGCTTCAGTGTTGTGTCTTGGTCAAGATTTCTGGGAGACACAGGTGTCCCCCTACCTGAATTTCAGGGGGACATTTACAAATTCGGGGGGACACACCAAATCTTTCAAATTTTTACCTGTTAAATTGAATAATTATCCGTAAATTTCCGTTCATATTTAGCTCACCTGAGCCAAAGGCTCAAGGTGAGCTATTGTGATCGGTCTTTGTCTGTCCGGCCTTAAACTTTTTCTTTAAACAATATCTCCTCCTAAACCACTCGTCCAAATGTTTGTTTGTTTGTTTGTTTTGTTGCTTTACGTCCCAAGACAACAGCTATGGTCATTGCGGGTCGATCAGTTTACCTAACCACACTTTTTCCTGGGTAGGCTTGAACAAGCGGTTAACCAGTAATCCGTGCACATACTTTCGCTTGTAACTGACAACAACCCTTCTTGAATGAATCAGCGGAAGGGCGGAGAATGACCGTAGAAAGTATTTCACGATCAATCTCCACGAAAGTATGGGACCGGGCCGGGATCGAACTTGCGACCCCTGGAATTGCAGTCAGACACGCATCTGTAGCCAGACACGTTGCCGACTGCGCTACGCGGCCCGGCCCGTCCAAATGTAATATAAATTCACATGAATGTTCACCATGATGTCATCTTTCAAAATTGCATTAATGGTTCCACTCCACCGAACAGGAGGGCCTCCAGAGCTCTAGATAAGAAATCTTTTAAATGACATCTCCTAAACCACTGACCCAACTTCAAAATAATTCCTCATAATACGCTCTACCAAAATTGCACAAATGGTTACGCTCCGCTGAACAAAAGGGATGCCAGAGCTCCTGATAAGAAATACCTTTAAACGGCATTTCCTCCTACACCAATGGTCCAAATTCAAAATAATTTCACAGAATTGTTCCTCATGATGCTTTCTACCAAAATTGCACAAATGGTTCCAGTCCGCTGAACAAAGGGGCTGCCAGAGCTCTAGATAAGATATGTCTTTAAATGACATCTCCTGAACCACTGGTACAAATTTCATATAACTTTACATGAATATTTCCTGTGATGCCCTCTTTCAAAATTGCATAAATGCATCTGCTCCACTAAACAGGAGGGCCGCCAGAGCTCCAGATAAGAAATCTTTTTAACAACACCTCCTGAACCACTGGCCTAAATTCAAAATAATTTCACAGAATTGATCCTCATAATAACCTCTACCAAAATTGCACAAATGGTTTAGCTCTGCTGAACAAAAATGCTGTCAGGGTTCCAGATAAGAAATACAGTCAAAACTCTTTATAATGTCACTCTTTATAACAGAATATTCAAGATCCGACATAAAATTACTGGGAACGGATCTGTTTCAATTAAAATTCCCTCTTTATAACAGAATATTCACTTGAAGACACCGACAGTAACTCTTGGGAACAGATATACAATTTCCATTGAAAATAAATTAATAATAACAGAATTGATACCATGTGTCAGATAATTTTGTGATCAGAACAACGTCGTTTTGCCTGAACAGGTTTCTGTCTCACTTGATAAGTGGGAAGCTTTGTGCATTTTGATGCAATATGAAATTGAAATGATGTATACTTTTGGAATAAAAGCATTTAATTCATTAGTATTATATTTTCTTTACCAAATGATTATTATGTGAAAATCTGGTAATGGCCAGAATTTCTTTATAAAAGCAAATTCACTTTAACGTCAAAGATTGCTTGGAACAAACAGTGTCATTGTAAAGAGGGTCGCCTGTACCTTTAAACAGCATTTCCTCTGGAACCAATGGTCCAAATTCAACATGATTTCTCAGAATTGTTGCCTTGTGATGCCTTCTACCACAATTGCAAATGATTTTGCTCCATTGAGCAAAGGGGCTGCCAGAGCTCTAGATAAGAAATGTCTTTAAATGACATCTCATGAACAACTGGTCGAAATTCAAAAGAAATAACAGAATCGTTCCTCATGATGCACTCTACCAAAATTTCACAAATGGTTCCACTCCACTGATCAAAGGGGCTGCCAGAGCTCTAGATGAGAAATTTCTGTAAATGAAATCTACTACTGAACCACTAAGTTCAAATTAAAAATATCAAAGGAATCTTGTAAGGGAGACCAATCTTGCAAATGTGGCTATCTTGTTTGTAGAGAGTTTTCCCTTGATTCTGGGAAGTTTGATTTTCCCATACAGATAGCTAAATTGTCCAATTTTTGTGCTTTAAGATGTCAAAGCTAGACTTTCTCAATAAATGTGTACTTCAGTCTCTGAATGTTGCATCTATCATAGCAAACAGTGCAGGCCCTAATGAAATACAGCAAACACTCCAACTGCCCTTTCAGGGGTTTCCAGTATACAAAGGGTTTATTCCCCATTATCCACAAGTTCAATTGAGAAATGCCCCTGGGTCTGAAATCACTAGGCCTAGAGCCTTGATATTATGTCTGTAGCATTATCTTTTGAACCTTTTAAATAAGCTTTATTTTCAAACGAGTACAGTACTAGTCCATTATGTAAAAAAGGAGTAACGTGAAGTTATAAGGAGTACTGACTGTTTGTCTTAAAAACATACACAAAGAAACAACAAAGCTATTTCAACACACTGATTAATTGAGCCTGTGCTTACTGCTTGTTTTCCAAGGCTATTCATTAACAAGAAAGCAAATAGTAAAGATAATGAATTTGAATTTCTTTTTGGCATAGTAGGTTTTTGGTTTTGCAGGAATACAACAGATGCAGTGGGGAGATGGGGGTGTAGGTTTGGGAAATATGGTGCCAATTGCAGTATTCTGTGTCCCTTTTTGTACACTTTGGGAGGGGGGTTGAGTGGAAATCATCAAAATATAAGATGTTAACTACACAGCTACTTAAAAGTTCAAGAAAACCTGATTTGAATGAGTTGATTCTCATAAATCATTAGACAGACTGAAATACCATAGGACCGACTTTTGTATACGCCAGTATTTGTTTGGATTTTGTGTATTAATTTCTCGCAACACCCATCACCTCTCTTATCACTTTTCTAAAAAGAAAAAGCGGCTGGATTTCAGAAATATTAAAGGAAATTACTGTACTTTCTTGAAAGAAAGCAAACGAGCCTGGATGGCTTGAAATTTTATAACTTTATTCGCTGGCATTTTGCAGACAGCGTGTTGTGAAACCTAAAGTAAAACAAAGTCGATGGTTTCCGATTGTTTCTGCAAGCATTACTATTGATCCACCGGAGACTAACGCTTGTTTCATTTCTAACTGGTCTATATTTAGAATGCGGTTATGAAGATTTGCAATGTCTCCGTAATAAAATGAACATGTCCGAAGGCAAACCAATTTGGATTTCCTCTACCTTTTCCCAAACATGTAAACAAGAAACGAAATATAACATTTCTGACATTACGCTCTGAAAAAAAACATTAATTGTGTAATGCATATTTTGATTTTCGTACATGATACGCACAAGAATAAATACGTATCATGCCAAATATTTTCGTATTTTACTTGGTACACAGGCTTAACTAAAGCCCTGACCTCTACCAAGTTTTTTCAAATAATGCCCCTGGCGGCCAAATATAGCCCTGCCTTGGATGTCACTTGTTAGCTCAGCTGAGCCATTGGCTCACGGTGAGCTATTGTGATCGTTGGATGCCCGTCGTGCGTCATCCGCCGTCAACAATTGCTTCAAACGACTTCTCCTCCTAAACTACAAGCTTGATTTTGACAAAACTTGGTAGGAATGATCCTTATATGACCTTTTTTAAATTTGTTTAAATGGTTTTGGTCCCTTGCATATCTAGGTCACACAGGCTAAAAATAGATTTTCAAGATGAAAACTTTTAAAATATTCTTCTCTAAAACCACAAGGCCTAGAGCTTTGATATTTAGTATGTAGCATCACCTAGTAGACCTCTTCCAAGTTTGTTCAAATTATAGCCCTGGGGCCAAAAATGGCCCCGCCCTTGGGTCACATGTTTTACATCGGCTTATATAGGGAGCAACATGAAAAAATCTTCCTGTCTGAAACCACAAGGCCTAGAGCCTTGATATTTGGTATGTAGTATCATCTAGTGGACCTCTACAGAGTTTGTTCAAATTATAGCCCTAGGGCCGAAAATGGCCCCAACGCCGAGGTCACATGTTTTACATAGGCTTAAATAGAGAACAATATGAAAAAATCTTCTTGTCTTAAACCACAAGGCCTAGAGCCTTGATATTTGGTATGTATACTGAACCGTACTTCTAACACAAAATTAAACTGAACTTTAAATATTACATATACTGTTTCATCCATTGTTACGCAATTTTATCAAATATTAAAACACTTATTTATGAAAATAAAAGTAGAACTTCATCAGTCAATCATTCCCTTTTAATCATAACCTGCTTGGATGAATGCCTGACTTAACCCCTGAACGGTACAATGATTTTGACAAGACCTGGTAAATTAATTAAAGTTACATTCCTGAAACATTTTGCGTTGGAAGTGTGGGTCAGTATAGTATCATCTAGTGGACCTGTACCAAGTTTGTTCAAATTATAGCCCTGGGGCCAAAAATGGTCTGGCCCGGGGGGGTCACATGTTTTACATAGGCTTATATAGAGAGCAACATGAAAAAATTTTCTTGTCTGAAACCACAATGCGTAGAGCTTTGAGTTTTGGTATGTAGTATCATCTAGTAAACCTCTACCAAGTTTGTTGACATTATAGCCCTGGGACCAAAAATAGTCCCGCCTCGGGGGTCACAGGTCTTACATAGGCTTTTATAGGGAGAAACATGAAAAATCTTCTTGTCTGAAACCACAAGGCCTAGAGCCTTGATATTTGGTATGAAGCATCATCTGGTAGACCTCTACCAAGTTTGTTCAAGTTAGACCCCTGGGGCCAAAAATGGCCACGCCCCAGGGATCACATGCTTTACTTAGGCTTATATAGGGAGAAACATAAAAAATCTTCTTGTCTGAAACCATAAGGCCTAGAGCTTTGATATTTGGTATGTAGCATCACCTTGCGGACCTCTAGTAAGTTTGTATAAATTATGCCCCTGGGGCCAAAATGGCCCTGTGCCAGGGACATGGTCATCTTTCTACAGATACCTATATGTAAGCTTTAAACAAAACTCAGGTGAGCGCTTTAGGGCCACTTGGCCCTCTTGTTTTATTTGTTGAGGTTCTACATCTAGTTAATTTTGTCAACATAACCCATTTTAAGTCTTAATGAAACTGCTGATCTATCATAATTCATAGCTGGACTTTGAGAGGAGCTATGCTATCATATACCTTTATAAACATTCATTCTCAGGTGAGCGACCCAATGCCCAAGGGCCTTCTTGTTTATTTAAATTTGAGCTTGATAGTTTTGGCTTGAGAAGGGGTGTAGATGACAGTGAAAAAGTTTCTGCCATTGCTTTAGTTTATAATTCGTCAGCAAATTTACTTTTTCTATAATGAAATAGCTTTTTTTTCTGGGCTTTTGCTAAATGAAATCTGGGTTTTCCGCCATTGTTGTTGTATTGGACTGGTTGAGAAATCAATATCCAATGCCACATTTATCATAGGTAAATACCATGTGCACAGTCTAAATTGTGCTATTTACTTTCCTTTATTAGGTTACACTGAATACGGAAATGGTAATAAACAGCGAAAAAATAAGCTGACTTTGAGGTGCCCCCATAGACCCGCCCAGGGTTTGTTTTTAAGGGACATTGCCGGTAAAATCGCGGGAATCCCACAATGCCACACTCTAGGCACATCACTGTTGCTTGCTGCATATCTTTGACTTCATCACAAGAAACCCCAATACTAGTGCATGAGAACAACAGGTGCAGACCAGACTGCATAACCACACAGTCTAATCAGCTCTTTTGTTATTTTCTCTTTGGAAAGTAGGAAAGTATAACATGCAGAATTCGATAAGCTAGCCAGTCTCTATACCTGAACAGGCAGATTAGTGACTTATCAAAGACAGATTTCATCACTCGTATTCCATTTCGAGTACTGGGACTATGACAAGTCTACTAAGTAAAAGTATGATAGTATAACTTACCTTTTTAGTAAGACTGAAAAATGTTTTTGTTAAAAAGCAACACTATGCCCTAAACAAACATTTGGATTGTTAATGAAGTCAAATGTTTAGTAAAACATTAAACACAATTACACAATAATACTTTCCAATA
This sequence comes from Loripinus fragilis, assembly GCA_964019695.1. Taxonomy (NCBI): domain Eukaryota; kingdom Metazoa; phylum Mollusca; class Bivalvia; order Lucinida; family Lucinidae; genus Loripinus; species Loripinus fragilis. The sequence continues at coordinate 18,299,370 of OZ026526.1, read as the reverse complement.
TTATATACTGGATAAACTTCACTGAAATGTTCCTAGTACAAGCTTCCGTCTACAGAAATACTGCTTTTCATGTACATAACCCTAGAATTTTTGTTTTGTTTTCATGTTGCCATGGGTTTTGGATATAATGGGTTAAGAGTTGAAAATAAGGTTAGGTTCTTGTTTACAGACAGTCTGTCAGGTCCCATTTAACATGTTTTTTCTCAAGATAATTAAACTTTACAAATTTTTCTGGGCTATGTCTGTGTTATTGGAGCAGTTCAACAGTAAACAGTGCTGAACAAGTTTGTCAGTAACTGACAACTATCTTTTTTATCAACATTTGGAATAGGTTAATCTCAGACAAGAGAATCAAACATAGAATCCTGGTCATCAATTAGATACATATCATTTAAAAGACACAAATGATTATAAAGCTAGAGAAGACCTACAGCATTATATATAAAAACACACATATAAGACAATAAGGCCAAAATAGATCAAATCAGAAAGAAGCCAGTAGTCAGGAAATGCCATAAACACAGATCATAGTCAACCTCTGCCACCAATAAAAAGAGACATGATAAATTAATTCATAAATACGTGTAAGTCATATATGCAAGCGGGAAAAAAATATGCAAAGCATCTACTTCACTTTCAAAGAGACAAATACTAAGCTAGACAGTGGATATTAGTGCTCATGTATTTTTGATTTTATTGAACAAGTTGAGGAAAAGAGATAAGATTTATGGCTATGTCTGAGCATTATATTGCTTTTCACAACAATTTCAATAAATACAATAATACTGGAGCATTAACGTTAAATTTTTAGACGAATCTAATATTTCCTTGAAACTTTGTTTCTAACATGAAAGCTTTGCCGAAAATACCCAACATTGTTATAGGCACTATCATACATTGTTAGTCCATAAGTAAAAACACTGGTGTTTTATCTGTTTTAATACATGACTTTGGTTCACTTCCAGATGCAATGTTACATGAAAAAAAGACATAGAATACTACAGCGCTAAGAAAGGACAACAAATGAAAACACCCCACACTAAAAAAATAAAATTTGAACACCACCACCAACAACAAGGCTATCACCTCAGAATCACCAGCAGCCAAATGCAATACATGCTTATATATGTTTGCTAGACTAATTTTTACCCAAGATTCTGTTATTTTTAAAAGTTTCATCAAAGACAAAGGCTGGGATATTACACAATCATAACCATTAGTAGGCATGTGTTTCTATGGAAATGATTACTTTTTATTCTGCTGTTGTTTAAGCATGAAAATATTTGGTATTTGTATTGGCCCCTTATAACTTAATTGTGAGAGTAATTTTACAAACAATCAGTGAAAATACATTGTTTATTTCATAGTAGTTTATATATAGACAATGGCAACTAGAGCCAAAGCAACTATAATGTATACTAGTCATGTTGTACTATCAGTAGATACACACACACCATCAAAGTTTTAATTTAACTGGTTTCCTTAGTGTGAGATCTAACCTAAATGCTGAAAAGTTGGATACATGATGCTATTTATTAACATGTGTGTTAATCAGCTATAGGTCACTATATCGCCACATGGTATACGATGTCCGGATCACTTGTAAAACTAAATGAAAAGGACCAGCTGTGGGCATGGCTTGACAATGACCTAATAGTTGAATGACCTAATAGTTGAATAATATATATGTACCATTCAAATGTTAAAAGAACCCCAAGGAAATACAGACATGGCACTACTATTTGTTAAAACAGGAAAATGCACTGGAAATCAAGATCATCTAAATAAACATGAATAACCACCAACTTGTTCTTAAGTAAAATCAAAACAATTATTAATTATTTTCTCTTTTAGTTTCTCCAAAGTTCTTGACAACTGAAGGTGTCTTTGTTGGAAAAATCCAGGAGAATGTGTCTATAACATTTCCCATTTATTCAAACCCTAAACATGTCACACCCAAGCTATTTGTGAATGGTTCTGAAATAAACAACAATGCGAAATATGTGGTGAATAAAGAAGGTGTATTAGAGAAGTTCAACCTTACCATTACAATAGTTGATCTAGAGGAAGGTGACTTTGCTGACTACTTGCTGGATGTAACAAACTTTATTGGCACAGCAGAAGTTAATTTTACAGTGACAGCAGAAAGTAAGTTCAACTTCCTTAGTTGTATTTTGTTAGCTTATCCACTTTCAAAATATTTAGAATCAAATTAGTTGATTAGTTATCTCTCTAAAGCTGTTGTCTTTATGTAAAGGATCTTACATGAGTGCTCATGTTAAATTGAATTTATTAAATAAGTTGGGGAAAAGAGATAAAATGAGAGGCTTGCTGAGCATTTTATCGGTTTTTGCAATGAGTGTAATAAAATTAATAACGCAGGAGCAGGAATGATAGATTTTATTTATCACATAATATTAAGATTACTTAAAAACCAATTTTTTGGCTTGAAAAAGTCAAGAGTTTGCCACTTTAAGCAACGTAATGGACACAATTAACAAATGTTACTTAATCTGTAACTAACTAGTGGTTTGTCTCTCCTAGACACGGCGTCATGTGATAAATTAAGTTTAACAATAGACATTATTATTTTCTTGTAAATTGTTTGAATTGATAATTTCATAGTCTTTAAACAGTATACAAATTATTTGAAATAATTTATCGTTTTAAGGGAAAGTGCGCTCATACAGATGTAGCATTTAGTTTGCACTCACATGTATTAAAATATTATCATTTATTTTTTAAGCAAGTGCCAGTGTTTCTTGATTTTAGGAAGAATTTTGCATAAGCATCACCTTTAATTGTTGTATGTGTTCTCACCACCAAGATTATCATTACAAAAGTTCCCTGTATTTCAGGTAAGTTCATACAAGAATCATATGTCCAGCTAGGCAAAATATTTTTAGTGTAAAAGTTTGACATAATTACACTGACATATTGCTTTAAAGTTGTGCTCTGAGCTCATTTACTCTTAGCTCCCCTGAGACGAAGGCTCAAGTTGAGCTATTGTGATCGGTCTTTGTGCGTCCTGCCTGCGTTCGTCTGTAAACTTGTTCTTTAAACAACATATCCGCCTAAACTACTGGTTCAAAATTCATATAACTTCATGTGAGTGTTCCCCATGAATTGCACAAATGGTACACTTCCTCCGAACAGGAGGGCTGCCATAGTTTCAGCTAAGAAATCTTTAAATGACATCTCCTCCTGAACCACTGGTCCAAATTCAAAATAATTTCACAGAATTGATTGTCTTAATACCCCCTACCAAAATTGCACAAATAAATTGGCTCCGCTGAACAAAAGGGATGCCAGAGCTCCAGACAAGAATATCTTTAAAAGACATCTCCTCTTGAACCACTGGTCCAAATTCAAATTAAGTTCACATAAATGTTCCACATAATACCCTCAACCAAAATTGCACAAATGGTTCTGCTCCCCTGAACAAAAGGGCCGCCAGAGCTCAAGATAAGACATATCTTTAAGTACATCGCTTCTGAACCACTGGTCTAAGCTCAAATAATGTCTCAAAATTGTTCCTCATAACCAAATTTGCACAAATGGGTCTGCTCTGCTGAACAAAAGGGCTGCCAGAGCTCCAGATAAGAAATATCCTTAACGACATCACCTGTGCATCACTAGTCCAAATTCAAAATAATTTCACAGAATTCTTCCTCATGTTGCCTTCTACCAAAATTGCACGAATGGTTTCACTCTACCGAGCAAATGGGCTGCCAGAGCTCTAGATAAGAAATGCCTTTAAATGATATTCCCCCATGAAACACTGGTCCAATTCAAAATAATTTCGCAGAATTGTTCCTCATAGTGCTCTTTAACAATATCTCACAAATGGCCCCGCTCTGCTGAACAAAAGGGTCACCAGAGCCCCAGATAAGATCATCTTTACACGATATCTCCTGCTGAACCACTGGTCCAAATTCAAAATAATTTTACAGAATTGTTCCTCATGACACGCTCTATCAAAATTGCGCAGATGGTTTCACTCCACCGAACAAAGGGGCAGCCAGAGCTCTAATATAAGAAGTGTCTTTTAATGACATTTCCTCCTGAACCACTGGTTCAAATTCAAAGTATTTTCACGGAATTGTTCCTCATGATGGCTTATACCCAAATTGCACAAACAGTTTTGCTCGGCTTAATACAGGGGTCGCCAGAGCTCTAGTTGAGAAATGGCTTTAAATGACTTCTACTGAACCACTGGTCCAAATTCAAAAAAAGTTCACAGAAATGTTCCTCATAATGCCCTCTACCAAATTGCACAATAGTTTTGTTCCGCCAAAAAAGGAGTTGGCAAAGCTATAGATAAGAAATATCTTCAAATGAAATCTCCTGAACCTCTTGTCCAGAATCAAAGTAATTTCACAGAAATTGTCCTCATGTTGCCCCCTACCAAAATTGATCAGTAGCTTTAGCTTGGCTGAACAACATGGTTACCAGAGCTAAAATAGAAATATCTTTAAATAAATCATATCATAACGAGGGGTGTTCAAAAAATACGCGGACAGATGCTGCCATTCCCTCAGTTTTTGACACCCAGCCGAAAATGAAACAAAATGCAAACGTGTCTCTCTCCGAAAATGACGTTTATCATTTGGGTCTGATCCAATATCGTCTCTAAACTTTCGCACAGTATGGCACCAAATCTTGACACGACGTAAGTGACGTCACATTAACGTATGACGTCATTTGAGCGTTAGCGGCCATTTTGTTTATACAAGGTGCATCAAAATGAGCGTCAAACAGAGAACAGCGATTAAATTCTGTGTTCTCAATGAAAAAAAAAACAGAAAAGAAACTGGAAATGTTGGTCAAGGCATACGGCGATGCTGCAATGAAGAGAACGGCAATGCATAAGTGGTACTCATGGTATGATAACAGATACAAAAAAGTGATGGTCGAACAGCGCAGACGTCCGACGTCAATAACGTCGCAGAAAGTTCTGGAAATCAAAAAAACCTGGATAAAGACAGACCTATCGTGGTTTGAGAAGTTTAAGCCAGTGGGTAGACTGTAGTGTTGGGACAGTACATACGAGGGCTGTTCAAATATGAATGCAAGTAGCTCCATAACTTTCGTCACAAATTTGCTACGACAAAACGGTATATGTTCCTATAAAGGATTATATGTCACCTTTAAACTGGCACCAGACCTAAAGAAAAATACAGTATACTTATCGAGTTATAGCCCTTTAAATGAGGGTCACTTTAGTATACTAACAAATTCAATGCATCAAACATACCAGTGATATAGACGAGCGTATAATTCTTCGATAAATTGGTGAAATTTCTTGAAAGTTTAAAGGAAATATCCCAACATACTTATATAATGATTCCGTGAAAGTTGCGAAAATCGGAAATGTTTTTGCTAAATTACATCGAATCGTTTTCACTAAAGTCTCCTTATGTTTGCAAATAAATGGTAAACAAAACACCGCCTTTCAGTTTTCAGTCAAAGATTTCTCTAACAAAATGCACGAAGCAACATTTAAACTAGTTTTAACTCAAAGACAATATGTTGATCACTCATAATGAGTTGCTACAAATCATTGAAGGATAGTGGGTAATTTCAAAACGCTAAAAAGCATTTTTATTAAGTCAACACTGCCTTAAGTGAAAGGGTTATAGAACTTATTCTTAATTTTGTTGCCATAACATCGCAGTTTTAATCTAAATTTGAACGTTAACTTTAAGTTTTACCAAAAATAGGCATTATTAACAATAAAATTTCTTACCTGGTCTTGAGAACTAGACGGGATGAATATATTTTAAGTAATGTAAACACGTCATTAAGAAGCAGAAAAATGCTTGAAAATCAAAAATAAAATGTGATAACTCTGTAAATAGAGGACGGAGCGTTTTGAAAACTTCCTTATGACATATCAAGCATGTTTTAAGCCAAACGCAAAAAAATACACAGCGATGTTCATTATTGCATCACCAGTAGATAACTCAAAATGACGTTTATCATAAAATTAATGACGTCACAAACGTGCCTTTTTACTCGAGATTAAAACAGGATTATATAAACTTTTATCTGCAAGCAACTTTGTCAATGTACCTTAAACGTGCATCTAAAATTTGGTGCCTTTTTGTCTCAAACTTACAAAGATATGACATTATATCCACACATGTACCAAAACGTATATGGCAATTTGCTTCAGAAAAAACTTCAGTATACAGGAATGGCCTTTATAAAAGCGTCTGTAACTCGAGAAATATAGTGAGTGTTTCTTTATGTTTGGTGCCATTATAAAGGCAACAAATAGTTCTTTCCAGAAAGGTATGACATTTTGCCGTAGCATACAGGTCCATTAAAAAAGTTATTTCACTACCCAATATTTCAAAAGTTTTTTCACATTTTTCTTATACATTAATGGTCTATGTTTACAATACATGTAATTTAATTCTCGTACCATTTTGTTTCTATAAATCATATCACAATATAATCAGACAACATTTGTATATAAATATCAATTACATTCAAATAAAAAAGACAACAACATACTTTAAATACATTCCAATGAAAACACAATTACAGTGTACGCTACATCATAAAGTCTATATATCGTTGCATCTCCCTTTGCTTTAATAAATTCTGCAATTTGCCTTGGCATTGCATTGTGAGGTTCCTCCAGGACGCTCAGTGCTACATTATACCACGCTTCGCATACTCGCTTCCACATCTTTTCTTTTTTTGCACAGCATTTGGTTGCCAATCTCATCCTTATACTCTATTGGATTCATGTCTAGCGAATTCTCTGGCTATTCCAGAACGGGCATTCCTTTACGTTCTGGGAATGTTCTAGTGCTTTTTGAGTCATGGCATGGCGCGGGATCCTGCATAAAGATATATCCCTTCTGTGAGAACACAATGCATTCACATTTTATTTCAATATCATGAATAATATCATTCTGGTATTTTGCACTATCCATGTTACCATTCACTTTTCTCAGACGAGACATGATTCTGCTGCGAATGTGGTACTTGATTGTATCGATTCCGGATCTTTGAACCCTTACTTACTTTGCACACTAACTGGCGACCTTACATCAGTCTGAATACACTAAGCATGATATTTCTCATTCTGTTTGGGCCAAACACGACAATGACATTGGTTGCTCTGACAGTGAAATACAGACTCATGTGAATGCTTTGTGCTCCCACAGAAGGGATATATCTTTATGCATGATATTGTGACATGCCATAACTCTAAAAAACTTAGACAATTCCTAGAAATTAACGGAGTACCCAAACTGAAATGGCCAGGGAATTTGCCAAAAATGAATTTCATAGATAACGTTTGGATTATTAGGAAGAAAGATGTTGGTAACCAACTGTTGTGTTTAAAAGAAGAGATATGGAAGCGAGTCTGTAAAAAGTGTAGCACCTAATGTCCGTGAAGAAATTTACAATTCAATGCCAAGGATAATTGCAGATCTTATTCAGCAAGGGGAGGTGCAACGAATAGTGACTTTATGATGAAGGCGTACAGGTTTATTGTTATGTTTCATTGGATAGTATTTAAGAATGTTGTTGTGTGTTTATTGGAATGTATCAAATATTTATCTACAAATGCTGTTTGATTATACGTTGATATGATTTATAGAAATAAAATGACATGATAATTAAATTACATGTATGGTTAAACATAGACCATTTATGTATAAAAATGTAAACTTTTGAAATATTGCGTAGTGAAATAACTTTTTTAATTGACCTGTATATGTGAAAAAGTTATGAAGCTACTTGCATTCATATTTGAACAGCCCTCGTATTAAAATTCACGAGAATTTAAATTTGAGGAGATTATGCTCAAGATGGATCCCTAAAATGCTGGCGGAGTGTCAGAAAGCTCAAAGGGTGGAGTCATGCTGGCGTTTTGTTCAGCGATTCGAACGAGAAGGTGAAGATTTTCTCAGTAGAATTGTGACCACAGACGAGACGTTGATCAATATATATGAACCGGAATCAAAAGAACAGTCTACAATGTGGAAAACTCCAGGGTCTCCATCTGCCAATAAATTTAAAGTCAGTCGTTCAACGAAAAACAGATATTCATCATGTTCTTCGACATCCACTGCGTCATCCATAGCCATGCTGGCCTGCAAGGACAGACGGTCACAGCAAATTACTACTCTAAGGTAAGTTTGAAATTAAACAACATTTAACATTTCTAGATAAGAATTTATTATAATGTAGAAACAATTGATAACATGTTTTAGTAGATCGCTTCCTATGGTTTACATTTCTTACCAACTTGTTCTGAACAGAGACCTCCTTCGAGCCATCCAGAAGAAATGAGCACCCCTGTTGCCAACTATGCTGTTTCATCATGCCAATGTGCCCAGCCATCAGGCTTCTACAACTCGGGAAACGATCGACAGATGGTCCATTGAAGTGCTTGGTCATCCTCCTTACAGCCCTGATTTGCCCCCCTGTGATTTCTTCTTGTTCCCCACACTGAAGAAGATTCTGTGAGGCCGACAATTTGACAATGTTGCAGATTTGCAAAGGGCGGTGCAGTCCGCGATCACTTCCCTTGGACCGTCTGCATCCAAGAACTGTTTGTATTCATGGGTTAAAAGATGTAGAAAGTGCATTTCGTTCAAAGGGGCGTACTTTGAAAAGGGCGAATGCCTTAAGACAGAAATTACGGAAAGGTATGCGAAAAAAACCAATTAATAATCACTCTGGGATAACACAACGTCAAGTAACGTTGGATGACGTTGGGCCGAGTGTGGCAACCCAATGTTACCATAATAACAGACATTTGATCATGCTTGAAGTCAGTTGGATCAAATTTTCACTGGACATACAGAATTCTGTGGGCATCATTATGTGTAAGTTTCATGCCTTTCAGTCAAAAACTGAGGGAATGGCAGCATCTGTCCGCGTATTCTTGAACACCCCTCGTACTTAGCCACAGGCCAATACATCATCTAGTCATGTGCCTGGACTCAGATGAGTGATCCTAGGCTCTAGGGCCCTCTTGTTTAAAAAATGTTCTTTTCACTACTTCTGCATTTCATAAAGCATTTCATATCCACCAACATCATTCAAAATAAAAAGAATCAAGAGGTCCAGTGTCTGTTTTCGACTGGCAGAGAGGATTCAGTTGTCGACAAACAAAAATTGATCTTATCTTGACTTCTATTATTTTGTTAGGTATTCCAAGTGCACCAACATTATTTGGTCTCAGAGAATTAAGAGGCTCAGTTGCCATATTCTATTGGGAGAGGGGATATAATGGTGGCCATAAACAACATTTTATGTTACAATTGAGAAGTGATACTGAAAAAAGCTGGAGTAACAGAACCATTGTTGAAGAACATGACATGAACAGTAACCTGGGTAATACTTCATACATAGCTAACATCAGCAATCTTAATCCTGGAACTTACAGAGTAAGACTAATAGCAGTGAATTCCATTGGTGCAGCTGATCCAGTACTGCTAGAGACAACTTTCACAATTCCTACAAAAGGTAATTTTTCTTTCTTTTTGATAATGCTTTACTGAATTATATAAACAAAGAGTAGCACATTTCAGCATGTTCTTACTTATAGTTAACTTTTGCTTGATTGTCTTTGATTTAAACAACAATAACACACACTTGGTCTGCCCATGCGATATAGTACAATCACTGAAATATATTGATTTTTTAAGGGAACTGTATGGTAGGGGGGAGGGTGGGGAGTGCAATGGCCCAGTGGTAGAGTGCTTGACTTGAGACCAAGGGGCTGTGAGCCTCAGCAGCGTCACTGCTTTGTGTCCATGAGCATGGCACATGAGTCCTTGCGGGGTACTGGTACTACCCAGGAGGACCCATCCCCATATAACTGAAAAATTGTTGACTGGTACGTAAAAATCAAACCAAACAAACAAAATCAACTACAGTCGCCAATATGTTATATCACTATGCGTTGATAAATCTGCTTCAATTTGCATTAAAGCTGAATTTGGTACCTTTGAACAGTGGGCTGATCGAGAGATACTGATGTAAATGGTGAAAATCAGACTCAACAGGTTATAAGTGAACTTTATATCATGTATTTTACTAGTTTGCGTTGTGTTTTATACTGCAAAAATGACATGACTAACTTCTGCCCAATCAAAAATTATTTCGAACCAGGACTGAGTTAAGAGTGCGTACCAAAATATTAATTTTCTTATTTCTCAACCAAAACATATGTTGTGGGTACTATTTCTTATATTGTCAGTTTTATATATAGCCTCAACGCGAGAAAAATGTGATTTAGTTGCATACCAAAACAAATGCACATAACAGCCTGAACGGTCTAGTCAGCCTCTTTATTTTTCAGTCATTACAAAGTATAACACAGTAAAATCTGTCATAAGCGGCCACACAAAGCGAAGACTAAACATTGATTTTCAAGACCAGTTATTGCTTAATGCAGGTCAAAAATATTGCAGAATGCTCCATGAGAACATTCTGCAATACTATCGACCTTCATTATGCTACCATTTGTCTTAAAGACCTTTGTTTTGTCTATTTTTGAGTGAATGCTTAAGACAGGTTTTACTGTACTGCAAAATTCTATCACTTTAGCTAGTCTGTTGAGCTGAGCAGACTGGTTTGTATATTGCTTTGCCAGAAACCCTGAAGACAGGTTTTCTCATTTGCAGGCCATATGGTCATTAATATTCTTTCAGAAATTATTCATTAGCCCTTGCACAGACATGAGCTTTTTGTGTGCTTATCACATGTGTGCATAAGTCTCCTTAAAATACCCATGCTGACCTGATCTTGTGGCGATGGAGGTCTAAATATAAGTTTTAGACATCATCTACAACCGTACTAATTGTGGCAGTTGAGGTTCTGGTAAAGTAGTCTTCATGGGATAAGTACCACAATTTCATAAGCTGGTTCTTTTGTTCTAAAAAGATTCACAAATAAACTTATCCCTGAAAGCACAGTGCACGTTTTGTAAGTTATACGTTTTTATCTGCTTTTAAAAATCGCATTAAATTGGATTTATGACTTTTCAGCTCATGTCTATAGCATTTACCTAATAAATAGAGAAACCAGATAAGGCTCCAAAAACGCTTGTTGAATTGCAAGGCTTGCCAAGTGTTTCAACATACATTCTTAATGCTGAGCCTGGTCAACTTGATATCAAAAGATGCAAACCTGGTATTCTATATATCACTTTCCAATTTGTTTACTCTTAAAGGTGACAATTATGACTAAATTACTGATTTTCCTGTCATATCAAAGTCATCAACAACGTCATTCAAAACGTGTAAAGTCATGTTGACCTGATAACGATACATGCAGTGAGAAAAACAACATTTATCAGGTCAACGTGCAACAACGAAGTTCATATGATGGGTAACTGATAAATGCAAGGCATCAAGCATACTGTATTGGTTCCATTATTTTAGCAACATGTATGCCAAATAACAGAAGTTGTTGTAAATGTATATAAAGTGGTGTATATTATATTTATAGGTCCGCGAGCTTTCTTTCTAGTAGTGCTTGGTTATTGGTTTATGATAGCAATGACTGACATTATGTAATTAATATCCCCCATTCAAAGGATTGGGCAGACATATGTTTTTTGATGTGGATCCTCTCAGCGTCGACTTATCTGCAATCACGCATGTTATAACTTATTATAATAATGACGTCATTATTATACTCCCCAGCATTGACATACTGAGCCGCAAAAAGAAAACGAACACTGTGGATGTGAGTCACAAGAAAATTCAGATCAGTCTTTGTATCAGCTCAGTTTGATCAGAGTATTCGTTGTCTACATGAAAAAAAGTTTGCCAACTGAGCGCACAACGAAGATTCTGATTGGAAATCTGACAGATATGAGCTGCGACATGTGATTTCCAACAATGTGGTATTTTGACATGTGTAGACCTCCTTTTAATCTTAGAAACTCCAAATTATGTTCAGTCAGTAGCTAAACAGTCATAGAATATTCAAGCGACTAGCAAAGGCTCTGATCAGACTGCGCGTCTGCGCAAGCTGATCCCAGGGGGAATACTCTCAATTTCCATGCATACGTAGGCTCGGAACCAGCATCTACTGTTTACATCAAAAAATATCTAGTTTGAAAGGTCCCCCAAAAATATGGGCATATCAGGCATACCCAAAAATTATTTGAAATGTTATCATACCCCCCAATAATATTCTTATGTGTACATTCACTTTTCACTAATTGACATCTTGTATTGAAGGAAATTTAACATAACATAATACAAGAACACAATAACAAGTAAGTTGGAAATAAAGACAATATTTCATATAAATGAAAGTTTTTATTTCCGCATTTGTTGTTTCAGTCTTGCAAACATCTCAAGCAAAGCCATCATAATTAAGCTATCAAAGGTTAAACTAAACCAGTCATAAGGCTTTACTGCAGGCAAGATTGAAGCAAATGATGCTACCAAAGCTTTGACAATGATCACTTAATAGATTCCTATAGGGTACACTGCAATAAACCAAGCCCTGCACGACAAGCCCTTTGGCATTCAATAACTTTTGGTGTTATTTATCTCTCTTTAAATTCAAGTAAATTGCGATTGCTTCAAGCAAGATTTCAATGAAGATCACATGTGTTTTTACAGAAAAAGTGCATTTTTGTTTTTGCTATTTTGTCCAGAACTTCTCATTCACTTACAAATAAGTTTCAACCCAATATTTAAAGTTTAAAAATGTGTTCCTCAAACACATTTAATTGTTCTGATCATTTGAAATAAGGGAGAAATAAAGTTAAATTTGGGGTGGAATTTCAAAAATGTGCAAATTTGCATTTTTGACCCACATGCATTTATGGGACCGTCTAGTGAGTGATTTTCATGAGAATATGTAGCCTATTGCATTTTCAATAACCACTGAACATTTGAGCCGTGACACAAGATTTCCAACAATGTGGTATGTGCGACCAACAACGCCTCAGATCAGCCTGCGCATATGCGCGGTCTGATCAGAGTCTTTTCTAGTCAGTTGAATATTCTACGAGTGTTAAGCTACTGGCTGAACAACATTTGGAGTTTCTAAGCTCAAAAGGAGGCTGCACAGGCTTGTCTGAGTCTACACTTGTCAAAATGTCACATTGTTGGAAATCACGTGTCACAGCTCAATTTTCGATGACACCAAAAGTTAGCAAGAGAACCAATGGGATAGGCTCACTGACCTGAACCCTATGGAAATCTTTATAATGATTCTTATCAAAGTTTCAGTAGTGTATTCATAAATTGCCACATTATAAAAAACTTCCATTTTAACATTAAACAGCACTCAAATGATTACTTTATCTCAACGTATGTCTCTGTATCATTTATAATATGTCAGATTGTTTTTATCTACTCAGCAGCCTAATGCTCACCCATGATCAAATAAGCACACAGTGATTTTAAACTAAATAAACATTCTGTTTTCAGTTAACCCTTTTCTTCATAAAGACACCTTATAATGTTTTTGCAAACATACCAGACCAAGATCGGACAGCTCTTGTAAGAGTTGCCTGATCAGGGTCTACTCTGTTTGCTTATGTAAATGTGATATATCATATCCGACACTAGTGGGCCAGACAAGTAATTTCTTTGTTCTGTTTCAACTTGAAAGTTTCTTTATATAATTACTCATAGTAGGCGGAGTCATGAATGAATATTCATGAAGGAAAGGGTTAAGGAAGGGGTTAAGACAGAAACACAGTTTCATTTACAAATGGATCCATACTGTAAATAACAAGTTAGGTGGATCCTGATCCGCTGGTTTTATCAGAAAATAACTGATATGGTACACGGTCCAGGGACGTATCCCTTAAAGCACTAGCAAAATTGCATATGAAAATGAAGCCTGCTAAAGTCATCTGCTGTATATATCTGCTAACATTACTGACAAATGTAAGTAAAAGGTGTAACAGTGTGGACTGAGCTCAGACTGCTCCCAGGAGCAGTCTGATCTGGGTCTACACTGTTTGACCAAGAGGCTTTAATAAATTTCCTTTGATGACAAAAGCAGATGGGGGATATTAATTTCTCAGATTAATTTGTTGTCGATTGTTCAGTTACTTGAATGCATATCTAATAACATTCCTGATCCAACCAGATCTTGAGATGTGCGTTTCTATAATTCTCTCTTCTTTCTTGTCAATGTTTTGGTCACTGTGATTGTCATTCTTTTTTCGCAAAAGGTCAATATCTAAAAGAATGTACTTTTCATTTACATATTTAAATGAAACTGATTTATAAACATCATCAAGAGACAAGCAATGTCTTTCATCTGACAACTTAAATCTGTAATTGGAGGGCTCAGAGACCTCTGGAATATAAATTTGAGATGTCAGATGAATACATTTATCAGGATTTGACAAACTCACTGGTCTTATGTATTCCACATAACCTGCTGTTGACTTCTTTTTTCGAATTCTTATTACATGACCAAATTTCAACTTATTTCCACTGTCATAATAACATATGTCATCAAATAATCCAACTGCATTTCCCCTTGCATTAGGTTCCTCAACGCTAATACTAGTTTGTTTCACAGACTTTATCCGCTGAAGTATATCATTAGAAAGGTGTGGGTTGTTTCTCAATTCTGTAGCAAATGTATATTTATAACGATAACCCAGCAAATGTGGTATGTATATTTGGATAGAATGTGTATGTCTAGTAGGGTTTTCTTTATTTTCGTGAATTTCGTTAAGAGCTATTGATATTGCATTTTAGTTGTTGGCAGAATAAGATCTGGTACTACATCTTCACCTTCATCTGATTTGTCTTTTGGTTCGTCTTTTTATAAGATTCCATCGCTTCTTCTAATGCATCTTCAGTTAGCATATTCAGGAAACAGTCTGTAAAGTTTCCAAATTTAAATGGTTCATCAAACCATTTCTGGTCATGTTTATCATTATCACTGTCAGAGCCATCATGCTTTTTACTACCCCTTCCATGACTGTTATCTCCATTACTTTCATTGCTATCACTGTCGTTATTATCACCACCATCACTGTCATCACCATCACCATCGCAATCATTATTGTTATTCCCATTTCTTTTTCATCCACAGTATTGGGAATAATTCCAACTTCGAGAGCTAGACTTTTTGTCATGGAAACTTTTTTCCCATGCTTTAATTATATCTTCTTCTGAAGGATAATCCATTAAATTTGCACTCTTATTACGTTGTCCCTGGTCATATTGCTTGTCCCAAATATTGTCTTGTTTGCTGTGGGCTTTCTTAAATCTAAGGAATCTCTCAGCTTTTATTTCTTCCAGCCTTTGAATGTGTCCTATTGGTAAACATATTAAGAAATGAATATTTATGTTTGTTCATTACCCATTTTCCATTGACAGAAAAAATGTCTCATATTTGTCTGTCCCTGTAAGATCTAGTGGGCACTCTATGTCAGTGTGGTTCATTCGGAAATGTGATATTAAAAACACAGCATAATGGCATGAGAGAATCACATCTTGGAAACATTCCCTAGTAATGAAGTTAAGCTTAAGCTATAAATTCTCTTAAATAACTATGTGATTTCTCCATATTCCTAAAAAGGTTGTTACTAAACCAGCATTCATAACACGCTCATATAGAGAAGCACTACCACTCACAAATATTTCCATATAGTGCCAAATAATATACATGTATGCCCAAGTACCCAGAACAGCGCGATTGAGCCTGGCACCATCACCTGTTTTAATTCTTTTAACACTCTTGCACTTTAAGAAATGTTAGTCGTTGTCAAGAAGCCCAGTTTTGGCGATCCTTTCTTGTGACATCTTCTTCTCTCAGTCCATGAACTTCTATTGGGAAAGACTCTTTAAAAAGACGCAATTGATTCATATGTATAAGATACTTTCCAAGTGTAAGTTGTCTGGTGAGATGATAAATTGGATTTATCAGTTTCTTATGGTTATGAGTATAGTCTTGATCAGTCATATCACGAAGAATCTTTGATCCCATTTCAGTCACTTCAAACCAACAACTAAAAAGGAATCCATGGTCAAATGGGATTGGTTTGAACCTAGGATTTGTGGTATCTCCTGCTTGACTTAACATTAGCTCTTGTTGTCTAGAATCTCAATCACTTGCATGCCCCAAACCTGGTCCAAGAGCGGGCTCAAGAAACCTTCTACAGAGTTCTTCAAGTCTTAGCAACTGATGAAGCATACTGTTAAGTGTAAACCGATTGCAAGTTGCCTGCAAGTATACCACCAGTGCTTGGACATCTCTGTGCAATGGAACCACCATTATTACACGCGCATAATTACCAACAACGCTGGTCTCATAAAAGTTTTGAAGCCTTTCATATGCATTGTTATTATTTCCCACAACTAAGGTGTAAAAGTCTTCACATCTATGATCCTCTGCTTTAGAGCAACAGAAGCCCCATATCTGGTCTGTTTTGATATCATATTCTCCTCTTCCATCTATAACAGTTTCATCTTCAGCAAATATAAACAGAATTACTGTCTTTATGTTTTTCTGTGATTTGATCGTTTTGTAAATCTTTGCAATTACTTTGATGTTTTCTTCATTAAGACCACAGTAAAATGGAGGTATTGTGTGTCCTCTCCATTCTTGGACTGTTTTTACATGTAGGCCCTCCATGTTCATTACAACAAAAGTACATAACCGGGGTCCTCCTTGGGACAATAACACTTCATAAAAGTCTGCTGTGCTAATAGCATAAGTTTTTCCTGTTGACCTACGGTTTATGTGTAAAGACACAGTATTGACAATATCAAGTAATGTCAACTTATCTTTCAGTAATCCCTGAGCACTTGCCTCTTGAAACCTATAACCAATTTCATTTAAGGATCCACGCTTAGAGACAAAGGCGAGTTTAATTTACATCTTCATAGTCTTTAGCTTTCTAAGATCACTCTTTAAGTACAAATTTTGCTGTCTTAAGCTTTCAATTTGGTCTTGATATTGTTCAATTCGTTCATCAAATTCACCTATTGTCATAATTTTTTTTCCAACTTTTCCCACTGCTTTCTGTAAATGTCTTTAAATGCTTTCTAAAAGACCAAATGTTTGGAATGGATGAGCAGTATGAACATACATCATTTTCAAAACGCCCATAATCAGCCGCTCTTCTACATTGTCTATGTCTAAAAGTTCCTCCAACATTACCATCTCTGAAATAAGGCTCAATATACCATAAAGGGTCAAAACTTTTGCTAATTTGATTAAGAACTACTCTTGGATTTGCAATCCATCCTTTTTCTGTTCCTTCATTATAAACAATTCTGTCAGAATGGTATCCTAAGCACAATGTATAGTTGGTCAACGCTTGGAAGCCTTTTCAGTACTTGACTGCTTATGCCCAAACATTTGCGAGATTGTTTGCTGCTTACCACCCTTTGGCAATAATAGGAAGTTTTCATGGCAATGTATGCATTCTACATTGTCACTGGAAACAATGAATGTTCCCGGCTCAAGTTCTCTTGCAAATGTTGCATTTGTGATTTCTTTCATCTCTTTTCCTACAATGTCTTCTGACTTTAAGGAGAGTCTCTCATAATTGTAACAAATATTTCCTTTGTGTTTATCCTGTTGAATGTGCACCCTTATGGCCTGTAAGCTGGGTTGAAGGGATGCAAGTTTAGTTTCTGACCGACAGACATCACACTCTACAAAGATACTGCCAGCCTTTCGTATGGCAGAGAATTGACAGGAAGCACCATTCTGTTCAATATGTTCTTTTTCTATATCTTTAAGTTTAGCTTTCACTTTTTCTAGTGCCGCTCTTTCAGCAAGTTCTAGTACTGGAATAATTTCTTTCAATTCTTCTTGGGAGTTACCGTCATCTAATGCAGCAGACTTAATTTCAAGTCTGATGCAGCCTCCTTTCTGTTCTTAAATTGCATCTAACAATTCTCTGTTTGATGTTACTGTTAGCTCATCTCCGTCTGTATCCGTATATGTAAGGTTGTCTACATCTTCTCCAATTCTCTTAAGAAAATCTATGATCTGATTATATGGATTGACTAAGGAAACATGTATTTTCCGTAGTTCTCCCAAATTAAATTGTAGTTTGATAGGTCTCTTCCTTGAAAAGAAACAATACTCCATTTGCTCTGATCTATCAGATTTCACTCCTGAATTTTACTATCTAGGTAGACAAATCAAGAAGGGAAGGTCGTGGTGGGGAGGGGGGAACAGGTACCAATTCTGGAATACTACAAACCCAGGGTTACGAACCGTCTTGATCTTATATTACCATACCAAATATCAGTTTTAGATAAACCCCAAATTCATCATCCCTCAAAAATGCTTAAGTGTACAAAATAGAAAGCGCATATCTTCAGTGTGAGGAACAATCGTTGTGCAAACTTTGAATATAAATGAATAAGACTGTTGGAGTTACAGATTACACAAACCAGACATCCTATAAGCATTTTGGATAGAAAAAAATGTCTAAGTTCCACACCCCAAATTAATGAAATGTGCACAAAGTAGAAGGGGCACAACATAATCAATGTGTGAATAATTATTAGCTAACTTTTGAGTATATAGGAATGAAAACTTTTAGAGTTACAAATAATAATAAAAGCATTGCAGCATGCATCCTACCCCACCAAGATATATTTTCCATACAAAGAAAATGCACAAATCAACGGCCATAATTCAGATGAAAACTTAACTGCAATTGTCTGGAACTAGATATTGTATACAAAATTTCAACATATTTTCAAATTAACATGCAGTTTGAAGAAAATTTATCAATAATGCCCAAGATCAAGCACCAAAACCAATAAAAATATCAACTCATATACAAAGTTAGAAGACAATAGGAGAAAAATGAGCGAGATAGAGCACGGAAACCAATTTTCTACACGAATCAAGAGCAATAGTTCTGTGCTAATTTTACGAAATTTATCCATCTTAAATCCAAAACAACTCCTCTTAAATATCAACTCATATCTCCATTTAATTTTGATGCAATCATTTTTACAGATTTCATTTAAAGACAAATTTACATTATAAAGTCAGGCAAAGTCACTGTAAAATGAAATATGGGTCAATGTGACCAGGTCTAAGTGTGTTCAAAGAGCATGCGCAGATTCAGAAAGTTATGTCAGGGGATGGGGGTGTCAAGCTCTGACCAATTCTTTTTTCGTCAGCAACTTATTGGGACCCAGAGAGGGCTACCCTACCAGTATTCCTAAGAAAATCCAGTCAACAGCTTAAAGTGGGCATTCACTGGCCTATGCTTGAGCCTATCAGCGAAACATCATTTAATTTAAATGGAGGTTGTTTTACTGGTGGACAATTAATTAATTTATATTGATGGACCAATATTGAATCTGGCTGAGTAGCTTTATGATTACTTATTAGGTACGAACCAGTACTCCAAAGGAAACATATCCCTTTGTGATTTTCCAGCGGATGGGGGGGGGGGGTCCGGACTACCAGTGCCCCGATGAATCTGCGCATGGCAATTAAGTGCTAGGTTTGCTGCTCCTAGCTATTGCTTTTAATTATGGTACTGCCGCAGTGTAAAGTGTAAACCAGGGTGTAAGCCCTGATTGGAAGTTAATGTTATTGGGTCCTGATGGTACTTATTTTCATGTCCAACTCAAACGAGCATGAAATTTCAACTGCTCATAAAAGCTGAAAATACAGATTTCTCTTGATTTTAAACGCTCACAAGCCGGGCTCACAAGTTGTACTTGTGTTGTATTTATATTGCTAATTAATAATGCCATCATGTGTTGGTGCTTTATTATTTATAATTAGCTGAATAATTTCATGCTCAGTTGAGTTGAGCATCAAAAAAGCGTTATAAATTGAAGGCCATGCCAAAGAGTATATACATAAAAAGTACTATACCAGATTTTACAAACAGCGGGACACACAGCAGTTACCACTGCTGCAAAGGAACTCCCCTTTGTTTAAACTCCTTTGACACACCCTGATAAGAAGCCTGGATTAGAAGCCTTTGTGACAAATATGTGATATGAGTTGTGCTGTAAAACATGCATTTGCATGTGTAAAAACAAAAGCACATATCAACTCAACTGCGTGCAACGGCTGATCAGTGCATTTGTTTAACATGATTTATATATGCTACCTCGCTATCGTAATTTCCAGGTCATAATCCTGAGACCATAAACTAACCCTTTATTTTAACTCCTTTTATAGTAAATATCAACGTAGTTCCTACCCAGAGTTCCTGTATACAAAATGCAAAGTCTAGATCTCAACTCTGTGTAGGCCTATGTATGTACCCGGGGGTAGTGGGGGGTGGGGGGTAAACTTGAAATTTCATTGGCACAGCTGACGGGACAGATGAGTGGCCTGGAGTTTCAACCACCGCTCACTCACCTTATTCATATAGGACCTATTCAAATGTCTACATCCAAGTCTACATCTTGAATGTTGACCTATTCATATATATATATATATGCTGCCCTTCAAATTTCCATCCTAATTAATTTCCATACCTACTCTATAGGCTAATTTTGAGAAGAGAACAAACGTTTTAAACCAATATAGATCATGCCAATATCCCGGGGCCCAGATCCAGAGGGGGTCCAGGAGGGGGTGTTCTGGGAGGCATAGAAAATTGAGGGTCTAGACCCCGTCCAGACCTCGGATCTTCCCCTGGAAAATCACAAAATCCATAGGATGCAATAGAAATTAGCATTTGGACATCTACATGTAAAAATTTGGACCCCCCCCCCCCTGATAAATATTGGACCCCTCTGGAACCCTAAAAATCATAGTTTTCCTTAAAATAAATCATTCGACCCACTATGTAAAACTGTAAAATAAGTTGAGAAAAAGAGAGATTTTTTTGTAAGTTGGACCCCCTTCCCCTCCTCCACATATACCCCCCACCTGACCAAAATTCGCCCGAAAATTCCTGGATATGCACATGGAAATGATTGAAAAGGTTTTTAAATGAAGGATGATTATGGAAAGCGGGACTATGGGGCTGGGCAATGGGGATGACAGAGGACCATTTATAATACATGTTATACTGACCAAGTAAAAAGGGGGCTTTTCCCTAGGGCTAGCCATGCCTGGAGTCATGCTGGGAGTCATGTCCGTATTCATATTATACATTTTGATTTATTCATAGATCTGACAGAGTTGAAGGGGATGTACCCCAGGGCCTTGGGGCCTGGGGGTGTTCAGACTGAACAGCTTTACTAAATATCGGGCTAAATATACCATATAAAGGACCCCCCCCCCCCCAACTTGAGGGTCTGAACAGGCCAAATTGTGTTTAGTGGGAATGCTCCGTAGGGTGCCTTTTCCTCGCAAAATTGATCAATGAAAATTTACGCACCATCATCATTGCTAGCCATTTTGTAAAGTTTCAAGTTCTCAAACTGTCAACCCTGGCATCAAGCATCACACTTTAACGCTTCATTCAAGTAGCATCACAGCCTTTTCAGAGTGGCTGGCAGATTCTGAACATAAACTTTTATGTACAAAGGAAAAAAACCTAAATGTATTAGTCCAAGGCTTCAGGAAAAATAAAAACTAAACAGCGAAACACAGCACCTTTCTTTGAAGTCGAAAAGGGTCAGCACGTCAGGATACATGATCCTGGTATACAAACTAAAAATTAATAAACCACAAAATACGTTTATTTGTTCACAAAAATAACTGCAGAGTTTATTGCATCACACATTCCAAAATACCTTTTCCTCTGTAGTGTATCATACTTTCCAATATTAGCAATGGTCAACTGATCAATACATGTGCATTTGTCTCACTCAACTTGTAGTTTGAATCCAAGAAAAAATATTCTACCTCACACAACTATTTAGTTCAGATAATATATCATACTTGCAATAAACATAGAGACCTATTCCATAATTTTTCAAGACCCCCCAAAAATTGTTGATTTTTTTAAAATACCCCAAAAAAATTCCAGTGTAGATTTAACCCCCCAAAAATATCCAGAAAAGTCTCCATACCCCCAAAAATATTAATTTTACTGAAAACCCCCAAAACATAAAAAATCAAAATTTTGAACCCCATAAATGTCCCCAGCCTACGTATGCATGGAAATTTCAGAGTACCTCCCCCCCCCCCCACTGGCAGGCTGATCTATGGCTTTGCTGGTCACACATACCACATTGTAGGAATTCACATGTCCCAGCTCATATGTCATTTAATGAAACCACCATGTTTGTTATGACAGCGTGGAAGGTTATGATTATTTGACCTAATTTGCATAGCCAACTCGTTATTTAAAAACAATGAAACACAGTGCTACATCAAGCTCAGACTGCAGGTTATGTTATAAGATGAGATATAATCACAATGTTTATCTGTAATTCTAGAAACAACATCCAGCAATCAAGGTGGAGCAATAGCAGGTGGTGTAACGGCAGGTGTTTTGGTTATCATAGTCATACTAGCATCTGCATTTATCCTTAGGCATCTTCGTCGAAAAGGTAAAATATACATTTTAATAGACTTTACGGGGACAGCCGAATGCAGTTATTCCCTCCTCAAACACGGTCGTGCCTAGTGTCTATTTTAAAGCAACGTCCTTATTATTGCTAGTTCTTAGATTTCCTTGCACTCAATGTGTTGGACTTTAGATTTAGTAGTTTAGCATTAATGTAGATGTGAAATAGAGAGCTGGTTGATCTCTAACTCGATTCTTGCTTATATGAGTGCCTTGTTTATACCTTTGTTTCAGTATCTCTTTCTACTTGTGCAGATGTTGGTACGTGGTCGGTAATTTTGACATTTTTGTTAATATACACATGTCTATATGAGAGTTTTAATTCAGATTATAAATAGAAATTTAGTGTTAAATGTTTCTTGATAACCAATGATCTTAATACCTATTTTGAAAATATATTTGCTGATTTTAAAAACAATTTTGATGTAGACACCAAACAATGATGTATTAAAAAGACCCTTGTATAGGCTTATAGTATAATTATGTTGTTGGATAATTCTAACACAACATTTACAATGCATATTTCCTATCAATTTACCACAGCAAATACCTGACAAAATAAAGATTGGTTCATGACTGAACCGCCATCGTTTGGCAGGATAACAACAAGGACCTAAAATATGGCTGGGTTCAGAGCTCATTCCCCATCGTTTGGCAATGATACATTATACAAAGAACAAAGGTTGGAAGAAGGCAAAGATAAGGAATCGATACAATCAAGAACTACACCTGACCCTAGTCATCATATGGGAAAGTGACAAAAACATAGTAAAATATCATAAACAAGAGAGCCATGAGGTCAGCCTTTTCCCAGCATGTGAATCAAGCTGCAGGGAACGGACAAGACAGTATAACAAAGATAAAGACAAATCACAAATAACAGATAACAAAAAGGATCCACAAAACAAGTACTGGCTTGAAACGGTCATTTTGCCAACTGTTTTTCCAACTTGAAACCTCATCGTTTGGTATTCACCAAAATTACCATGTTTCGACAGGCAGGATATGTATATGCATTTTTCAACAGCTCTCTTAGCTGGTTTAGCTAACTCATGTTTGACATAAAAGATATTACCAATTCTAGGGCTTGGCTATTGTAGAACGGATACACCATTTACTCTCATTAACAGCTTACTAAAACCTTTTTAAGAATATATTTGAAATTTCTAGATCAGTTCAAATGATCACTAAGCGATATAAAAGATGGGGATATACATGTAGCAAGGCTGGTATGCGACAGTCCGCATACTTGGTTGAAAACCAAATTAAAATTAGGACTTATAGCTATCGTTTCCCCTTTAGCTGCACGACGATGGGTCTTTCCTCAGTCTCAATGACAACCCTGACCAAAAACCTTTATCAATGGATCAGTTGCTGATGTTTGTTTTTTGTTAACTAGGAGTTTTCCTAAGCTTTGACTATCTGTAAGCCAAGAGCCCCTTTCTTTTATTCATCCAGTGTGTTTATTTGATTGGATTGTTTCCCTCGACTGTGATGATACATTACATAAGTTAGGTAGCCGTCGGGTTAGCTAAACATATTTTATGTTTTGACAATTTTTGACAACATTTATGGCGAAGACTTGGCCAGTAAATTAATTTTAGCCACGCTGGGTGTCTACAGCTGTGGTCTGTTCAAAGAGGATGGTTCTGTTGTTGTTCAATTATTGTTAATTGTTGCTCCCAAAGGCCCATTCTTTTGGGTTGGTTGCTTGTTTTTGGTGCGGTACTTTCTGTCCTTTCTGGTTTTGCAGTCAACGCGCTGAGAAAAAGAGAGCTGGCTGCTTTTCTTTATTTGTGTTCCTGCCGTGTGACTGTAGGTGTTCTGTGATTCTTCATCGTGGTGCCGTGGGTGGGTCTGTGTCTATGATTGTGGTATTTCCCAGTCATACTCATTGTTATCTTTGTATAAATTTTTCTCTTTCCGACAAATCTGTTGTCAGTTCTTTGTTTGATCTTGCACCCTTTTATTCTGCTTTGACTCTGCTCTGTGGTTAAGTTAGTAGTGTCATTTGCTATGCTTTAATAATCTTTGTTGGGTCGAGAGGTGTGGCTTTATGATAATAATATTCTTGTTGTAGTGTGGACATCTGTGCTCTGGTCTCTTCATCGCATCACATTACCTGATAAACATAATAATCAGTTCTGAAATTTATCTCTCCCCATCTTTTGACAAATGTTTTAATGTTTATGCTTGGTCCATGCCTTGTTGTGCAGTATAAAGTGAACTTGTTAGTTTTGCAATCGTATTGCTGGGAAAGAGAGAGAGAGTCGGTTGCTTTACTTTGGTTGTCTTGATGTCATGTGGCGATTACTGTTATCTCTTCCTTGCGATGCTATGGGTTGATCTGCAGTATGTGATTGTAGAGTTTCTTAGTCATACTCACTTACCGTTTGTTCACATCTCTATTGCCATTGTTTTGCAGAGAAAAGGCAAGAGGTCTGAGAAACAAATGCTTCAGTTGCAGTTCAATCCCAATCGTTTTGCAAAGAATTATTATGAATTGGACGACAATGTTGCTTTGTTTACATCTGACGCACTAATGCACAGGAGCACAGTGGCTCAGTAGTAGAGTGCTTGACTCGAGACCAAAGGGCCCCGGGTTCGAGCCGCACCAGGGTCACTGCGTTGTGTCCTTGAGCATGACACATTAATCCTAGCTTAGTATTGATTCAACCCAGGAATACCCGTCCCAACATAACTGAAGATTTTTTACTGGGTCGTAAAGAATAAAATAAAAAACAAACAAATGCCGTGTCATTGCTCAGAAGACAATGAAATCATCTCCAATTGCATATGCATTTGTCAACACCTGATCAATCACTTACATTTCTGTATGGGAGGAAGGAAATTACAAAATTAACCAGATCATATATGTAAGAAAATGATACTTATTGCATATGCATAAAGTCACTATTTCAAAATGCATAGACAGCTACATGTATCTATCAGAGATATAGGCCTAAGTGGTTGTCTAAGAATACACTGCTACTTTATGTATACAAACTGATGTGTTGTTCCACGTAAATGTGAAAAGAACCAAGATTTCATGAGGTGACACGAATATTTAATTACATTTTGGGAAATTAACAGCAAAACAAAACATAGTGATGATCAATTTTATTATCAAACGGTTTTATTTTTAAAAAGCAAGCGAGTATGTTCAGGAAATACATGTACCATAATTGCTCACTGCAGACGAACCTACTGCATGGCAAGGAAGAGTCACAGAACAACACCAGGAAGGCAAACAGAGCAAAGCAACCAGCTCTCTATTCCTAATCAAGATGATAGCAAAACCAGATAGGACTCAAAGCAATGCACAGCAAAACATTGAACAAACACAGCACCTCACAATGGGAGCAACAATAATTAACAAATAAACAACAACAAAATGACCGCCTTAGCACGGAGCACCACTGGGGGGGGGGGGCCCAAATGCATTTTACTGGTATCAAATTTTCGCCTTAGAGTCTGCTGTTGTTAGAACACAAAATTATTAAGCTCGCATGCAGGCTTACTAACTATTGCAATGAATCATTACAGCGAAACAATCTAATCAAATTAACACACCATGATGAAACAAAGAAAGGGGCTTAGGACTCACAGATAGTTAGAGCTAAAGAAAACCCAGAGTTGAGCCACGGTTGGCCCAGTCAAAGACAAGCATCAGTCATCAACCGACCTATTAAAGCTTTATGCCAGGGCGGTCATTGAGTCTGAGGCCTGATCCACCGCCGTGCAATTAAAGAGGAAACAATATCATATAAACTGTGATTGGGTTTACAAACCAGACATGCAGACTGTCACATGACATCCATGCTATAGCCATTTTTTTATAATGTTTAATTATCCTAAAAGCATTAATTAAAGAGACTAGATCTGTAACTATGAACATTTTTCGATTTTTTTTCTTTTTAAATCATTTGTAAAAATAGAATTAAGTTATTCACAATAAATATGTTCAGTATAAATATGTTCAGTATAGCTGAAAGCTGCATGGAACAGTGAATTATCTAATAAAACAGGTGATTTCTCTCTTGTTAGGAATCATTTACGTCCCTCCAATAATTCTAGACAATTGATTTTTAACAAAAATGTTGTTGTTTCGATAGATATAATTTGTTAAAATTTATGAAAATGGTAAAATGTTTACCTGAATTTGAGCATTTTTACTGTTTTCTTGAAAAATAGAAACTTTATTTCCAAAATTAGAATATCAAAAGTTAGACTATGCAGTTTTAACTTTCAATTTGTGCCGCTACTGACCAACTAAATTTAGTCAACATCAGGGATGACCATCAGCCTACCGCCAAAATAACCTTAACGCATGTTGTTAACTTTATAATATCATATAGGTTTCACAGCTTAGTCATATTTTACATCTATACAAAACTGTGTTTTGTTTCAGGTTTAATTATGAAAAAGAAGAATAAAAGGTACTACAATTTTTCCACAGAAACGTAACCCCTATACGCCTAGGACAAATGTTAATAGTGCAGATCCTGATTAAACACACTAGAACCAATCATCAGAGCTGTCTGCACTGATTATACACAGATATTATATAAAATGTAACTACTAGCCAAAGCCCTTACATTGGATATGGACTCGTCCAAATTATAAGAATATGACAGTCTATTTGGATTAAATGTGGTTATCTATGTATTTGTGTGAACAGATATACCTTTTGTATCAAATTTGTTATTAGCTAGTTGAGATTTTTTTTACTTTTCTGCTCTTTTTATCTTTGGCTGGGCCCACCATGGCTCCAAAAGGAGTTTTCTTTAGCCCTGACAAATTGTGAGTTAAGTTTATTTCCTTGGTTGTCATACACTGATTCAAATGCTTCGCTTTGATGATTCATGACATAATTTACAAAAAGTAAGTAAGGGTGCAAAGATCAGGAAATTGATACAATCAAGTACCACACCTGACCCCGGATACCAATGGAAAAGTGACAAATTCACATTTAGACACCACAAACGAGAGCCAAGTGGTCAGCCCTTTCCCAGCAGTTGCCCACAAAGCACATATAAACAGACGCGCACAAAGACATAACAAACACAAGACAGAAAAACATAAAAGATCCACAAAAGAAGTACCTCCTTGGAACGATCAGTGAAATATTTTACTGGAGGGCTTAAACCGGTTTAACGCCGCCAACCTCACCCTTTATTCAGCTGTGGATCAAGACACATAGATATTTGGTTTGCATGAAAGAACCCTAATTTATCAATGCATCATCTCCTGAAACATTTAAATCAAGATATAACAAGGAGATAAAGCAAAAATAAGGACTCAACAGTAAATAAAACTGAAAACCGGAGCAAAAGAAATCCAACAGGTAAAGCCTCCATGTAAGTATGATCAGGAATTACCGCAATTACACACTTCAGACCGACCAACGGCACCATGGAAAAGAGTCACAGAACACTCTCGTCGGGAAGACAATTAAATTAAAGCAGCTAGCTCTCTCTATTTCAACAAGATGATTGCAAAATTGGAAAGGACACTAAGTAAACTATTTTTTGGGTTTAGTTACAGCATAATATAAGGTGATGATTTGGCCAGTAAAATATTTAAGCCCTTCCAGTGGCCTTGGCTGACGCCTGTTCTAAGGTTGTCATTCCGTTGTTGAATGATCCGTTACTTGTAATTGCTTCTCACTTTGTGTGTGTAGAGGTTTCGCTGGTTCCTCATTTGTAATGTAATTATTAGTGTCCTTTGTAGATGTGCTTTGATTGTGCTTTGGAAGAGAGCGCTTGTTACTTTGTTACTAGCGTCCTTTGTGTCTTCTCTTGTGTCACCTTTTTATATCTTGGATGATATGTAATGGGAGATGATGCATTGATAAGTAAGGGATCTTTCATGCAAACCAAACATGTATGTGTCTTGATTCATATCACAATTAAGGGTGTGGTTGGTACAGTTAAACAAGTTTAAAAGCCCTCCAATAATGTTTTATTTATGGATCCAAGGCGGTGCTTCTTTGTGGATCCTTTTTGTTATTTATGTTTCACGTTTGTCTTTATCATGCCTCCTTGTCTGTTCCTTGCTGCCTTGTGGTCACCTGCTGGGAAACAATGACCTCTTTTCTCTCTTGTATGTGATATTTACATTTGTTTTTTCACTTTCACATATAGTTTCTTTGGTCAGGCGTGGTACTTTATTGTATTAATTCCTGATCTTTGCCTTTTTTCTTTACTTTCATCCAAAGCCATTACAGAACAGTAAGTCATCGGTAAAGTATGAGACGGATCGAGGGCTTACCAGATTGCTCAAGGCGAAATCTCATACTTTATGACGTTTAGAATGCTGCTTAGTTCATGCCTTAGTAAACATGATTTTATTACTTTTTACCCCAGCTGATAATTTTCAATCATGTTTGCCAAACTATCTTTCCAGATAATCAACTGATAAAGTGATACCTACGTATATATACTCAGAAGAAAAAGTTTAGTCAGTATTTATGTTTTCTCATAAATCAACAATACTGCATATATCATTGTCAAATTTTATACATGCGTTGTTTTATCGTAGCTTTACATGTACCTGTTTATTGCGTGACAAATAATGCCTCTAAATGACAGTATCAACCAAATTTCAAAATGCACGATGTGCACGTGCTGCGGTAGACCGGCAGGGTTATTTTCTCATATTCTGTTCGATATTGAAAGAGAGATAGTCCTACTGCAAAAATCCGGAGAAAATTCAGTGCTAGCAATAGACTTCGAGCTAAAAAAGGTCCTGCTCCCCCCCTAGGGAATTTTGCAGACATATCCTATCTTAAAGAAAATTCTAAGCCGCATCTTTTAAGAGATGTTTGCACTCTGTGCTCCGGGGCGTTAGTTTCTGACAGCCTGTTACATATGTTACTGTAACAAACTAAGGAAAAAATCAAAATGAAAGTTTGAGCTACAGAAAGAAGACATTAAACCATCTAATTATTCAAATTTTTTATGTAATTTGCAAGTTGGATGCCTAAGCTACATAAAAGCAGCATTTTAAACAAAATTACAGCCTTCAATGGTGTTATATGCCTTACATAGATTAAATTTCCCTTTGAAAGTTGAAATCGTGACTAACACCATTCATTTTACAGACGATTTGTGCATTTTTACAAGTGTTTTTAATCTTAGTTTACTAAAATACTCATTTGACTAATAGAAAAAACAAAGTTTGCTTTTCTATCTCAAATACATTGTTTTATAAGAGCTATTAAACAACCCTACCCCCAATTTTACTATCCAATTTTGATATCTATTATTGAAGAAAAATATATGAAAATATTTGACGCTCGTGAATATCTTACATTTTTGGCACTGTCTTGCTAATGCAATAAAGAAACATACATTTGCAAGTTTGACATCAGGATCAGAGCACTTATTAAAGTATGTAACGTATGTTACATGGCATAATGAATGAGCTAGCAAATTTTCTTGGAAGTAAGAGATGATATTTTAGAAAAATACCACTTTTCACATGTTTTCCTATTAATTTCTCGCCTCAGGTGCCTTAGTATTAGTAATTACAGTCATTGCTGATAACAAGTCCATGGAATTGTGTTACCTATGCTATATATAACCTTTTTAATCACATATTTCCTAATGCCTATAATATTAAAATATATAGACATATAGATAGAAAATATTAGTTCTCATTTAAATAACACAATTTAATTAATATTCCTATTAAATAAAATTATTCAAAAACAATCTTTATTCAAGTCACCCTCACAATGTCTATCAGTGTGTTTGCTTCTATGGCAAAATAATCACCCATTTCAACACAACCAGTAGAATCATGACATTGTATTAGAACTGCAAACTGAGTACAATCCTGTTCCTCTCCACCCCTTTGGGAATTGTGCAGATATATCCTACCTTAAAGAACAATTCAAGCTACATCAAATAAGAGATGGTTGCACTCTATTAACTAGGGGGTTAGCATGTAATGGTATGATACGTATGTTACCATATCAATTTAAGAATAAATGAATTGTAGTCTAAGAAACAGAAAGAAGACATAAAACTATCTATTTATTTGAATTATTCATGTAGTTTGCATGCTGAATACCTTTGATACATAAGAAAAGATTTTTTTAACAAATATACAGCTTCCTATGGTGTTATATGTGTTACATTAATTAAGATTACTTTTTTAAAATTGGTTATTGTGACAAACATCACTTATAAGCATTTCGTGTGTTCCTCCCCTTTTGCCATCAAAAGACTTAATTTTCTTTGTATGTGTGGCCAGTGCCAGCATCAAACAACTTGACTCAGCCAAACTTGAATCCTTAGCATTCTTTAAAAGCAGAAACAGCATGTCAGTGTCATGGGATCAAACACCTGATTAAATATGGGTTTAATGCCATTTTACATATATGCATACAATGGAGTATGACTCTGGTATATATCTCTTCCTGTGAAGTGGCAAGAGCAATCTAACTGCAGCTGCCTCTGCATTCGTGCTAGTCAAATGATAACTTTGCTCTGATTTTGCAAAATCTATGTCTCTACCGTGTACCTCTAAGAATACTTTAAGATTTCTGACATTGGTCAAACAGAAATTTGATAGGCTGCTTTTTTGCATCATTTGCCATGGAACCTATCCAGTCTTTTGGTGCTTAAGTCCTCAGGTCTTAGATCAATAGTATTTTGCTGCGCCCAAAGAACTTTATAAGTTTTCTTTAGTTACAATGTTGACTGTTGATGGTTTTGGCAGACTGTCTGAAACAATTTCTGTTACACCTTGAAAGTTAACTGGTATAAGAGAAAGAATATGAAGTTGGACATTGCCATCAATTATGTTTGCAGTTGGTTGTATTTTGATGTCAGTACATTGAAGCATGTCTAAAATAATGTAAAACCTATGATTTCTCAGTTTTTGCACCCATATCATTAGCTGTTGCATTCAAAAGAAGGAAAGTGGACTGTAGGTAGATTGGGATAACCAGTAGTTCTATATTATGCTCTATTGATCCATTGAAAACACTGAAATTGAAAACACTTGCCTCTGACTGTGTAATCAAAAAGAATGTCACGACAATGCCCTTGCTCATTTATTATGACGAGTTATATATGTTACATCCTTTAATAAGCGCTCTTATCTTAGAAACTTAGTGAATCATTTAATTGAAAGGGTCTAATTTGCGCTCTGTTCATCCTGCATTTCATTGCTTAATCTGCTGTGATACATCTAGTTCGTTTATCCTGAGTTTCAGCACTTCAGAAGTACTAAGACCTCAAATAAGTTTTTGAATGCTTGCGGGAAAGATAATAAGAGCAGAGACATTATTATATGAAAATATGTGGGTTGC
Organism: Loripinus fragilis; assembly: GCA_964019695.1. Taxonomy (NCBI): domain Eukaryota; kingdom Metazoa; phylum Mollusca; class Bivalvia; order Lucinida; family Lucinidae; genus Loripinus; species Loripinus fragilis. Next base: position 18,267,598 of record OZ026526.1, on the reverse strand, counting down.
ATGTATGGAAAGGCTACATTTATAAAAGTTAACCAGCTAAGATATGATTCTTTATCACAGAAATATCAAGGTACATCAGTCCAGGTACTCATTGCTTTTAATGGCATAGTTTCTCTTACTTGCAGAGTAAAACTTGAAACACATACTCAAAGAGCCAACTATTAGGAATTCGTATCAGTTTCCGAATGTTCCAAGCCATAAATGGCAAAATTGGAAAGTTGATAATGGCTCATCAATTGTGAGTGGACTGGTGGTAAAATTGAATAACAGTAAATGATTGAAATATTGTGTGATGATTCTACTAGTTGCAAGGAGGCGTGTGATAATAATGATTACCACAGAAGCAGACAACGACAAACGTTTAACATGAGTGTTAAATCGATAAGAAATAGTTTGGACCATTTCATTTATTGTATTTTCTTGTAAAAATGTAAAACTATCTTTTCTATTTGTGGCTCTATATTTAGCATTATATGCACAGTATTAGGAAATGTGTCCAAAAGGTCATTGATAACATCTGTAACAACAGTCAATGGGCTTGATAATCAGAAATGAATATAATTTCTAGTGTTTTGGCACCAAAGACTTATAAGTACACATTAATCTAAAACTTAACAACATCTTGCAGATATATGAGCAAGACAGGCTAAGAAAATGAAAAATATCCACACGCTGTAATCGCTTTCATGTGTATTACTTAAACAAACGGTAATAACAAAATTCGCTTCTCTGTAAAACTGGGAGTAGGGCTGTGTATTAGCTCCTATAAGATAATATATTTAAGATAGAAAAGCAAACTTGGTTTTTCCTAATCATAAAATTGACTATATGTTTGTAAAATCTAAAAAACAGTTTGAAGCCAAGTCATAGTAGTTGTTTAACTAAATGACAATAGCCACAATTATAGCTTTTAAATTATAATTAGGTTCATGTAACGCACATAACACCACAGTTAGCCGTATTAATGTTAAACAGCTTCCATATGTAGTAAAGACATCCAGTATAAACACTATAAGAATGTCAATTTATTAGATAATTATAATGTCTTCTTTTGGTAGCTCAAACATCCAAATTTCTTATTCTCAAATTGATATAGTAACATATGTAACAAGCTGTTACAGACTAAACCCCGACTTACAGAGGGCAAACATTTCTTATTAAATGCACCTTGAATGGTTACATAAGATGTAATTTGTCTGCAGAATTCCAAAGAGGATTAGGATGGAGCAGGCCCTTTTATCTCAGCTTGATGTCAAAATACTGTTTGATGAGTTTACTTATCACGCTAACATATGTAACGCTCTCTGATCTTTAAAACTTGATGACAACTAGCAGATCTATAAGTCTTTATCATAAGAGCCAGTTTAAAATCGCCAAACAATGTAAGATATCAAACAGCTGCGAGTTTTTTTCACAATTTTAGCTCAAACGTTCAAACTACATTTTCTTAATTTGATATAGTAACGCACGTAACACGCTGTTTTAGACTAACGCCCCAACATAGAGAGTGCAAACTTCCATTATTCGATGCAGCTTGAGTTGTACTATAAGAAAGAATATGTCTGCAAAATTCCCTCGAGGAGATTAAAACATTTTTAGGCATATCTTACGTAAAGACAATGAGCTTGCCCATTTATTACATCAGGTAACATATGTTACAGCCTCTGATATTAAAAATTTTGCAACAAACTTGCAGATTTATGAGTCTTTTTATATAAGCAAATAAATCCCAAACAATGAAACACATTCATCAACTGCAAATATTTTTTAACTATTTTTACTTTAGTTTTAATACCAACCATTTCACCTTAAAACTGGGTAGGGGTAGGGTTGTTTAATTGCTTGTTCCAGAAAAAATATTTAAGCTAGGGAAACAAACTTAAATTTTTCTGTTAGCCAATTGAATAAGCTAGTCAGACATGGTTAAAAACATTTTGCTAAACACACAGAGAGATTGTGAATGTAAATGATGTTAGCCACACTTGCAAATTTTAATGGGTTATCTGATTTATGTAACACATATGACACCTTAGGAAGCCGCAATTTTGTTCAAACGGCTGTCATAGGTAGTTAAGATATCCAGTATGCAGACTATTTGAATGATTTTTAAAAATAAATATTTTAATGTCTTTAATTTGTAGCCCAAACTTTCAATTTACTTTTTCTTAGTTTGATTAAGTAACGTATGTTACAGGCTCTTACAGACTAACGCCCCGGAGCACAGAGTGCAAACATCTCTTAAAAGACTCGGCTTTCAATTCCCTACAAGATAGGATATGTCTGCAAAATTTTCTAGGGGGGGGGAGCAAACCCATTCTCAGCCATCCGTCTATAAGCTTAAGTCGCCGCCCAGGCTATCAACAAATTACAGAAATACCGCAGTTTGACGTCTTGAAACAGGTACACGTGTTGCTGACGTAACACGCAGTTTTGGATGCAATGAACAAACGATTTATCGTCTGCAAACACGTTTTCAACGGCCTGGCAGTAAAAATGACAAGCCTCCGTTGGGGAGACCACGCTTAACGACGCCATTTGAAGTTATGGTCATATTGACGTCATCATGACGTAATCGCTTCATGTCCGCTTGGAAACTCCTTAAATTCCTTAGTCATGCAACAGGTACGAGAATTTCCGTCTGTACTGCCAGAAATTGTCTGAGGGGCGCCAGACTGATTTTGAGTTATGAAATTTGATTTTTAATATTGACCATTTTGTGTAGTTTTGATGAAGAAAATGGGTATATTTTCAGAATGTTTTGTTGAAAATGTTCACATTTGTAAGACATTACGTTTATTTTATTTTGAGTAAGGGTTTTTGTCAATATTAAGACTGTCTTACAAACTTATTGCACACAGTGTCTGTACTGACTAAACTTTTTCTTCTGAGTATACATTAGAATAATTTTCAGTCTTAAACTGTCAAATTTTTACCAATATGGCGTCAGATGGAGGGCTAAATGCAAGAAAGTGACAAAATCTAATGATAAATGGATTTTGTGATTATACATTGTATCATTTAGGAAGCTTCTATGCGAGCTAAACAATGTTTGTGTTTTAATAACAACATAATCTAGGGCTAAGATTTGTTGCCAGTTAAATGTATTTAAGACCCTCAGGCTGATGTCTGTTCTAATGTGGTGGTTCTGTTGTTGTTGATTTATTGCAAATTATTGCTACCTTTGTTTGTTGGGATTGGGTGTTTTGTCTTTGTTTTGTTATTCACTACTTTGTGAACTTCTAGTTTTGCAATTATTTTGATGGGGAAGAGAAAGATGGTTTCTTTACTTTAGTTGTCTTACTGGTGTCTTGTGACTGTAAGTGTTATGTGGCATTTCTTCGCGGTGCTGGTGTTTGGTCTGTAGTGTTTGATTATGGTGTTTAATGTTTAATTTTCTTTTGTGAGTCATCTGGCAGTTATGACATTGCAAATCAAAAATACCACATGGTACCAAACTTTATCTTCTACACGTATCTAAAAATACAATTAGCCCAAACTTTTCAGAAATTGAGACCAACACCGTTTTGCGGTTGCCTAATCAATTTCATTTTTAAGAAAATTAAGTTTAATTTAGAAGTGTCATTTTAAGTACAGTGACGTCTCCTAACATTGCTCGGCTCCTAACATTGTACACAAGCCCAAGTTACTGTGTCACATTTAATCATATCGAATTTGTTTTGCTATTTAATAATGGGTTGCTTTTGGAAAGAGAAATACATCAAAACGTTTTCACTTTATGCTTTCACCGCTGAGCAGGGGTGGATTTCTTCAAAATTTGGAAAATTTTGTTGAAAACTTTCTGACCATGACTTCAAATGGCATAGGCTTGAAATTATTTACTTTCAATCAAGTTATTGAAGAAGTCAATTGTTGAGAACAACCTGGTGTTACTTTCCCTGGTGTATGATATGAAAGTAATTCATCAAAGAGGAGCTATTGAAATTTTTGCAGAAAGTGCGCAATGTTAGGGGATTATTTTTGTTATCCTGAAACAGGGGGGTTGTGTATTTCAAATCAAAGTTGCTAGAGATTTAGAATAATTTTCATTTTGAACTATGTGAAAATAAAGTATAATTATTACTTTATTTAGCTGTTTTTTTTCCAAATTTGTTTCTTTTTTATTATACCCAAGAAGTTCAAATGCTTAAGTGCGCAATGTAAGGGGCCTTCACTGTATACATGCACAATAACAAGAGGGATGATAAATAAAAAAAATGTTTATAATTGAAGCGTTTGTATTATAACTTTGATATAGTACATATGTGTATCCAAGTTAAAATGACGTAAACTTATTTAAATACGTTTTATCTTTCACTGATAATGCATGTATTGTGTGCTAAAATACTAGCACGTTTAAACAGTTATTTTAATTAGTATGTTCATTTACATGCTATTATTTAGAAACAATAAAATAATTCATAATAGCCACGCTAATCTGGAGGCCCGATATACTTTGTTTATCATGTTTTTTGAAAGGAGCTAATATATGCATGTAACAAAGATTACACAGTTTAAATAGAACTTGTTCTTTTTTTAAACAGTATGCAACAGCAGGAACATGACTACTTCAACATGTCGAGCAAGGAAAAAGGTAATGTGCATTCTTTGATAATTTCTGTGCAAGTTTTGTCGAGTTAAAATATCTTCATAACAGCTTGAAACTGTCTTATATAAATTTGCAATTTAGTATTATTGGATGGTATCATGTCATATTTTCATCAAAAGAGCAATATAATGTAAAACTGATGCTGATTTCCATCGAATAGCAACATTTATACTTTAGATGGCTGTTTATTCCAGGCATACAGTTTCGCTTCTGGATCTCACTTATTCATGTAGAACACTGTTCTATGATACCTTTGATAAGACTTTGTTACACTTTATCCTGGTCACAGCACCAAAATGTGGTTACTCTTGTTCAGTTTTGATGTAAACGAAATATTTGGTCTTCTTGTTTTCACGTGTTTATTGTTAGGATATTATGTTTCTTAAACAATATCATGCAGGACTTGAGGAAGTGATAAACATTGTCTTGGCCCCAATTTGCCATGACATGGGGCCATGATCTGTGGCATTTCCAGCTATTGAATAATTTGAAATTGTCTAAACATGTCTTTCTTTAAGAAAAGTGGAAGTAGATTTAAAAACAACCGCCTTCTGTCGACATATGATTCATTTCAACTAAATAATAATTTTACTAAAACTGATCGATACCCATAAGACGTAGGAAATGACAAAGTTACCAGTTTTGAATTTTCATGAAATTTGGCTCAGATCATCAGGATATATATGGCATGTTTTTGTGATAATATGATATCTTGACAAAGACAAGAACATATCTATCTTTGGAATTGAATGTTGAATGTTTTTGTAAATTTTTTAAAAAAAATATTAAAATCTTATAATCACTTCTTCAGAAAACGTAAAGCACAATTTATCCAAATGGTTTTGTGGTATTATTATAATGACTATGGTATTTTGGATTCAATTTAGATGACACATTATAGAAATAAACAAAACTATAGATTTAGGACATGGAAATTTAGAGACAGGTACCACATCAAAGGTGGAGTACGTCAGGGTTGGTTCCTAAGCGTTATTCTTAACTATCTTAGTTTAAACATATTTTATTGCCAAATTTTATACAGCAATGGTGTTGGGTCACAAGTTCTCACAACCTTAGTTACGACCCTTCCACTGTCTTATTTAATAAATACATTTTTATAGTTTATATATATTGAGTTATTAATATGCAAAGTTTAAAGAAAATCCATGCGTGGGCACAAATGTAAGTACCCCTTTCTGGTAGAAAATTATATTTCCCAATTTCGCTTATAAATTGTTCATGTAAAAAAATCAAAAGCTGTAAATAATACCAGAAAAAACATACATGTGGATGAAAGTACAGTGTACATTCTCATCTTGTAGTAGGATAACTGTAGTTCTTGTTCATGTTATCAGTCTTATCTAATATTTAAACAGTATGCCATGGTACTACAAACGGAATCAAGCTAGAAAGTTACAAAAATTGACTTATAAGCAGACACTGCTGAGTACTCTAAAACTGTATGTTGGGGCTTTAAGTGATCTGTGTGAAATGTATAAATTGTTCATACATACTATACAGTCAAAGGTATCCGTCTCTGTTACAAAATGGCTTTTTTTGTTTACACAGGAACATTTTATACAAGTAGGAGCTTTTGAAAGCAGCATCCCCTTAAGTTGTTTTGTAATCAAATAATATTATTCTTAAATAGTTTGACGATATTGGGTTTGGCATGGTTTTAGTCCTAATTGATATACAAAAATAGAACATTTTTGGAAATTAAAATTCTGCAATGTATTTGAATTGACGTAGTTGTCAATTTGAATGATGTCATAAGAACTGCATGTTGTGTTTTAAATATTGAATCGACACAATCTCTTGCCATTCTAACATTTGAACGGACATTATGGGCAACAAAAAATTAAAATACAATGCAGTTTTATTTTGTGGTTTTAAAGATGCCGGGCTTGAAAGATTAAAATTCAAATACTTTTATAATTCTATTACATGAAATCAGGCCAGTGGTATGGAGTGTTCCATATATAATGTGCTGTAATTATTCAACGAAAGAGTACAGCAATAAAATATTAGCATCATTATAAACGTAAAAGTTATTTCTTTCTAATGGTGCATATTATGGCTCGTAAAATGTCTCCAGGACAAAGCTGCAAGGTAAAAATAAGACAATAACATAATAATAAGAGCAACAATAACCAGTGAACTGAAAACAACATAATCATAATATTTAAAAGACAAGTCAGCTCCATCGTTGGCATGACTATATTCAACTGGTCCAATATTCTCCATAGGTTCTGGTTTTGTTAAAACACATACACTGTTAAGCACACAGGGCTACTATTTATTTTTGTTTTGAGCGATTTGTTTTCTTTTATTATAGCCAGATAGATCTATAACTGCAAACTATCTAATGGTGGCTATCACAAATCATATTCTCTCTTCGTTTGATATTTCAGGCAAAGCATTTCACACTAAAGGATCTTCTCCAACTGCTAAATGGTAATTAATAATTAATAGTATTATTTCTATAGTTTTGCTGTTTTACCAATGAACAATCCCATTTTATAACTAAAACGCCAATCATTGTTCCATACTACTCATTTGAAATACGGTTTAGTGATATGGTTTGTCTTAATGTAGTATCATATTCCTATTCATTACATAATCTGTCTATATTTAGCTTACTTAAACTGCAAAAAGAAATCTTAAGCCATAACAATAAAGTTTGGTATTTATGGCATAATTATGCGCAATATGCGTCCCTTAAACGCCCATGGTGACGTATCCAGCCGAGGCGATAAATACTGAAGTCTCGCAGTTTGATCAATGAGTTGATTTTATATATCAGAACTGAAGTGGTGTGCAGTGATTCATTGGGTAGAGCTTTAGACTTGAGATTTAAGTGTTTACTAGTTCAATACTCACTGCCCGCAGAGTAACTGTGCTGCGTACGTGAGAAAAACACTTTATCTGCATCTTAGTACTGGTTCAACCAAGAAAGACTGGAAATCGTTCCTACATGACTGAAAAAAACGTTGACAGGGACATTAAGCATCAACACAAACAGAAATATTGGAACAAAAGGTCATATAGTTTGCTGTAGTTGAATTTGAATGAAATCAGTTTGAGCATATAGTTTGCAACGCCTTGTTGTTGAGTAGCAAAGTTCACACGCATCGATTCAACGTTGTTGTTTTTAAATAATGGCTTGCCTAATCGTTGCTTTCAACAATTTATTGGTCATAACATGACAATCAGAATTCATATCAAACTGGTCCTGGCCATGCTACTCATAAAGGTGATGCCTCTCTCTTCCTCATGGTGCCATGGATTGGTCTGTGACTATGGCATATCATGGTCATACTCTTTTGCTTTTAACCCGTATTTAAAAGTGTATCGATATTTTCATCAGTGACTCACAGATACATAACTTCAAACAGTGGTAGGGAAAGAATAATCTCTATGAAAGCATGTGTACAGGACAAGGTGGGTCGAACTTCAGACTCTATGATGGTTCCGACTTAAAGACTTATCTATTGATGAGATGGTAGGGGCCTGATGCTTTGGCTGTTTGTCGGGCCCACCGGGGTTTACCTGTTGGATTTCTTTTGCTCCGGTATTCAGTTTAATTTACTGTTGAGTCCTTATCCTTGCTTTATCTCCTTGTTATATCTTGATTTATATGTTTTAGGAGATGATGCATTGATTAGTTAGGGGTCTTTCATGCAAACCAAATATTTATGTGTCTTGATCCACATCTGAATTAAGGGTGAGGTTGGCGCCGTTAAACCGGTTTAAGCCCTCCAGTAAAATATTTTACTGACCGTTCCAAGGCGGTACTTCTTTTGTGGATCTTTTATGTTTTTGTTCTGTCTTGTGTTTGCTATGTTTTGTGCGCGTCTGTTTATATGTGCTTTGTGGTCACCTGCTGGGAAAGGGCTGACCTCTTGGCTCTCGTTTGTGGTGTCTTCTTTGAGTTTGTCACTTTCCCATTGGTATCCTGGGTCAGGTGTTGTACTTGATTGTATCGATTCCTGATCTTTGCAACCTTATTACTTTAAAGTAATCACCATTATATAGATGTCAGATTACTAAAAAAGCTAATTATGTTATGTAAAGAACGGTGTTCTCTATCTGATGTGTTTGTACAAACTTGTTTTGAATAATTGTTCTTGTTTGTTTGGCTTTTAATGTAGGAAATTCTGCCTTTTTAGAAGTTTTTTAATTGATTTTTTTTTAAAAATCTTTGTTACATTGATATTGCTGAATGACGAAATCAGCACGTTTATATATTATTTGTTACATTGATATTGCTGAATGACGAAATCAGCACGTTTATATATTATTTAAATGTCAAAATCCTGTGTTCGTTCCCACTGTGGCATGGGTTGCCTGCAGTGTTTGATTGTGGCATTTCCTGGTCTTTCCCACTAACACATATTCAGAAACATAGCAGGGACATTTTTATGTTCGGAGAATTCGGTGTTACATGCATCCCTACAAATATAGAATTTACCATCCCATAAATATACATCTTTTAAAAGGTCTAGCATTGATATAAAGTTTACCATTTACATTTCGTTAAGTTTAGATATATAGCGATTAATAGAGCGTAGAGAAGCACACTGACCACACTACCATGCTATTTCAAGTTCATAATCAGCATAGAATTAGACGTTGCTAAGTTTCATGCGCTATAGTAAAACAAATATTTACCTAGACAAATTCTCGTTTGCACTATCAAAATCATTCGTTAAAACGCTAATCATAAGCAAGTGTACAGTAAACCCTGTTTTAAACTGCCACTCAAAAAGAAGACAAAAATTGTTTTTCAAGACCAATTATCTTATAATGCAGGTCAAAAGCAATGCTTTCGACCTACATTTAGTGGCCATTTGTCTTTAAGACTCTTGTTTTTATATCTTTGATTGGCCGCTAAGTCTTGTTTTACTGTTATTAAATATATGCATGATATTTGCTCATCTATTGCAATTTGATAAATACCAATCAATACACAAACATATTACAGTAAAGTGCTAGTTCACATACCTGTTAAAATTATGATAATGAATAAAATTTAAATTTCTCATTGTTTTTAATAGCACATAATATGTGTGATATTTCGCCAGCAAATATATTGTTATATCAATTAGCGTATGTACTTAGCAACTTCTGGGGCTGCCATGCTCCCATATTATAAAAAGTGGAGGGAGTAAATCAACCCAAGGTTGAAAAAGAAATAATGAATATTAGATCTACAAAACTTTCCTGTTGTAGTGATCAAAACACCTGTTAAGAAGCACAAAGCAATAAAAATGTTCTATCTAAACATAGTAACACGCCATGACGTCATTTAGGTACAAGCAAATGGATTTTAGTAACCCCTTGACTATTTGTTTTGCAGTTCAATTTTAATAAAAACAAAATACATTCTGTTTTTGAATGAAAGTTACCATAACACTTCCGACTACCTCACGCTATAGATCCACTGTACTTGAACAGCCTAGTCATTGAGGGTTGGTTGCAGTCGACGAGGGCACGAAATGTACTATTGTGGTTCACCATGGTCCTTCTATGGGCAAGTCCTTTATTAATTTACACAATATTTTTTTTCATATGGAAATAATTGTTAGGTACTATAATCCATCGTGGCTCCATAAGAGCCTTATAATTCTAAAACTAGCTAAGTTTTAGCCAAGTTATGGCTAGCCAATGGGATTTTTATGTTGAAAAGGTATTTACAGACTAATGAGTGCGCTATTAAAGTCATTTTTATGATTTAATTAGATCCTATAATGAAGAAAGCAAATAAGTGAAGGAATAGAAAGTTTTGAATATTTATGTTTATTATTAACGGAATTGCACACCTTTTAGTAGCTGTACACATTTGAGTAGTCAAGGGCATTGTATTCGAGGGTCTAAATATAATCAATGTGTATGCAGATGACGACCCGACCACTGGGTCAGAACAACTGATATACATTACTATATGTACAGTTTGAAGAGCTTGGATAACTTACAAAATGCTCTGCTCTCAGATTTTGACTTTTTGCATATAAAAGTACTGATATTTTGCACTTTATCTAAAGTAAGCATATTTTCCAAAACATAAGCAAAAATGTATTTGTAACCATTTTTTCAGGAAAAATAACTTTTTCGGCATAACTCAGGTGGTGTATCAACTATCAGTTAACGCACAAAAGTCTTGTTAAGCAAATACACAGCTGGATTTATAAATGACAATAATCAGCGAAGAATATATTTTCACAAGTAAATTATTGACACAAATATTACCGTTTTTAACAGCCAGGTACACCATAATGTGCCCTTGTCAATGTAACCAACTCACAATGACTGCACTGTTCGAGTACAGTGGTTCTCTAGCGTGCAAGAAAAAATAGATAATTATACTTTAAATTTAACATAATAAGTCAAAATCCCTTAACCAACTTCGACTAGGAGATGATGCATCTTGCAAACCAAACAGCTATTTGTCTTGATCTACATCTAAATTAAGGGTGAGGTTGGTGCCGTTAGGCACGATTGGGCCACCAGTGAACCTTTACTGACCGTTCAAAGGTGGTGCTTCTTTTGTGGCTCATTTTTGTTATATATGTTTCACCTTTGCCTTTAGTTTACTGTTTGGTCTGTTTCTTTCAGCCTTGGGATCACCTGTTGGGAGAAAGCTTACTTCTTGTCTCTCTTGTCTGATATTTCCTTGTGTTTTTGTCACTTTCCCATACGGTGTCTTTTGTCAGGTGTAGAACTGTATTGTATCGATTGTTGAGCTTTGCCTCCTTTAATTTGTTACATCTTTTTTTCCAATAAAGCAGTATATACTTAGTGTACAATTTGTTTAGGTTCCAAATAAATATTCACACAATATTTGTGGCGAATATGCTATAATGGCAACAGAAACAGTGTAGTACTAGGTATTTTCATTCCACAGCCAACGTTTCAGAAGTCATGTATGGAAATCAACCCATGCTCATGCATTTGTTTAAACGCTCTATCAGAGAAATACTCAACCATTTGCACATTTCTACCATATTCCCAGTGCCAAGGATACAGGTATATCTTTAGTCTCTTGGAAGTAATTAAAATATAATGAAATCTTTTGAAGCAGTTTTATGTTGAATGTATAGATTAAAGCTCAATCTTTTCAAATATAAATACAATGTATGTACATGTATATACTTTCGATGGTTTCATTTGATTTACAGTTTTACCAACATTAAAATTTCCACTCGTAACACTTGTCTGGTCCTGTATTTTGACACCTGAATTTTCAGTTGAAACATGGAATATGAGTTTTCATAAAGTTTGCAAACAAGGTTTGAGCCAGTTAACTAGCTGTCGTCATTTGTCACTTGTGTAAAGCCATCCCAAAACCATAAAAACCAATAGCTTAGAATAACTTAGCACTATCGATTTTTGTTATGTGTCTGAAAAGTGAGTTTGGAGTGTTTTTTATATTCTATTGTAGCTCAGACACAGCGAAATATGAAGATCTGACTCAGATCAGGGGAAACTCGTCCGCTTATGATAACATAGGAGCATCCAGGTAAAATAAAAATTGATACCTAAAGGGCCAAATATCACTAACATGTGTCACAATAATGATATGATTTTGTACAACCTAACCAAAGAAAAAGTCGAATATATTTTTTAAGGATGGCCTCTAAGCTGGACAGATATGGTTGGAATTATGCGTTTATAACCATGTCATAAGGTAGATTCAGATTTGTTCAAACGGTGACATCATGACATCCTATATTGGATGACATGATTTCAACATTTAAACAAAAATAGTAAGTGAGTATGATCAGGAAATACCACAATCACAAACTGCAGACAACCCTGTGGCACCGCGAGGAAGAGCCGCTCAACCATCACAAGACACCAGGAAGGCAAATTAAGCAAAGCAATCAGCTCTCTCTTCCCCATCAAGATGATTGCAATACTAGAATGGACATAAAGTATCTACCAGACGACCTAATATTCTATGCCAAATTCCAACTAACTCTGTTATCATTTTGTTCAAAGTAGCTACCATTAGGAAAGGTTATTTGTTTATGTGACACATACATCTTATGTTCCATACACATATTATAGCTTGATCTGACGGACTTTTGCGAAATATGAATGTATACATCCCAACTGGTTACATTGGTATTACCAATTTTACAAATCTGAACCGCCTTAATGCCCTGAGCTTCCACACAAGTTTCAATTTCAGACAACCAGCGTTCTGGAGAAGAAGTCAAAATTTTATTTTTCAGATGCGTTCTTTAGTGGCTCTTTAAAAGGGCTGCCATGTTTGTCATATTGGATGTTGTGACTCACCATTTGAACCTTGACACGAGAAAAACTGCCTTTGGGGTTTCTGTTCAGGCCATTCCCAAACCAGCCCGCTCAGCTACAGAGGCTAGCTAAAATGAAATTTCGATTGTAGAAAACTTAATATGATATTTTTTAAAAAGTGAATAAAAAGGCGCCAATCGGACTGCGCCGATGCCCAAGCTGGTCTGCGCCTTTGATGGACAAAAACTCCAAACAAACGTTTTCACGTGCTGATGCCCAATTAATTAAATCTAACTCCACCCAATGACCTAATATTTTGCACAAAATTCCACGCTGATCTGAAAAGCGGTTCATGAAACAAATTTAAAAATAAAATTTTCAAGGAGGCCACCAAGGCTGCCGTATTGGATATATTGATGTTACAATTTATACAAATCTGAACATCCATGATGCCCTGATATCTCACACAAAGTGTTAGCTTGATATGATCAGGGTTTCTCTAGATTAATGTAAAATCTTTCTGTAAGATGATCATTATGGTGTCAATATTTGATGTTATGGCGTAATTATATTATTGTGCTGCTGATTCTGGTCGAAAGGCTGTTAATGGGCTGCAATTCGTCGATTAGCTGGCAAGGCTACATGTATGAATTATTCGATTTTGGCTTACAGTGGTCCATTTCATAAATTGAAATACATGTGAGACACCGTACAGTCAATGGAGTTCCTGGGATCAATAATGTTTGACTACAAACCAAAGTGTCATACTCAGTCTCCTTTGGGGCTGAAGTATGCTGTCTTGTTTGGGGGAATTAGTTACATTGTAGTTGAATTTCAGCTGGCTTACTGGAGGAATCTGACAGTATGCTGTGCCACAATGCTGGCCAACATAGAAAATGAAAGGTTCAATTTAAAGTTATTTATAGATTAATATACATTATGTGGGCACTCAAATCTGTGCTAAGTTTTAATAAGGGACATGTCAGCACACGCCACTATATCTCACACAAAGGTACTGAGACCATACGGGGCAGGTCTCCTCAATGAAAGTTTCCTGTACAACAATATTTAATAGTAAATCATCATGAAGTTGGACTTAATATTGAAAAACCTGTACCACACTATATGTCATATATGAATTTCTTTCTACGACAAAATGTTAACCTATATGTATATTCAACTACAAAAGAAATCCATCAGTCACTTCTCGGGACAGTTATGGAATACAGAATGAAGAAATGAAAATATGTTGATACCATATTCCTTAACAATCAGTTCTGCATCAATTCATTGAATAATGTAACAGTTTTACTGAAATCCGTTCATACTGTACGCCAGTGTATAGACAAGGGGTTATTTTCAAAAATGACAAGTTTTTCACTGGAGAATGAATATCTCGTTCTCGTCCAATTCAGTTCACTTGAATTAAATTCGTCAAAAATGGAGATGACTCCCTCCTGCAGCAATAAATGCATCATAACGAGGTCGCATTGAAAGCACATTAAGTCGCACAACATTCTTGGGAATCCAGGCCCATTCTTAATGGAGAGTAACCTGAAGCTGGCAAAGATTCAGAGTTTGCACTGAACGATCCTGGATGCATCGCCAGAGCTCATCCCACAGCTTCTCCATCGGATTCAGATCCGCGCTTACTAAACTATCCCGGTTTGTTTTGGCTTCTACACACACTCGATAGCCTCGTCTTTGGTTATTGGACGAAGTGAACTGATTCAGATGAGAACTCAAGTGCAAACCAATTGTCTGATACTTGTCATTTTTAGAAATGACCCCTTGTCTATACCTTGGCGTCCAGCATGAACGGGTTAAAGTAAAACTGTTACATTATTCAATGAATTGATACAGAACTGATTGTTAAGGAATATGGTATCAACATATTTTCATTTCTTCATTCTGTATTCCATGACTATCCCGAGAAGTGACTGATGGGTTTCTTTTGTAGTTGAGTATAGATGTAATGACTAAATAACAGTTTGGCTTGTGACTGTACAAAAGCAGGCCTAAATCAACTGAAACAAGCTATACTGCTTTAGGTAGATAGGAAATTTACCAATTTATGACTATGTAACATAATTTCAGTCATATGGGTCATATTTTATTTTACAGAATAAATATCAACCAATCAATCGATCAATCGGTCAATCAATCAGTCAATCAATCAATTGGGGCCTGGAGACATGGTCAGATTTCTAACAAACACAATAAAACAGAACTGGGACACAGTTGTTATGTCCACATATATAGTTTTACGAACAAAGCCAAAGTATCCTATTTTGATAAACAACGGACAATAATAGGAGCCATTGGATTATATGATTTCACCTCTGTAAACTGAGTACGACATTTAAGTTAAGCATTGTGAATAATTTTGAAAATGTTTTGATCAAAATTACTCTATTTAGAGACCTGACATTATAAAAGAATTGCCACTTTTTCACCAACAAAGGGCAATAACTGATACCATATGACTATATGCACCAATATCAACTCAAAAAGACAGGTAGGATTAAGCTGCGTTATCAAGTTACATAATGTTGTGATCAAAATTACGGGACAGGACGAAGTCATAAAATGGAGTATTTGTTTGAAGGAAGGGCATAAACTCCTGAAGGCATGATGCGATTAGGGCCAATATTAGAATTGTAGAAGACATCATGGTGCTAAACAGTATGAGCAAGTTTCATAAAACTCTTACCAGAACTATTGGATTCATAGAACGACCGTCATGAATGTGCAGACATACATACAGATAGACAGACACACATATGGACAGACAAGTTTATAGACTGGGCATAATTTAGTAAGCTAGAAATTGCACGTGGTGCGAAACATGTGATAACTTTTCATTTACTATTTCAATCAGTGGTCTTATTTCATGTACTTATTTGATTTATTTGTAATTTTAAATATTTATTTTATTTCTACGAGTATTATGATTATCGAGTGAAATTATTCCTTGCAAGATTACTGCTTGTGCATGCCATTCAATCTGGGTTTTTGATCATTGCATGATCCAAGAACATGTATAAACTACAGAACCTATTAGGCATTTAGCTATATTTTGGCTGACTACCAGACAAAATCAGATCATACTGAGCAAGGATTGAAATAATAGGAGGCTAAACAAAGGAACCCTATGACAGTGCCTACTACTGGCCACAGCAAGTCGGACCCTAACATGATGACTAAGGAAATAACCATTTTCGCCTCCGAACATATTTACAGAAAACAATATGAAATGGCATTTCAAAACTGAAAATACTAAGCAAAGTGGTTGCTAATGACAGGTTGAAGATTTGGTACCAATAAAATGCGTTTAAACCCCGCAGCGACTTATGCTGCTGTATGTTCTAAGGCGGTGTTTTTTGTTGTTGTTGACTCTTTGTTTATTGTTACTCCCATTGTGGGAGTCTGTAATTTTTCTATGTTTTGTTGTACGTTGCTTTATGTCCATTATAGTTTTGCAATCATCTTGATGGGGAAGAGAGAGCTGGTTGCTTAGCTTACTTTGTCTTCCTGGTATCTCGTGATGGTTGTGTGGCTCTTGCTCGCGGTGTCATGGGTTGTCTGCGATTGTGATTGTGTTCTTTCCTGGTCATACTCACTTACTATTTTTGACTGAGAAAGTGGGCTAGTTCATTCAATGTATATACAGTCTGAGAGTTTACAAAAACAGGGAAAATGGACCCAAAAACTGTGTTTTACTTTATAATTTTCTACAACCAACTGAAGAGTCCCAGCAGAGTTTCTCCAGACAAGTGACACAACTTTCTCTGAGGAGAAACACTTTACCTCTTGTCCATTTTACTTTATAACCCTCTACTTAAACCTTAGTTTTGGGACAAATACTGCTCTCAAACAAACCAGCGGACAGCGGCTTAACCATTGTTCATGCAAAGCCCTCTACACATGGCGTGTGCCACTAAATGTACAATAAATCAACATAATAATTGCTCTTTGAAACTGCACTGTATGACCGCAAAATGATTATAAATTTGTCACATGCTAAGCGTAGGAGCAAGCATGCACACGTACTGGACAAATATACCTTTCTGTCTACTCTGAAACACTGTAGAGGCTAATTTCCAGCATCTTTGATTCTACTTTCCATTTTTGCTTGGTAAAGGAGGGCGCATGCGCAAGATGCTGAAAACGCCTATTGGCTTAATATAAGTTGCAAGGGATACTAGAAAGATCCAGATAGCTCACAGAAAAAAATGCAGACTCGGACAAAAATTTAAAAGCTACAGTGGTCTTTTGTCTATAAAACTAGTGCAGCTTTAACGAGACTAAAGTACTGCCGCATTAATAAGTAACGCGAAAAATCGACTTTAAGTGCATCTTTTCACGTTATTTTCTCTAGAACTTTTCGATATGCGGGTAGAAAAAGCTGCAGTATTTTTTGACAAAATTTCAACCTGATGTTTTTGCTGTGTTTTTCTGTAATTAGATGGAATTTTGGCATATTTTTGGCTCTTTTCAATGGGGGAGTATTACTGTTGGTAGAATGGACATGAACTGACCAAGTTTATTAATATTATGCAACGGTTGACTTAATAATTTGTCCGTGATCCCCATGTAGGTTATATACTGAACTAAAGTGAAAACGCTACACCCGAATTGTTTGCCATTTATATGCAAAATGATGCAATCCAGAAAAGCAAATGAAAGTGTATCTGACTGTTCAAAGACTGGGTTATGCATAAAGTAAAAGGTTTACGGATGTTGTCCCGAGGAAACACATGAAAGTAAGAAAGATGGCAAAGATCAGGAATCGATACAATGAAGCCTACAACTGACCCAGGATACCAATTGGAAAGTGATAACTTCACAATTAGACATCACAAACGAGAGCAAAGAGGTCAGCCCTTGCCGAGCAAGGGACCACAAGGCATCAATAAACAGACGCGCACGAAAGCATAACACAAAGCTGACAAAAACAAATTAATTTAAATGTGACAGGGGTCCAATTTTTCAGGTTACAAATTTTAACAGAAATCTCACACAGTTTAGGCCTTTAGAAATACTCTGCCAACCAGATCCGACTGAACGAAATTGTAGTCTTAGACATGTAACAACCAAAAATATGCGTTGATCTTTTAGAAAAAGCAACCTAGGAAAGCGGATTTGTCGTCAAATTGGCCAAACTTGATATTTTAACACTGCAATCTCCATAGGAAAATCAGTGTGTTGTTGCATCTTAGTCTGAGCACATTACTGGTCGAGAAATGGTAGGAACAATGTGCTGATATGTCTACCTGATAAGGCAAAAGGAAGAAAGTTATCGAAAATCGTGATAAATCGAAGATTGCCAAATATTTAATATTCCCTATTTGTTTTTGTCAAAGGGAGACATTTTACAATTTCTTTTTACAAATTTGATAAATTCGAAATTGGTTTCTGAGCTTGTTTCAAGTGATAATACAGTTTTTTTGTGTATTAATGCAACACAAGTATGACGAATTCTGATAAGCAAAACAATCTTCTTTGCGCATGCGCAATTGCAAAATTCAGCGAATAAAGCTTTAAACTCAAAAAAAGGAATTAACTCAGACATCAAATGAGAAACAAATTGGTAGAGTTTCGACAAATCGCTTGCTGGATGTCTTGAAAACATTATTAAGCTTTAGTAAATACTTGTCGTCCAAATATAAAATATTGTAGTGTAGCATTTTCACTATTGTTCAGTATACCATAAAGTGTATCTTACATATAAAGTACTGTTGCATAAATAAGAATCGCGATTAAATGACTTTAGATGTGCGTTTTCAATTTAAATAGCATTGAGCATTTAACAATCGTGAATCATTTCAGGCAGTATTTTGACAAAAGATATTAGCCGTTATTTCAGCTAATTTTTGCTCTAATAATTCTGATGGTAAAATTTGGGCATTTTATTCCACTTATTTGACACTTGGCAGGGATAATCCTGGGATACGTCTAATCCATTTTGTTAGAAAACTATTATTTCTGCTAAAATGGACGTTATTTTTAGCTGGGCCTCATATATAAGCTATTCAAAGCTCATGTCAATTATGCTCTAATATAGATATTAAGGATTCTTGGGCCCATCAAATTTTGCAAAGGGCCCATAGAAATTTCAAAAGGCCCATTAAAATTATGCAATCTGCATGGATATTATGTAGTTGAAAATGTTTAGGCCGTTTACCACTGTAAAGGTTGTTTTTATGAAACTGTCCATAATAGCCACATCACACTGTTTTAGTAGAAATGTCCTTACAAATATAGCAAACAGTATTTACTTGGATCAAACTGATCGTATTGGATCAGTTGGATATGTGTCTACGCTGATTGAATCGATACTATCAACTGAATGGCAGTGCTTAAAAATAAAACTGGCATGTACAAAACAATCGCAATTTTAAAATGTGTGATGCTTTTGACACTTACCTGTAGAAATTTTAGTACAGATATATAGGCCGTCACATGGCTGTTACACCATTTGAATTCCTCCCTTTTTTTCGAAAGCCTAAAAATGTCGAAATTCTCAAGAGATTGGGGGTCAGGGCAGTGGTAGTAGATTCTTCAAACAATTTTCTTCTGACACTGCAGGATTTTCTAAATCCAGATTTGAGCATAACGCTCGGAAAAATGCAAGTAATAAAATAATATTCCAGATTTTCGCGTTTCTTATTATTGTGGCAGGACAATAATAAGCATTAAAAAAGCAAATATTTACCAAGGGCTTCCGGAAATTAATCTTAATCCAGCCTTAACCAATACTTAAAAAAGCAAATATTTACCAAGGGCTTCCGGAAATTAATCTTAATCCAGCCTTAACCAATACTTTGTTCCTTTGGGATCCTGATTAAAATAGAGAATGTTCTGCCGCTAACCAAATATGCTTACAACTTTCTTTCAGTGGCATGCGTATTTTCTTCATGTTGAAGTTACTAGCATGTACATAGAAGCAGCAAACATACAAAAATTGGCTCTCAAATGACTGAGACTATGAAATAATGTGCTGTTTAGCATAATTTTCCCATCAAAATTTAAACTAAGTAAGCAGCAGACACAATCTTAAAAAGAATTACAAAATGAAAGTAAACTTTTTACCTGAAAGTACTAGACAAAGAGCTTTAAAGCTGATTTCTTCACTTCATTGTTTGCAGTCCGATTTCAGAATGAGGATAGGAACGCAAATAGAAGCCAACCTTGCAGCGCTTTGCCTGATCACATGACCAGGTAAACCAATCAGGCCGTTGTGTTTTGGTCATACGACAAACATTAGACCTGCGCCGGTCCAGTCCTGCACTCTACTTCACATGCTTGAAGTTATCCTGATTGATCCCCTTCATTCTCAAATGCCAAAATAAAGAACAATGATTGGCTGCTTGTGGACACGTGTCCACATGCAGTCATTTATTGTGCTTTATTTTGAGTTTGAGACTTTACTCAAATTTTATAACCTCGAGGCCTGATGGTTGTGTTCCTGCTGTCGTGTAGCTGTCTGTTTTCTGTGTCTCTTCTGCATTGATCAATGAGTTGGTCTGTGGTCTGTAATAATGGCCAAGAAAACAGACAATTTTCGATATGATAAGAGCCTTAAGAGTTAAACAAACAAAATCATTTTAAAATTATTAATTACAGGAATGAAGAATCAACATATGAAGGATTGAAGCCTAACATGTCAAAAGCGCAAGTATATGATACTTTGAATCAAGGTAAATATAACTTTGATTATAATATCGAAGCTAAATCTTTTCTTGAAAAAGGAAAATTCTCAAATGAATAAAGTTGAGTATTAATAAAATAACCCTTTAGAATGATAAAAGAATGAATTACGGAGGAATGGATGGATATAGTCGAAATCAACACCATCACTTATGATCATTTGGTTTCGCCACAAATGATCAAACTCTCATATGATATGGTTAATATGATCATAAATAACATTGGTAACGATGTAGAGAAGAAACACGGAGATCTTTTTTGTACTGAAATGAACATATATGTGTATTTTGTTATACTATGAAAGCAGCTGATGCCAATCTAACGGGTGACTTTTCTACCTCTAAACGTTAAAAACGACTAACATTTTATGGCAATTATTTTAAACTCTGCAATAAAAACTGAAAGGAATGGCCTATCACTGGTATATGTTATACATGTACACACAGGAGGCATGATAATTGTTGCTTTATGAAAAGAATAAATAAAATTGAGTCAGCTTATTCAAAAAGAACGTGTGTGTTATTTCAAAAGGGTCCATTTCTTAGATAATTTAGAGGTCACACCAGCTGTCGTTTTGCTGTCTTGACTTAATATAACCTTTCTCGGTGCATTGATATAATATTGATATTTTTATATTCTGGCCCAGGACTTATCAAATAGCAGATATAGGCAAAAAACAGAATATCAACTAAGCAGGTGCTAAAGGTATTATGGTTGTTGCATTCTCCATCAGTTCTTATGAACAGGGGTAACGAACTAGAGTCTGATGTCTCCAAATTTAGTAGGTTCTCACTCTTTGAAACTACTTGATTTTCATACATCATTTTACTTTCTCATAATCACGCAATGGTAAATCAGTTCAACATTTAAACCAATACTTGCAAACAAATTTAAACTTATCCAGAAACACTTCATACAGACCCTTACAACTTTTCTAATTGGTGAAATATGGCTGGCCGACAATGCAATACAACATGAGCATTGTCAAAAGAACACCTGTCTTAGTGGTGCCTCCTAAAGCTCAATTTAGTGTGCTCATATCTGGAGACAACCTAGAACTTTGAAACCTTGTATATGCATGTATCCATTGTAGCTATTATGGTCTGCAGATATTAGATTAAAAGTACTGATAAGTCTATATCCTATATAAACGTGTAAAAAGTGAGAAAGAGGGCAAAGATCATGAATCAATACAATCAAGCACCACACCCGACCCAGGACGTCAATGGAAAATTGATGACACATTTAGACATCACACACGAGAGCCAAGCGGTCAGCCCTTTCCCATCAGGTGACCACACAGCATCAATAAACAGACGCTCACGAAAGCATAACAAATACAAGACAGAAATAAAATAAATGATCAAAAAAGAAGTACGGCCTTGGAACAGTCCGTAAAAATATTATACTGGAGGGCTTTAAACTGGTTCAAGGCGCGGCAACCTCACCTTTAATTGCGATGTGGATCAAGACACAAGTCAAAAACATAGATAGCACAAATGATCCACAAAAAAGTACCGCCTTGGAACCGTCAGTTAAAATATTATACAGGAGGGCTTTAACTGGTTTAGGAGCGCACCAACCTCACTCTTAGTGCAGATGTGGATCAAGACATATAGATATTTGGTTTGCATCATTGACCCCTAACTTATCAGTGGATCATCTCCTAGAACATATAAATCAAGATAAAAAGGAGATAAAGCAAAGATAAGGACTCAACAGTAAATAAAACTGAATATGGGAGCAAAAGAAATCCAACATGTAAACCCTGGTGGGCCTGACAACAGCCAAATCATCAGGCCCCTACCAGTCATCAATATAAGTCTTGAAGTCAGAACCCTCATAGAGTCTGAAGTCTTACCCACCGGCTTGAAATTAAAAAGGAAAGCAAAGTTGCCAACCCTGATTGGGTTGACCACCAAGCATGCAGTTTATTGCAATATATTTGTGTTATAGCCAACTCGGATACATTTGCTTTAAAAGGAAATTTGATGATACAAATATTCAAGATCACTTAGTCAGGTGATATCTCTTTCTTAAACGAGTTCACATTTTGTCACGCACTTTTATGATGCATTAACGGTGCTATATCTATACTCAAAGTAAAAAGATGGCAAATATCAGAAAAGATACAATCAAGCACTACACCTGACCCAGGATACCACATTGGAAAGAAATAAAATACAATAAACATCACAAACAAGAGCCAAGAGGTCAACCCATTCATAGCAGGTAAACATAAGGCAGCAATGAACAGCTGTGAAAGCATGAGAAACATAGGACACAAAAAACTGAAATGATCCACAAAAGAAGTACCGCCTCGGAACGGTCAGTAAAATTATTTTACTGGAGGGCTTAAACCTGTTTCAAGGCCCCAACCTCACCCTTAGAGCAGATGTTGATCAAGACATATCGATGTTTGGTTAGCATGAAAGACCCCTAGCTTATCAATGTATCATCTCTAAAAACATATAAATCAGTATATAAAAAGGAGATAAAGCAAGGATAGGGACTCAACAGTAAATAAAACTGAATACTGGAGCAAAATTTAATTCAACAGGTAAACCCTGGATAATATTAAACAACTACAGTGGTATTTTATTCTTATTTCAGATAACAAGACAAACACTGACTCAGAGATTATCGCACCAATTTACACCAACCTAACACTCAACTAGGAGAAAAATGTGAACCTGTCAGTATTCCACACAGTTTATTTAGACAGTACAAATGAATTACCATGTACGTTTAAATCTTTGTTTACCTAACACTACATTATAGATGTGGATTTTCTACTGACATGTGAGATCTGTCATTGAAGAGCGTTTCAATGGGGTACCTCTGCAATCACTAATTATTAATATTTAGGCCCAAAATTCGATAATTATTAATATTTAGGCCCTTAATTTGGTAATCGTTTAAAACTAGGCCGGAAAATCGTTAATCAGTAAAAGATAGGCCCCAAAATTGGCAATCAGTTAATTCTATGCCCCAAAATCGGTAATCAGTAAATTTAAGTCCCAAAAATTGGTAGTCAGTAAAATTTAAGCACAAGTATTGATACTGGCCAAAAATCAGCAATCAATAAAATTTGACCAAATTAGTGAAATACATTTGAATAAATTATTTTGGGATAGAAATATTAATTTTCTTACAATTCAATTAATTTTCACCTATATCAGAGAGTAGGGCATCTTTTTCCACTCTAGTTATGTTCAAAGCTTGACTTTTGACCGTTTAGTACATGTTCTGAAAATTTTGATTTTGAAATCTCCGCCGTTGGAATTAGCACATGTCTTTTTAAGCACACAACATCATTTATTGTTTTTTATGAATTTTGAAATTTTTTCTGTGCATTGCTGTCGTGGTGTTCAGGTGTGGAATTATTTAAAAGATGAGGCACACGACCCTAGACTTCCAAGAGGTTTTATCCAGATTTTAGCCTGCTTTTAACAATTTTTAGGCAACTCGCCATGTAAATTTTTACCAACAGTGCGACAATGTTGGATTCATCGGTCTGACTTTTTAACAATGAGAAAAAGATCCCAAAGAAAAATTGTACGTCAATTGTGCGGGTTCCTCATCGTTGCCTTGCAGCTCTCTTGAGACGCTAAGCTGAACATGTTGACTTTTCTCGTTACTACTGTGACATACAGTCTTGACGTCTTGAGGCTGCCCCACGAAACCCTTCCAACTCTTGGTCGTAGACAAGGTGTACGACTGCTGCAAGGCTGATGTACAGTTTATTTTTCTAAGAAGCAGGAGACACAAATGCGCTTAGATCATAAGACGGCCTGCTGTAAAATGGAGTTGAATAACACATTTTTCGTCGAATTTGCTAACAGTTAAAATACGCCATTACGCTTTTGGTATTTTTTGCGCTAAATTGGTTAATCAATATATTTTTCGCCAAAATTCGCTAATCACTAGCAACGCTCATTCTGCTATTCGATAAAATTATCCTGAAAGAATCGCTAATCATTAAATTTTAGGGCCATAATTTGCTAATCGTCAAATTTTAGTTCATCAGTAGACCCCATTGACAACCTCATTGAAGCCTGTTTAAGACGACTCTAATAGAAGTGGCTCCTAATATGTATGCATTTAGTTGTGTTTTCAACATGTCAGAACAGTAACAAGAGAACATATAATTTTAAGCCAGCTCAAGAGATTACAGTACTTATTGCGTATGTGAAAACAACTCTTTCGAATGTCTATGCTGAGGCTATAGGTGAGTCTGTATCTGCATCCATATTTTGCTTATGTAAATATTGAATGTTATGGTGGGTCCATGCGTTATCCTGATTCGCCTAAGCCCTTGTTGCTTGACAATACGAAGGGTCCTACCCAAAGCTCATTCGTTGGCCCTTATATTAGGGCCTTGAAGGGAGTAAACCTGTCTTTGGTGTTTGCGAACAACAAATAGAGAATAATATGTACGTGTCTTTTGATAACAAGTTTACCAGGCAAGGCTTCTAGAACGCTTGTTGACACAGTGAGGCTTTCCAAGCTATTCAATATGTGTTCTCAAAGCTGAGCCTGGTAAACTTGAAATCAAAAGACGCGAACCTGGTATTCTATTTATCAGCTTACCAAGTTAATGCACTCTTCAAACTAGCAAATATGACGTTACTATCGATTTTGTGTCGATTCAGCGTCACTGGAAGCGTGATTCAAAAAGTGCAACGTCATCATGACCGGATAAATGCACATGCCGTGAGATAGACAACGTTTATCAGGCAACGTGCAACGCTGCAGTTAATATGAATGGTAACTGATAAAACTGCATACCAGCCTGTACATCCGTGCAGTCTGATCAGCACCTTAACGTTTGTTATTTCACTTATTAAAAAGTATCACATCTAAATTTGCAACAAGAGAATTTGTAATTTATAGCTTGTCTCTTTAGCTGAGGAGATTTGTTTTAGTCTCGTTTTGTCAGATGCCCTGAAGACAGGTTTTGTCTCGTCGATGTGAATTATACTGTCAGATTATCTTGAGACTTCTGTTTAACTGTGCAATAAGTACCACCATTATTTTTAATTAAAGAGAGATAAATACTCAGGTAGGTATTTGTGTATGCAATGGTAGTTTCTGCTGAATCTGTGCATATGTACATATTGTCAGGAGCCATCACTGTTCATTTTCTACTGTTCATTACTCTTTAAGGAATACTTTTATGTAAGAGATTTTGAACATCATTGTCCATGGCTTTCAATGTTCATATCCTTAAAAAAGTAAGTTAACATAACCAGAAAACTGTCATAATCACACATTGCAGACCCACAAATGGCACCACGAGGAAAAGACACAGAAAACTAACTGCAACATGACAGCAAGAGGACAATTAAGTAAAGCAACCAGCTCTTTCTCTTTCTCAGGGAGATGAATGCAAAACTAGAAAGGACTATTAGTACTATATAACAAAACAAGAAACAAACGCAAAACTGTCATACACTATGTAAGCAACAACAAACAATAAACAAACATCAACAAAGTCTCCACCTTAGAACGGACATCAGTGGGAGCTATCGGAGGCTTACATGCATTCTACCAGTGCTGAACCTTCAGCATAGATTCTGTTGTTGTAAAATGACGACACCAGAAGGCAACAGCGGCACTTGGCACAACTAGAGCACATCCTATCCGTTAAGCAAATCACAAAATGGGAAAATACAACCACACCAAATGTATCGATTCCCTCAATCTTTGAACATGTGTGTATATAATATATACATATTATGTATTCAAGAATATATAAAAAATCAATAAAACGATCTTAACTATTTTCCTTAATATAAATTGAAAACTAGCTATGCGTTGTTGATATGCAAATCAAACATATATGTGTCTTGATCCACATCAAATTTATGGATGAGGCTGGTACGTGAAACACGTTTAAGCCCTCAAATGAATACTTTTTACTGACCATTCCAAGGCAGTGCATGTAGATCGTCTTTGTTGTTTATGCTGCACGTTTGTCTGTTCCTTGCAACCTTGGGTGACGAGATGGAAAAGGGCTGACCTCTTGACTCTTTCCGTGTGTTTGTCACTTTCTTATATGGTGTCTTGGGTCAGGTGTGGTACAGTACTTGATTATATTGATTCCTGATCTTTTCCTTCTTCCTTCCTTAAAAGAAGAAATGAAGGCAAAGATCAGAATTCGATACATGTAAGTACTACACCTGACCAAGAACATCATGTGGGAAAGTAGCAAAAGAAAATACAAAACACAAGAGAGCCAAGATTTGAGCTCTTCCCCAACAGGTGATCACAAAGCTGCAATAAATTTTTAGATTTTACTTGACAGGGTCTTTTAGACTCCCAGTGAAGAGCAAAATGACGGTAATATTCACATTAATGAAATTATTTGGGGTTTTTTACATATCAGTTTTTGGTTTTAGGCTATTTGATGGTTTTTATATCAATTTATATCATTCAGCTCAGATTAATTAAGGATGAAATGAAAAATAAAGGATGGGAGTTGGCAAAAATTGATTCGCGGCTAGGCTTTGCAGGGTATCTTAGACATGAACATATACTTCCTCCTATCCTTGGTCATTATTAATACCGGTACAAGAAATATGACTGTGTATATGGGATCTAAGAGAGCGGTCTAATTTTGGTTAAACCGATTATCATGGAAACATTATACACAACAGACCATCAAGGAGCCATCATAAAAACAGGTCAGAAGGAAACATTATATTAAGCAAACTATCTCCGAAACATCATGCAAACATTCTCCTTTGGGACATAGTATGAAACAAATAACCAAGGACGCATCAAACATTAAAGACGATCCCGGAAATTGGATGTGTTTGTTAAATTTTGTGTGATATTTTGATACTCTGTTTTGTAAGATGTTTTTGTGAGCTCTTAGTATGATAATACCATGGTGATGTTTCTTTGATGATGTTTGTGTATGAAGTTTCCTTGATAATCTATAATGTTTGATGCTTCCTTTGTTATTTGTTTCATATGATGTTTCCATGGAGAATGTTTTGCGTGATATTTCAGAGATTGTTTGTTTTGTAATTGTTTTATGTACCTCTTATTGTTTATGTGAGTTATGGTTTTGGCCTTTATCCTGTCATGCATTGCCTTGTGTCCCTTCTTGACGAGGAAGAGAGAGTTGTTTTCTTTGTTTTAATTGCCTTTCGGATATATTGTGACTAATAGTGTTCTGTGACTCTTCCTCTCTGTGCTGTGGGTTAGTCTGCAGTGTGGAATTATGGTATTTCCTGATATTACTCACTTACTTTTTGATATTTGTTGGAATGAATAATAGTATTGTGATGTGAACAGCTGTATTGAAAACTCTCACACCAACCCTGGATTATCACCAATCATTGTAGGTGTGTATTGTTTATATAAAATAGATGTGTCTTCTAATGGAAACGTAATCAAACTCGTTATTGTTGCATAAAACACCCATTGATAAATCGCTTAATCAATATATCATCAACGTTTATCGCATTTGTGATTACCAACCATCAACTTTCACCTAACCATAAAATTGTCTTACCTAATACATGGATAATTTCGTCTTTCATATACACGTATATTTACATTTTCATAGCTAGCCTTTAATGAATCTTTATATTTTTTTTTGCAACCGTTCATAGCCTCATGAAATACATAAATTTAATTGACAGCTGCCAAGCGTACTTGCCTAACTATTTCAACCCAGAAAGACCAGTCCCTTCATAATTGAACGATCGTTGATGGGAAGTTAAGGATCAAATAAAAAAATATATAGGTTTCATATACATGTACATATTCTCCTTAACTACTGACCCAAATTTAAAATAAATTTAAAGAAATGTTCCTCATAATGACCTCAACCACAACTGCATAACGCATTCTGCTTCATTGCAACCAGAGCTAAAAGAGTTACAGGTATAACGACGTCTCCCCTTTACCACTCGCCCAAATAATAAAACAATTTCACAGAAATGTTTCTCATTATGCCAACTACATATATTGCACAAATGTCTCTGCCCTGCTAAACAAAATGACAAACAGAAGTAATAACGGAAATATTGTTACATGACATCTCCTGAACCACGGGTCCAAATTTTAAATCATTTCTTTGAAATGTTCTTCATAATGCCCTTTACCAAAATGGCATAAGTTGGTAGGCTATGCTCCAGAAAATGACCACCTGAGCTAAAAAAACGATTTCATTTGAAGAAAAAATGATCTCTGGAACTTGTGTTTACAAATAGCCCAAATAGTTCTGCTCTGCCACTAATGTCAGAAATAGAATATTCCTTTAAATACCATCTTTTTCAGAAACATTGAGCCAAATTTAGAATACTTTCACACAAATGTCCCCTAAAAACCTTTTCAAAATTTTGCAGATTTATTTTAAACATCATCTCATAAGCCAGGACTCTGGTGAGTGATAAAGGGTCCCACAAGCTCTCTTGTTAGATATAAAAATGGGTCTGGCCATGGGATTTTAATTCTGTTCCTATAAATAGGATATCGTACTTAAATCATTTTATCAATATGGGCTAGATGTCTACATGTACGTTTTGATCAGAGGCTTTATCTTTTTTCCTACCTTATATACTGCAAATTCGGAAATTTTAGCTTGGTTTTATTTCCAGGAAACTTCGCATAGGCGTAGTTTGTGAAAGAAAACCTTTGAGAAATTGCAAAACCATTCTGTCGTTAGCTGATATAGGTAAATCATGCCCTAGTTGCGAATTTTAAGCATCACAAAAATGTCATTTAACGCTATTAACTATTAGCGGAAATAAAATTTCTCAAGAAAATTTCTGAATTTACAGTACTTGTGCAAGCACCCGCACAACTCTGGTGAGGTGTCATTTTGTTTTATGCCAATACTTGTCTTAGCATTCCTTCACAGTTTATATCATAAGTACCAAACTCTCATGACCTAGCTCATTAACTCTTTGCCTGCTAGTGAAAATTTTTGTCTGTTATTGATAGCCTTCAAAAACAGTTTTGACCCAGATCAGGCCTGTTTGGATCATGCTTGACACTAATAGCATTCCAGATTTTTTTCTATGAAAAAGTTATTATTGGAAAACCACAAACAGCAGATGGCAAAAACATCCATGCAAAACAGGATTGGTGATTGCGCTTTCAAAGGGGTGGGCAAGAGAGACCCAAGATGATGTTGAAAAAATGACAAAGAATGACTGCCATAAGTGAACGTTCAGAGCGGTTGACCCCATGAATGGTATCACTGGAAATTAAGATGTGAGGCTATCTCAATGAAAGTCAATGTGATGTAGATGGTGTTCCTGCATCTTCACATAAATATAAAAAAAACAGATTATGCTGATGAAGACCGAATAGTTATAGGTGGTTTAACTATTAAGCCACAATTAAGGATCTGATATCATATAATAGCTTATCTGAACTAGGTCGAGCTGAATACAGCAAACACTTAAATTTTGCAATCAATTGGACAAGTACCAAAAAATTATGTGATGGCTTGTCTTTTTCATTGGAAGGGTAATGTTAGATTTTGATCAGGCCTTGTAATAATGATTTAGGTAAGTTTTGTAATACGGCACACTTTATGTTACATGTGTGCAAATTGGACCATATTCTAAACCAGAATCTTTTATCAACAACCCAGTTTGTTTTAACTTTGAAAGATCCAAAATGTGAGATAAAAAGAGTTAACCGCCAATACAATGTAATATGTAGCCAGAATTGATTATCTTACTATTTTCAATTATACCATATTTTCTTAGTGCTTTGAGGAAACATCTCATTTACATGTTTACACGATTTCTATCTATTTTTGGTTTGCGTTTCTTGATTGTTAATAGCATTTTCGGTTACCGCCTATCTGGTGTGAATTGGAGCACTAGAAAATCATTTGGTGATTGCCATTAACTATTGAATGCTGGATAATTTTTCCAGCTATTTTGTTGTGAGCAGTTTTTCCCATAATTATCAGGCACAATCTTTTGTTAGGGCCTGGTCTGGATCCAAACTTTGTGTAAAGGTGAAAAATAGGCAACACTAACGGACAAAGAGTTTAATCAACCAAAGAATGTGTACATGTGTTTTTTTTTACTTTATTGTTAATAAAAAAGAACACAATTTCTACAGGTTTATTATTGTATAAACATAGGTCTATTTTGTTACTGTTTCTATTTTATGCATATAATTTTGATAAACGTATATATTCCAATCCATTGTTAATAAATTAATGACTCTGACTTACAATGGTGTTGTTATGTCATTTCATACCTCAACTCACAGTCAATCTGCACGCACAACGGCAAACAACCATGATTTGATTCTCCAAGTGTGGCGGACTTTCCTCAATGAGGTAGGAGTAGCACCTATAGCTAGGCGGCTAAGAGCCAAGATTGTGCTATTCCGGATTCAAGCATGAAACTTTCCACACTAGTTCAGGTTGTTCAGCTGATGATTTTAAGATATAGAACCAATTCGACAAATTTCCTCTGCACATGCGCAACGCAAAATCCACTTCCGTTATAGAAACTTTGCAATATTTGCGTTTAAAATGGTAAAAAATATCTGCGCACTTGTAATAGAACAGTGCAGTCATTGTAGGTCGGTTGCAGTCGATGAGGGCACAAACTATATTACTTTGGTTTACTGTGATCCGTTCTATGAGCTTGTTCTTTACAGCTTTTAATTTTCATGATGATGTTTACAGTTGCAATTATCACTTAGGTATTGTAGTCCATTCTTGGACAATTGGAGCCTTTAATTTCTAAAACTAGCTAAGAACCAGCCAATTTCTGGATAGCTTTCGGGATTTTTATGTGTACGATATGTGTTCACAGATTAATGAGACACTATTTTAGTCATTAGTTATGATTTAATGGCATCACATAACGAAGAATACAAATAAGTGAATGAATAGAATGTTTTGCATAATTCTGTATATTTTGTGTTAAGTTACAAACCATTTTGTAGCTGTACGCAAAATTTAAGTAGGCAAGGGCATTGTACTAGTAGTCAAAGGTCTAAAAATAATCAATTTGTATGCAATCTATGATCTGGTCACTGGACCAGAATAGCCGATATATGTAGTACTATGCGGACAGTATGAAAGAAAGAAAGGGGGCAAAGATCAGGAATTGAAACAATCAAGTACCACACTTGACCCAGGATACCAAATGGGAAAGTAACATTCACACAATTTAACACCACAAACGAGAGCCAAAAGGTCAGCCCTTTCCCAGCAGGTGACCACAAGGCAGCAATGAGCAGACGCGAAAGTATGACAAACACAATACAGAATATTTGTGCCCTTGTCGTCAGCAGCTAACCCGTGATGGCCATGCTGTTCGAGTACAGTGGTTCTCTAGCGCAGCATTTGACATGAACGAGTTTCTCTTGTTATGCTGGGGACATGCATGGTTTACCATCATGTTCTTGAATGACTACATACCATAATGTAACTTAGACTGTAACTCTTGTTATGGAGTTTACTGAAGAGTGTTTAACTGTCTTTTGGACTTATGTCAATGCATTGTTATGCGCTTGGCACCTGGGCCAGGATGACAAGATCATGTTGATCTTATATACAATGTATACATTTTCAAAGTGACATTTAACCAAGAGAGCTGGCAATATGTATTATAATCTGTATGTAAGCTGATATGAAACAGCATTCTCAAAGGATTTTCAGTTATTTAACATTACCAATTTTAAAAAAAATCATCAATATACAGAAATATATAGTTCAAAGTTGCCACCACAGGCTCTAAGGGTCGTACACTGGAGAGCTGCATTGCCTACTTCTGCAACCTTGAATACAGCCATATCTCACAAGGTCAAGAGCAGATAGTGATGCTTGTGGTATGGTGGTCCATAGTGGACTGTACATTCCAGTGTCCAGTTCTATCCATCACAGTTTGCTAGACTTGGTAATCATTTCCCCTGTTCTAGCACTGACCCTAACACATGAGCCTTGATCTGCTGCCTTTAAACTGTACTGGTACAAAGCCACCTTCGTAAGGGCTGTCATTTCATTGATCAAACCTTTTTGGTAAACAAATGTTATCTAGCCATGTCTATGTTCATCAAGGTGCTTGCTTGTTCTACCATACAGTTCTATGATGAATCGTTCAATGGTGCATGGAAATCTGTAGGTGTTTTTTAAGGGAGAGAGTTAATTTTTACACAATACCCAGCTACAGCTGGAAAGCTTACCCACCATTTTCCACAACCAAGGAGAAAGGATATTTTATAGCACCCTGTGGGTGAATAAAAAAAGCAAGACAATTTGATTTTATACCAACGATAGCCGGTCATTTTTGCCAACCCCACAATTTATCCACTCACAACTGTTGCACCACAGGTATGACCAGAACTACTAAACCAGTATCAACGGCGCAACTGCTTATTTTCTATTTATGCCTTTTAGCTGCTTCCGTAGCACGAGCAAATATTCTTGTATCTGCCTCCTCATGCAAACAAGGCGCAAATGAAGGCATATTGCTAGCTGGACACACTAAGGCTGAGCTTCTTCTCCCATAAAGTGCAGGGTTCTCTCTAGAGTATTGTCCCATTCTCCCCGTGCAACACCTGATCTCAATCTATGGTTATTGTTTCTTCATGGGCATATCTAATGTCCAAGAAACACAACAGTTGGAAAGATAATAAAAATTGTTCATTGTCATCTTTTCACATATAATCTTGCCAGTTTTTTTGGTATGACAGTTATTCGATGGATCGACCTGCCGGTGGATGTGGTCTCCTCGTTTTTCCCTTCTTGATGCTTTTAAGCTGTCGGCCTAACATGTTCAACACACTAAATCTACTCGATCAACTGCACAAAAGGTGGATATTACGTATCATTATAAAACATCGTTTGTATACTGCTTAGATAGTGGTAACACCTACACCTTTAAGTATCTGAACAACGGATGCTAAATCAAAAATGACAACACTGACTCCAAGTGCGAAATCTTTTACAGGACGGACCAAATGCCTTGAAGCCAGTCAGCAGCTTCACAACCAATATGAGGCATATCAGGCATCCACCCCCCACCAAAAATTTAACTTTATCACATCCACATAAGACTAACTAATATTTTGTATGCTTCGTTTAAGGGAAGTAAGGCACTTGTTTTATCCATATACAGTTCACTGACAGTTGGGAGACAGTCCATTGACAGACAGTGATTTGAGGTCTGTGAGCTCAAGCATGACAGAATATATATGTCTGCCTACCTGTCTGTCTGTCTGTCTGTAATTATGTCTGTTTGTTATCAAAAAAGGTATACTGCCCTTGGCCAGCTACGTCACTGCCTTGGCTTAAAACATATCTTTTTCAGAGACGTCCCCAAGTCAAAACAATCCAAATTGGTCAACGCAAAGAAAATATGTGGTGGTGACTTTAGACCACCCAGGTAGCTCAGGTGGTGAGCGTGTCTGTCCAGTGTTCCAATGGCTTTGAGCATGAGCAAAAAAAAAACTGTTTGCATGTCTGTCTGTCTGTCACAAGCCTACTATCCTCTTTTCTTAAAACTTGACTTTAAAGTATATAACAATTTTATATGTTAAGCGTAGACAGAGCTTTTTGTGAAAGCTGATACTTGTAAATAAATGGGGCTTTGTTTATCGTCTAAACAACATCCGGTTTAAAGAAACCCACTGGGCATGCGCATCTAAACAGGTCTGTAGGTCCCTATATCATGTATATTGAAGACATGCTTTGGTCCTTTGATAGGGCATCAGGTTTTGCGCAGTTTACAAAAAAGAGAAACAGAATACAATTTCTGTACAAAATTCAAATTTTATGCGCATGCGCAATAATTAAAGAATGAAGAGGACTAAGCTACAAACAATCATGACAATTAACATCAGTTCTGCCACATTTTATAATTCTACAGTCAACATGACCCCTTCTTTAAAGTCAAACTGTATGAAAGCTCAATGATAACCTAAAATCAGAAAATGATTTGCGCATGCGCATGCGCAGTACGCATTTCCCAATGTGGTTCTATATCCTATTCTGCTAAGCAGTCATGGTCTACAACTGTGCCAAATGTCATGCTTGTATCTGGAATAGCACAATCAGGCTATGATTTGGCTCTTAGCCGCCTAGCTACTTTGTTATTCACTCACTGGAAAGTATGAACATTAGCCATTTACTCCAATGGCTATTTGTAGATCACGACATCATTTTCTATTTGTTGACAGCATTGAAAAGATTCAAGGAAAGTTTATGTACAATTTTGAAAATATTATGGAAAATGGTGCATTTGCTCCATTGGAGTAAATGCTTCATTTTCCATAATATTTTCAACTAAATGATATTTCAAAGGCATCAAAAGGCGTTATAATGGAGAAGATAGTTAATCTTGCTACTTGCGAAATAGTCAGGGCCCTTAGGGACAGAAAAAAGGTCCCGTGCGATTTGTGTGCCGATTTATGGTGACCTATATCAAAATCTTTAATGGAGTCTTACCTTTGATTTAAAGGTGGTCACCCATCTCAAATCCTCGTCTGAGGCTAGTTATGACGTCATAAATATGGCGACCATAATGAAAAAATGCTCGTTAATAAAAGCTATGGTTTGAGTTGGTATGGTCATATTTATCCAACACGAACGCTTTTTAAAATGATATCAATTACTTTAGTCACATGATGGTTACATCAATGCTTTACCTGACTTTGACAATGTATTATTTCTCGATAACAATATTTTGCATGCAAAATACCGTAGATTTCCTATAAATATCCAGCTTATCGGGCCAGCTTTAGACTGATGGCTGAGAATGTTATTGCTCCCCCTCCGGAATTTCGCAAACTTATCCTATCTAAAAGAGGATTTTAAGCTGCGTCTTTTTATAGATGTTTGCACTATGTTCGCTGGGGCGTAAGTCTCTGACAGCCTGTTACATATGTTACCATATTTAATTAAGAAAAAAAAGAAAATTAAAGTTTGAGCTGCAGAAAGGAGGCTTATTAATTAAATTACTCATATGGTCTGCATATTGACTACTTTAGCTACATATAAATTCTTTTGGAGCAAAATTACAGCTTCCTGTGGTGTTATGTGCGTTACTTTAATTAGATTACCCTTTAAACATGAAAAGTGTGACCAATATCATTTACTTTTTAGCTGATATGTGCATTTTCCAAAATAGTTTGATTATTTTATACTAACAAACACATTTGGGTTAGAGAAAATCCAAAGTTTGCTTTTATACTTTAAATAAAGTGTCTTATACGAGCAATTATAAAAACAACCCAATGCTACACTCAATTTTAAGGAGCCGAATTTAGTAGGCATCATTTAAGTAAAAATATATGAAAACATTTGCTGCTGTTGTATATCTTGCATTTTTTTGGGATTTTCTTGCTCATATCATAAAGAATTATAGATTTTGCAGGTTAAACAACAAGATTGAAGCACTTGTTAAAGGCTGTAACATATGTTTCATGACATAATAAATGAGTAAGGACATATACTTGATGTAAGAAATGATGTTTAAGGAAAAAATGAATATATTTCGCATGTTTTCCTAGCTAAAATCTCTAGCCTCTGGTGCCTAAATCTTAGGTATTGATGATTATTAAGCCCCTGTTCCTTTGTTACAGATGTTATGAATATTTGTTTTCAATATTTCTTAATATGAAGAATTCTAAAATAAAGATACACCCTAGAGGAACATAGGAAATAATCTTTTCACATTTAAACAGTACAATTTAGTAAATGTCCCTTTCTATTGTAAATATTCTAAACCAATCTTTATCCAAGTCATATACATGTACAATATCGTTTATTATTTCTGCTTCTCTGGTAAAATAATTGTCCTCCTCATATCATAAAAACCAGAATAATCATCAAACAAGATTTTGACTGCAAGCTGAGTAATGACCTGCTCCATCCCAAACCCTTTTAGACATATTCTATCGTATGTACCGATTCAAGGCGCATCGAATAGGAGATGTTTGCACACCGTAAGCATGGGTGTTAGCCTGTATCAGCTTGTTACATATGTTATTTTATCAATTTGAGAAAAAGAAAATTGAAAGTTTGAGGTACAGAAAACAGACATTAAAACTAGCTTATCAATGAACATTCTAATAGTCTGCATATTACTGGATGTCTTTACTACATATGACAGCTGTTTAACATTAATACGGCTACATGTTGTATTATGTGCGTTACATGAACTTAATTATAATTTAAAAGTGGTAATTTTGGCTATCGTCATTTAGTTTAACGACTGCTCTGAATTGGTTTCAAACTGTTTTAGATAAGGTTTAACAAACATATACTCAATTGACGAATACAAACCCAAACTTTGCTTTTCTATCTTAAATATTGTGTCTTATATGAGCTAATGCACAACCCTACCCCCAGTTTTGCAGAGGAGCAAATTTTGTTTTCGCCGCTTAAATAAAACACATATAAAACAATTGCAGAGTGTTGATATTTTTTATTTTCTTAAACAGTCTTGCTCATATATCATCAAGTTTCTAAGATCAGGACACTTATTAAAGATGTCAATGTGCCATGATGCCACAACCAGGACTCTGATCGAATTCCATAAACTTTCAGGTGCTGGTACTAACTAGTTCAATGTCAGGACAGAGCAAGAAATCATATTGGCAGGCATTTAGCTATGCTGGAGACTCTATCCACGAAGCATTCTTTCACCTCGGCTCAGTGCCCTTAGAAAGCACTGTGGCGGATGCACTAGAGTAATATATTTGCAAATTGTCCTGACCTCTTGGCTCTCGTTTGTGATGTCTAACTGTGAGTTTGTTACTTTCCAATTGGTATCCTGGGTCAGGTGTGGTACTTGATTGTATCGATTCCTGATCTTTGCCGTCTTTCTTACTTTGCATTAGCCAGTCACGGTAATTGTTCGACTCACTGCGTTGAGGTGGTGGATGTTTTGGAGAAAAAAAAGCTGAATTGCAAGAGCTACCACTTCCAAGAGCTGTGTTTCTCGAAGGTGTCAAACGTGCGCAGTATCAGTGAATCATTTGGAAAACCTCACCTGTCATTAATCCTAACAAATCAAGGCCTGACAATTATGGTTAGAGGCCCGACTGTGATAAATATTGTCCCGTTATGATGACATTGCCCATGTGTGGATCCAGAGGGGGATAGGGGGTCCGGACACTCCCCCTGGAAAATAACAAGTACATATATGTGTTTCTATAGAAATTAGCATTTGGACCCCCCTGGAAAAAAGTTGGACACCCCCCACCCCCCCCCCCCCCCACCGGAAAATAATGGACCGCCTCTGGATCCTTTGTAAAGTATAAGTATAGTTTTCTCAGCAATAAAACCATTGGAACCCCTCTTTAAACTGTAAAATAAGCTGAGGACTAAATAAAACTGACATTCCTTGATTCGCGCATGTTGCCCCCTGCCCCCCGAAACCCCTCTGCAGCTGATAAAATGTGGTTGCAGCATGTCTGTATGCGAAACATCTCGATGTAAGTACAAAGCAGACCATTTATATTGTTTTGATTTGTGTTGCTGTGGAGCAGAAAAGGACTCATGTAAACTACTGCCAGTGATCAATATGCTTATGACTTTTGAACAACTATTTTCATGTGGATTCAGATATTTCTTTAGCAGTATCAACAAGAATGCCTTATTGTCCGATTTTGACCTTTGAAGACGATTCTACCTAATAGCATGCGAAAGATAAATCAGATTGTAACAGTTTTCTATTGCCCGTGCTATCGCAGTACAATGGGTAACTTGTAGAGGGGTTTATCCTTATTTCCATATCATGAGCTACTAAGTAGACTCTTCTAACTTTTGATCCTTCAGTGGTCAAAATCGGACTATAATGAGTTTGGTTGATAGTGTATGCAAATGATTATTACTACTATCTTTTGTTTGGGTGTAGGATAAGCAGCTTCAGTTAAACCAAAAGCTTTGAAGCGTGACTCTATTTACAATATTGATATGTTGTTCAAGAAAAAAGGTTTCAGGCATTTATTTACATTTACTATAAAAGCTTTGACATGCACATATGTTCTAGCCGGACTGGCTCATTTTACGTATTCTGCATCAATCTTTTGAAATAGAAAGACCCAAAGGTCATTGGTCAGAGGTCGTAGTACACACATATATATATTAGCATAAGAGATTATATTTACACCGTTTAACATCAAAAACACTGTTTGTTTTTCATTCACTCCACTGTCTCTTTTTATTCGTAAATCGTGACGGCATTTACGTCCCACCCTCGAACTGACTTCCCCATATCTGAATATATTTTGTATGTTACGATTAAAAAGAGTTTGCATTCAGTCATGCTAAGGTTACCAGTTCATTTAAGGAATATTTCCAAGCGTTGGAAATGGACAAAATGCATATATATGTGGTATTTACATATTAGGCGTCATTTCAATGACGTCATCTTTTTGTTCTGATGCGAAGACAATATGGGCGACATGTTAATTTTAATTATTTACCCCCTAAGATTAAATCTGGTGCATTTCGACTGAAATTGGCGCACAAAATGCAAGAAAGTCCTGATCCCCATATATAACAATGGACATACCGTTTAAATTGCACTGATACAATATACGCTATTTTGATGGCGTCATAATGACGTCCAGACGTGAAACCCAGATGGGTGACCAGGTGATTTTCATTAGTTATCCCCTAAAGTTTGATTTGGTATAGGTCACCATAAATCGGCATCAAATTCGCACGGGAGTCCCGAGCGCCCCTGACTAAAATTCAAATGTCTCTCTAACTGAACAGGCTGGTTGCTTGCACTTATGCATCATTGGATCAGAGTTTGGTTTGTTTTCACTTATAAGACTGCACCTTAGTTTTCCCTCCAAAATTATCTTAAAATGTTTCAACACCTGTCCTGCTACACCCAGATTTATCCTTATTTTGAAAACAATATAGATCCAGATCAGCTGGCTTCGGATAAAGCTATCTTGTCAGGATCCATACCATTCTCAACTGCAATTGGAATGCTGCAGGTTTACAGCTTTAAAATTTGGATGGGTGTAGTACATGTATATATACTACTCAAAACAAGTTTTGCAACAGTTATAAAGATACGAGGATCATCCAATAAAGAATGAGACTTTTTCTTTAGCTCAGTGAATTTAAATGCTAGACTTATGAAATCTCGTTCAAAGCTAGCAATTCTTTTTGGCTATTCACATGTACCATATTCAACGTGTAGAACACTTCCATCTTGTGTTGCTAGGCAACATTAGAAGACTAGGCAAACATCCGTAGACGGCTCAGTATAGGTGGTCACCATGGCAACAGATTAAGATGTAAAGTTTATTTTTCTATGAATACTTATAGATGCTCATACAATCTGTCTATAACCAATAGGGAAAAGATATGTTCCAAAGTCTTTCGCTGTTACCATGGAAATAAAGCTTCAAAAACCAGGTTTTTAAGAAATATCTGGTATTTTCTGCTGATCTCTTGACTTTAGAACTTAATATCGAATAGTCAAAGGCAATTTAAGTGAATAGGATTGTGTTCATCTATACCTTATAACATTCACAACTGGTAAATGTATACGTCGATTTGGTGGTATTTACGCGTATTGCCGGTACTTCATAGACCGGAAGTGGTATATATTGGTGTTAATACTATGTAGAAAAAACATGCCATATGCCTAAAGGACTATAGAATTAGATCATTTTTAAGTATTCAGTATGTGCATGGCGATTTATGTAAGCATTTAGGAATATATTCGAGTACCGATCATCCAGATCGGTACTCGAATCTATTCCTTAATGCTTACATAAATCGCCATCTGCATGCTGAATACTTAAAATGATCTAATTCTATAGTTCTTTAGGCGTATGGCAAGTTTTTCTACACAGTATTAAGGCCAATATCTACCACTTCCGGCCTTTAAGGTACCGGCAATACGGGTAAATACCACCAAATCGACGTATACATTTACCAGTGTGATTCAGCTGCACATAGCAATACATATTTGTGAGATATCATTCACTAACATAGTTATCATAGCAACGCAAAGTAGTGTGTTTATGAAAAAAAAATGAGTAAATCGGTTGCTAGGCAACCAAAATAAAGGATTTGCATATTTGGTTCTTCTTTAATAGCATTTTATGTAACACTAAGATTAAACAGTAGAAGAAAAGATACAAAGAGGTTAAATCATATCTATGAGCGAAAATAAAATACTTTGAATGGCCGTGGGTATCCAATAAATAATGTAAACGTGGTCATGCGTCTTCAAGTCCTTCCACCGATTTACCGATTTATACATTATTTTGCTTTGGCTATCGATTGCAGCAAAACCATATGAAAGACTAACCCTATATGTGTTGCTTCAATTAATCTGTTAAACAGAACTAGTGTCAAAATCTGTAAAATTGCATTTTTGGCATTTTCCAAATTTTAAAATTAAAATGATTTGAAAAAAAAAAACGCTCGCAACTCTTTTTAGGGACTTTAAGTTTTGTATTCAAATTGCACATTTGGGGGTTAAGAAGAATTAATTTAGCCAAAAAAGTAAAATTAAAATTTTGGGTGAATAATGTCATTTTTGGCCAAGCACACCAATTAGTAGGGGATCCATAGAATTAAAAAATCGAAAAAAGTGGCCGGAAACTAGCAGATTTTTTTTACTATATCCTGGGTTAATATTATGTTTCAAGAGTGTGAAAACGGATATTGCAAAAATTTTAAGTCTTGCAAAAGATGTTTAATCATAGGTAACCGTAGCTACCATTATGCAGGCTTCATAGCAGGCTATTCACTGCATGACTTAAAAAAATTATTTTGACAACATAATGCACATTTTAACTATCTGCATATTTCCTAAAAAGTACTTAAATCATTGCAGCAAACTGCCAAATAGATTGAAATAATGTACGCATATGATAACTGTTATACACGTTACTTACTTCCAAACATACAACAAATGATTACTTGAGCACGAGTTGCCAAAAGACCAGAAGAGAGTAAGTTTAGTACATAAAGATTTTCATAACCGTAGTAAATGGGACAATATTTAATGTATGTAAGCTTTGTATAAAAATGTGTATTATCACGCAACAGCCTAGTCTTATACCAACAGATAAGAGGCGACTCCTATTTTAGTGTATTCTCATTTGTTTTGTTTTCTTATTTATAATCGTAATCTGTCAATTGAATGCAGCAGAATAAAATCAATTAGTGTAGGCGCCTAGTATTTCTGTTATGTATGTTACTTTCTCTTAAAACATTATTTTTGTGCAATGTAAGGACTATGAGTAAAAAGGCTAGCGGGTGAAAATAAAATTGACTGCTATCTAAGTGCTCTTAATTACAGAAATTGTAAATGTTGTCATTTTAAACATTTAATATGAACGAGATTCAACTTCAACAAAAGCATGGTTGCTTTAAAGGGTAGAATGTGAACTTAAAGCACACGACAACACCATCAAATATGTTTTAAGAATCGTGTAAATAGGAATTTTAAAATATGTTTATTTTTCATAACCACGTTTTGTTTCAAAAAGTTTGAATGATTCTTTTCTTCCCGTGGCACTACCATGTATTTG
Source organism: Loripinus fragilis (assembly GCA_964019695.1). Classification (NCBI taxonomy): domain Eukaryota; kingdom Metazoa; phylum Mollusca; class Bivalvia; order Lucinida; family Lucinidae; genus Loripinus; species Loripinus fragilis. The sequence continues at coordinate 18,225,495 of OZ026526.1, read as the reverse complement.
CTTCTTTTTATGCATTAAATGCCATCTACAATGCATTTTGCTTCACTGTCATTAGCTTACTTCAGATGAAATTTATAAAAACAAAAACATGAAGTAACATTGTAAGCTCCATCACCCATTGTATAAGTTATAAAATATTTGCGTTGAAAATCATTAAAACAGCTATGCTTATTGCAATAAAGCACACTCGCTTACTGACAACCTTAAAAACTGTAAGTCATTTTAAGCAGAAACCCATATCAAGAAGTAAAAAAATAAAATAAAATGCATTCATCATGGTCCTTTGATAAAAAATAACTGAAGTCTGTAGAAAATGTAACGATTTCTGCTTCACATTTAGCACACATTATACATATTCTTGTGGTTATAATATCTAAGCACCTACAGTGTATCCAGTTTGAAGAAAACGAATTTTATTTATGTTAAAAATGTATATAACTAAAAATGAGAATACTACTTTTATCATTGTTTTGATGCTGTTAACAGGCCAACATTTACTCTAAGTTTCCATTTTAATAAGTATGAAACAGAATCATGTTTGGAAATTGGTTGGAAAAACTGACCCCTGCATCGTTAGTATAGCATGTATTTCTAAATAATTATACTTTAAAAACAGGACCTAAAGCTTACTTGGACTTGACTGATCATATATGTCAGAATGGCATGAAAGTATGTTTAGACGTTTGTTTTTTGGCTATTGAGATTATCAGCATATGTGATAGAATTTGCTTTAACTTTTTTATTCAGCAGAACACTCTCTTATTTTTACACCAACAATAAGTTCTCATAGCAACTACCAGGCAGCCCTTAGAACAAAGTTATACTCATAAGATGTGTACCAATTTGTTAAACGATATTAAATGTACAGTTTATTGACAGTTCATCTAATAGAAACAAAATATGTGCTTATGCTGTTGTCAAAGAATACTTTTAAGTAGTACATTTAACAAATGAGATGATATATCATACTTACATTTAGGGCAATTGGTGATAGGAACAATGTTATATCGCCACCTAAGATCATGTATCATGATATTTTTCGAAAGGAAAATAATTATGATTTTTTTTTGAGACGGTTGCTATTAAGGGAATGGCAAACAACTTTTACATGCATATATACTTAATGTTAACTTTATTTGTACTTTTTAACATTACTTGAAATTACATGTATATCGTATGCGAATGTAATGGTACTAAAGAGATCTGTCTCTATTGTGCTACCATTTGATTATTAAGTTTTGTCACGACAGTCGATTTCTTAGCATAAGCCTTTTGTCTCTGTAGCAGATGCGTTTATTACACTTTGATAATTAACTGTACAATAATTTCTGCTATGTATAGGTAACAATTTACAGGGCTCCTGCAATAATTTGGTCAAAATGGGGTCCAATGCCTAATCTACTGCAATGGTACTATGGTAGAAATTAACATCAGCTGTATTACCATTTATTGCTTAAGCAAAGTATAATCTTATGACTGCATTTGTTACTATAAACATTTTTCTCTTCCATCCAACATTTTAATATAAACTTGTAAAATCTATTTTATGACAATTGAGTGCCACCTGGTCAAAATTGGATTGAACTTATTCTGTCTGTTGAAGTATTATTAAGTAAAACTGGTATCATAAAAACAGTTTAACATATTCATTGGAATTCATCATGCCAAAACTATCTTGCCACGTGAAACCCAGCATTGTGAATGGTTTTCCATCCCCATTTTAACAGTACTGTTTCGTTTAAAATAATGCGTAAATAGTACATTCACATTTTAAAGTTTACACTGCTTTAGAAGAAGATTCAATAGGACTATCAGTTTCATTAATTAAATAATGAAAGTCACGTTAAAATTTAGCTAAAATCATTTAATAGCTAGAATAAAGTCAAAAGTTGTTACGATGTAGAAAGTAGGGAACAATAGAATCAGTGATGGTTGTGTATACGCATAGGTACGCAAAGTTTGGGCTATGCACCTATTCACTTGTATGTATTGAGATACGGTAACTTTTCTAATATAAGTTCAATATAAGGGCGGTTTGTCTGAGATGGAGTTCTCTTTACTATACTGTGAAATCTTGATTATCTACTGAAGTTGTGTTTTTCACGCTTTTCTTGCATTGTCCGCCCGTAATTCCCTATATATGTGACCAAATTGTCCATACGTATTAGGGGACATTAGAAAATACCGTGAGAGGTACATTGTAAAGATACTGTTTCTTTACAGGAGACAGGTACGTGAATTTTATCTATGATTGACAAAGTTACTATGTACATATTGGAGCTTTGGCGGTTGAATGCTCTTGCATTAATTGCTATATCTTTAGCATGTCACATCTACTGGAACAATAAGTCATCATTTTTCTATTTTGTTGTCTGTTGAGTTGGCCGGCATTTCTTGTACGGCTTCTCTAGGGTTTGTGTAATCTGTAACTCAAATAGTTTTTATTCCTTTATATCCAAACTTTGCATAATGATTGTTCATACATTGAAGATGTGCACTTTCTATTTTGTGCACATTTGATACACATTTCCTCATTTTACGGGTGCTGAACTAAGACATTTTTTTTCCATACGAAATGCGTAGGGGTGTCCGGTTTGTGTAATCTGTAACTCAAATAGTTTTCATTCCTTTATATTCAAACTTATTATTCACACATTGAAGATGTGCATCTACTATTTTGTACACATTTCATATTTTTTTTTTCATTTTTAGGATCTGGAACTTAGACTTTTTTCCTGTAAAATGCTAAGATGATGTCTGGTTTGTGTTATCTGTAACTCAAAAAGTGTTTATTCTTAATATTCAAACTTTCCATGATAATGATTATTCATACATTGACCATGATACACCTCCTATTTTGTGCACATTTGATAAATATTTTCTTATTTCCTAAGTCTGTTGAACTTAGATATTTTATCCAGCCGAAATGCTAACAGGGTGTCTGGTTTGTGTTATCTGTGACTCCAGCAGTTTCATTCCTTCATATTCAAACTTAATCTGTTATGATTACTCACACATTGAACATGTGTGCACCCTATATTTTGTACACATTTGATAATATTTTGGGAATGTTGAACAGAGGCGTTATTAAGTTTACACCACATTTGGAGTGCTTACATTGTTTTTTTGTGTGTAATATGTTATTCAAACAGACTTCATTCCTTTATACTCAAACTTTGCATAATGATTGTTCACACATTGAAGATGTGCACATGCGACGCAGGTCCAAAGCAGAGTTTGGCCTTGTTTTCTGTTCTTTTTGAGGGGCCGTTTAAGACAGGTTTACTGTATTACTCTTATGTGGAGTGATATAACTACAATAAGCAGAACGTGTCTAAAAGCTAGTTGAAATAATTACATGCTTAATTTTAGAATTTAAAGGTTCTAAACTTATATAACATTTTATCAATGGCCATCTATTGAACAGCTTGTATCTGACAAAGTATTTATGTTAGAACTTATCTGTTTGCAGTTTTGAAATGGTCAGTCAAAGACCCTTTGAATACATCTATCATAATTGAAAATATATATTAATAATTTTGTAAACGCAAACTATTTAACAAAATATTACTGATTCTAAGAGTATAGTTGAAAATGTAACGTTATTGACATTTTAATGGACCAAATCAACTTTTACAAAGTCAATATATGTAGATAATAACATGTTCTTATTGATTGCATTACTGTTTTGTTCATTTAAACAGTTCAACTACTACCTAAAAAGACTGAATTACATATATTTGTTTTCAAGAAAATGATGGGTAACGTAATAAACACACTGTAATAGGTATGTTTGCAGGACTCAAATTGAGTGCAATATCCATTTTCATACTGCCTATGCTATGTGCTATCAGATAAAATAATTGAAAATTCTGCTAAAAAGGGGGCATATCAAAATGCTTTTTTTTTACATTTCTGGACCCTGGGTCCTCTACTAAATTTTGGGAATTTGTCAATCTTCCAAATTTAAGTTTAGATACCGATTACTCCCACATACTGGATCATTTTTGCTCAAACAGTTGCATGTAATCATCCATAATGATTAGCTGAAGGCAATAGTAATCAAACCTAAATTATTCAAAGTAAGTAAGGGTGCAAAGATATGGAATCGATGCAATCAAGTACCACACCTGACCCAGGATACCAATGGGAAAATGACAAGCTCACAGTTAGACACAACAAACGAGAGCGAAGAGGTCAGCCCTTTCCCAGCAGGTGACCACAAAGCACATATAAACAGAGGCGCACAAAGATATAGCAAACACAAGACAGAACAAAAACATAAAAGATCCACAGAAGAAGTACCGCCTTGCAACGGTTAGTAAAATATTTTACTGGAGGGCTTAAACCGGTTTAACGGTGCTAACCTCACCCTTAATTCAGATGTGGATCAAGACACATAGATGTTTGGAATGCATGAAAGCCCCCTGACTGATGCATCATCTCCTAGAACATATAATTCAAGATATAACAAGGAGATAAAGCAAAGATAAGGACTCAACAGTAAATAAAACTGAATACCGGAGCAAAAGAAATCAAATCACATTTAGGGGTCACTCTCTTTGTGCTCATCCAGCAACCTCTGGACCAAACTTACATCCACCATACTTCCAGGTCTTTGTAAGAAAATAAAATGGTTCCTCTAAATGTATATAAGTTTAAAATTTTTCCCAATATAAAAAAATAAATACATGTTTACAACTGTTGCTAAACTTGTTTTGAGTAGGTATATTAAAATATATGCAGACATGATAGACCTCGATATTAGAAAGCCTGTCTCTGGGTTTTTTGACAAAGTGAGATTCAAACCAGCCTGCTCAGCTACAGAGAATATGTAGAAAAATGAAATTGTGCTCGTAGCCAGTCCAGATATTATTCGTTCATTAAGCGAATAACAAACGCCCTGATCAGACTGCATGGATGCCAAGGCTGGTCTGCCTCTTTGTTGTTCACAAACTCCGGAGACGGGCTTTAATGCCTTGAGGCCAGAAAACATTATTCACTTATGATAAATAGGCTCATGTGCTTTGAAGCTTCATGTAAAGGGGAATGCAATGTTGAAATGATGTGAAACTAACCTGCATGTCCTTTTTATCTCCTGACCGACAAGGTTCGGGGGATATAGCGATCAGCCTGGGATCCGTCTGTCAATGCGTTCGTCCTTAGACAAAAGCTTGTGCGCTTAATAACTTATACCCTTTGAGATATGTTGACAATATTTGGTAGGCATGTATATCAGGTAAAGACGGTGTGTCGTGTGCAAGAATGATTGCCTTCATTTGCTCGCCCTTCGAGGGGTCTCCATTGAAAGAACTTTATAGGGGGAAAGATTGTGTACTCACTTGCTCTTCTACTCTTTGGTATATTTTAATGATATATGGTATACATATATATCAGGTCAAGATGGTTTGTCACGTGCAAAAATGGTTGCTCTCCTTTTCTGGTCTGCTGAGTTATCTGCCTTGAACGAACTTTAAAGTTGGAAAGCTTCTGCGCCCAATAACTCTTATACCTTTTGAGATATTTTGGCAATATTTGGTGTACAGTGACGCCCCCTATTATTGCACCGACCCTAATATTAATGGCCCAAGTGACTATGCCAAATTTAATCAGAATTCTGAATTGGTCTGTAATCTGTGATTCTGGCCTTTTCCGTCATCAATGTTTTGATATATACTCACTCTCACATTCAGCTACATGTACATGTACATGTAGCTGATTGCAAAATTAGAAAGAGGAGAGAAAACGATATCTCAAAACCAGGACAAAACAAAACACACACATGGTAGGTTCAAGAAGTGATAAGGTATTAATAAAAACGGAACCGCCGACCAAGAAGCATTCGTGGTTGTTGAATTACTAGGAATTCAAACATGAAGGCCAATGAAGAACACTCGCAGGTCATAAGTAAGTAACCACTGACGTCAGAAATCGAAAGACGAAACTAATTCACAATATGTTTCCTTTTACAAAAGACAGAAATGCCAAAAAGGGACATTATTTCGCATATGTCAATGATTCCAACACTTAACAAAGATTCCAGACTCAGCTTTTGAACCTTTTTCACATTAAAAGACTGGTATTTTGCGTTTTATCTAAAGTAAGCATAAATTCCAGGAAATAAACAAAAATGCCTTTCATCCTCTTTTCAGGAGAAAAATCACCTTTTTGGCATAACTCAGGCGCTGTATCAACTATTGCTTAGCTCACATAAATCGGATCTTGTTAAGCAGATACATAGATGGGTTTATAAGTGACAATAATCAGCAACGAATATTTTGAGAAGTAAAATATTAACCAAAATACATTGTAGTACCCTTTTTACTAGCTATGTACACGATTTTGCGCACTCGACGACTGCAACCAAAACGCGATGGCTGAACTGTTCGAGTACAGGGATTCTCTAGCGTGTGAATGTCATGTCGCTATTATCATTCTTTTACTCTTCCTTCCGGTGCCTTGGATTGGTCTGTAGCGTGTGATTGTGACATTTCCTGGTCATACTCGCTTACTTTTTGTTGTCAGTTACATACAAGGAAAGGTATGTGCACGAAGAACTGGTCAACCTCTGAGTCAAAGTTGCCTAGGAGACAAAATATGTGGTTATGTCACCGAACTGACCGTCTCGACCTGGCCATAACTGTTGACTGGGACGCACATTGTTAAACCTTAAACCAAGCAAATATTACAAAATCGTCCAAACCATTTTGCTCCAACGAACAAAATGACCACCGTGAAAGGCTCAAATATATATTTGGTTAAATAACACCTGACATTTTGGCCCGATTTAAAAAACAATTTACCACAAATCTGCTCCACTGAACAAAATGGCCACAACCGAAAACGGCAAGCTTATCCTAAAATACTTCCCCTTAATTGAAATACTTCTACACAAATGTTCCCCATTGAGGGTAGTATGATGTTTGTGTGGTGATCGGTAGGGGGGATGGGGGTAGTGTCGGGTGCGACAGGGGTAGTATGCATTTTCTATTCCCGAGTCTATGAATCAATGGCCGACAGCTGAACACTTTATGTGTCCAAAGCATTACTTAGCAACATTGTACAATTTATCACAGAAACCAAGGACCTATATGTAATACGTGCGTCCAAGCACGCTTATACACTGAGCTTAGGATCCAAAAACTTTGTGACAGCTTTTATCCTGCTTTCGAGACGCTGTCCGTAAGGCTATCATTGAAAAGCGGGAACCAGTCCCATTTCCCCATGAGCAATGATTAAATAGGCGCTTGTTCACAGTCGGAATTTCAACGCTTCAGTTTCTTGCGAACGCCTTAGCACCCGAGAGAAGGTCTTTTTGGAATAGCTCGGCGTTATTCGACCTATTTTTGCACCCGGGCGTACAGGCTGTAGGTGTTAAAAGCAGGGGACCAAACAACCAAAATGCAAGTTGTACGCACCGTGCACGTGAGGTTGCTCGATATTTAGCCAATCGCGGCCATATTGGAATCCGCAGTACAATGAACAACAAGCTTAACGCCATTGCACGCTCCGTTTGACATTAACCGTAACGGTAAATCCCAACATTACCATCATTTGCGGTTACAGCTGTCCTCTGACTCTTCAATTGCTGTTACAAATACATATTGCCTCAAGTTGCTAGATTTATCCTCCTTGGTCAGAATTGATTTTTTTTTTCAGTTGAACGAGACCGCGACACACGTGGATCACAGTGCAGTCAATGATACATACACGGGTACGTAAGTAAATAAAATTCGTTGCGATTCGTCGAAGTTTGCGAATGCAGAAATTGAGTTTAGGGGCGCTGATAATGAAACCAAAATTGTTGTAACCAGAATTCGTGGAAGCGAAAGTGACTGGAGCCTGCAGCTTTAGATTCTATGAGGTTTGACAGACCTCAAAGTGGGCTATTGATCACAGTGTACAGAATACAGTATGGTCAATACTTTCAATATCAATACCCAACCCTTCTCCTGTGGATCTCAGTGGCTCAGTTGATGGAGTGTTAGCCTGGGGATCAAACGGTTGCTAGTTCGAGACTCACTGCCTTTGTGTCCTGTCCTTTGAAAGGACAAGACATTTTTCACCTGCTGCCTTAGTACTGGTTCAACCTATGAAGACAGGAAATCATCCCAACATAACTGAAAAATTGTTGATTGTGACATAATTAATGCATCAAAATTTGTTTGTTTTGTTTGTTTTTGTTGCTTTACGTCCCATGTCAACAGCTATGGTCATTGCTGGACGATCAGTTCACTTAACCACACTTTTTCCTGGGCGGGCTTGAGCAAGCGGTTAACCAGTAATTTGTGCACATACTTTCGCTTGTAACTGACAACAACCCTTCTTGAATAAACCAGCGGAAGGGAGGAGAATGACCGTAGAAATTATTTCATGGTCAATCTCCGCGAAAGTATGGTACCGGGCCGGGATCGAACTCGCGACCCCTGGATCTGCAGTCAGACACGCATCTGTAGCCAGACACGTTACCGATCAAAATAAACAAACCAAAACTTCTCAATCCATTGTCTGCACAGGTGCGATACTCAAAGGATCGACCTATCTGCTATGGCACATCACCACTGAAAAATGGGTGTTGTGTTAATATGCAGTATGCATTACTCAAAACACAGGGGTTTCATTAAGAGGAGGGAGGCGGGAATTTTCCCATTCTACTCAGGCATGTTTCCCCTGCTGCTTTTGATAAATTTGTATAGAGTCTATAGGCAAATACTGTCAAATCACCCGTCTACTTTGCCTTGATACCCGTATGCCAAAAAAGTTAATGAAACCCCTGAAAACACTATGTAAAAAAAGTAGCAAGCAGCACTGAATGGCTATAAATAATCTGTTTGTGGAGACATCAAGTATCCTTTGGTATAAACACTAACAATGATTTGTATTAGTTTACAAATGTACAGTGTTAAGCGACAGAGTGATAAGATTTTTCTACACTAAAACATTTTTGAAAACACATCGCACATGGCAAGGTCAAAGAGCGGTTTCAGTGACACGTAATGATGCAGTTTTTGGTTTAGGCCTACGCATGTCAGAAGTGTGTGAGGCATGTTCAGGTTTGACTCCATCCGCTACAGAATTGTGTGATGTTATACATGGACGACACGAGTCAATGACTTTAAGTGGGAGGTGACATTCTCGAGGTGACGTTCCAACGCCAGACAAAAATTTCACCAGCAATTTTTTTTTGCCAATAGTTGTCGCCAAATTAATATTTTTGCGCCAAATTTATCATTTCTTTGCATTTTGCGACAATGGCAACCACTAGCGCAAACCCTGGCAGATTGATGACAAGTTTGAATCAACCAATCAGGCGAATCACATAATTTGGTGACACATTTTGATAACCAATACGTCATATGTACCCACAATGCTGAAATCAAATAGGTCAGTATGCGATAGTCAAATCCACCTATTGTTAGATATTGCTTCTCTATCTTTTAGTTAAGGCCCAAACTAGCTTGGTCAGTGGTCACAGTACACTGAAAATTGGTTCAATCATGCTTCGATGCACAGAACTCATCTTGCTGCTATATTGTTTCTGCTGGGAGGTACTTAACTTGTATCTCCTTGCTCTTTATCATCATGATTTAATCATTTTTAGAAAAAATTGATTGACAAAAAATAAAAAACCAGGTGGGAAAAATCACGAACTATTCACCATATCTACATTACATGCTGCAGGCCTCCAGATAGAGTGCATATTGGAAAATTATTTTCTTTATTTTTCATCCAAAACAAATTTTGTGGGTACTCAAAAGAACCGTCTCAATGAGACAGTTATTTTGAGCATTCAAAACACTTGTTTAAATTAATGGGTAAGAAAATAATTAAAATTTTACGCAAATAAAATTCCCCTATCTGGACCTATATATGATGCTGGTTCTGACCATCTGTAAACCGAGAACCAGCAATGAATGTAGGTATGATGAATAGAATTCTGCTGAACCTCAAGAAATCAACCTTTCCTAAAGGCTTTTATTTGGTTTATATGAGAAAATACTTTATCAAATTATCACGGTAATATTTGAGCTGCAAGTTGGCATCTTTTCAATAATAATTTAACTTTTAAAAGGCCGAAGCTAGCACTTCCAACTTAAGACACTAGCTGGCACCTAAAGTAACTGTTTGTGTTTTTTTTTAGCCAGGAGAGTTCCTTTGCCGTCTTATTCACACTATGATTATGGCTCCTACAATGCCTTTGAATTTATATTGCATGGCACTACTAACATGTATAATCATTAATGAGAGACCATAGAATGCAGCTGCTGAAATACATTATACAGTTCAACATAATATCATTAACTCTCTGGCTGTATGTTATATTTATATATTATAGACAAGATCTATACAAATTCTATTGATGAGGAAAATGTCACAAATCAGACATGCACAGCCACAGATTACAGACCATCCTATCATGGTAACAGGAAAAGAGACACTAGTCTTAGAATGATCGATTTTGCCAGAACAGTTCAGAACTTTGGGTCGTCATGTATCTAAAAGTCCAGCCCAGCCATCGATGACCATTTTGATGGATGATTTAATTAATTAGGACATTGATAAGTTCATATGCAAATTTGGCACAATAAGAACGAAAATAAATTTTATGGAGCTTACTAAATAATGCAATAATTTTACAAAAATGTTCATTTTCCATCTTAATTTGTGTAATGTCCATCAATATATAGAAACTTAACTACATTTGTATAGTCATGTGTATAATGGCAACGACCAGAAATGGACCAATCCGAAATTCCGAATGCTGAACAAATATCGTCTGCCTTGAAAAAAAGGCTAAATCAGTTTAGTTATTTAACCAGTGGTGTATCCAGATGGGGTTCACTTGAACCCTCTTTTGAGCCCAAATTATTTCATTTTCATTGGGATATTTTTTATTATTTTAGAAAAATGAGGCCATCCTTTAAAAAAATGTTTGCAGTCACCTAGGCCTACTCAAAATTTTCCAGGTTGGAAGGTATTTTATTTATTTTTCACTGATTTATTTAAAAGACATTAAAATTTTAAGAAAAATGTCTAAAATGATAATAAAACTATTTCTCTGAAATGTGGCGAAACAGACATACTTTTTTTGGTACGTGTAATTTTGAGTGAGTCTCACACTCTGACGTGTGACAGCAAACAAACATTTATGATTGTTTTAAGGATGGCCTGAGTTAAAATCATCAAATTGATTCCCTCCTATACATCTGAATCCCTTTCCAGAGGAAACTGTTTGCCTACTGGGTAAGGTTGTCAGCAGACAACATTAATATGCGAAAAAGTTAACCCTTAAAGTGTCAATCACAAAAAATTTTGTTTTGTCATCTGCTGAGTGCTGAAATGTTCATTAGCTCCTCCTCAACCACTGGACCAATTTTAGAATTATTTCACAGAATGGTTCCTCATGATGCCTTCTTATAAAATTGCACATATGGGTCTGCTCCTCCGAACAGAGGGGCTGCCAGAACACTAGATATTTAAAGAAATGTCTTTTGATGACATTTCCTCCTGAGCCACTGGTCCAAATTTAAAATAATTTCTCAGAATTGTTTCTCATAATGCCCTTAACTAGAATTGCTCAAATGTTTTTGCTCCACTGAACAAAAGGGCTGCCAGAGCTCCAGATAAGAAATATCTTTAAACGACATCTCCTCCTGCCCCAATGGTCCAAATTCAAAATAATTTCACTGATTTGTTCCTCATGATGCCTTCTACCAAAATTGCACAAACTGTTTCGCTCGGCTTAATACAGGGAAGATTAACTGAAGTCTAAAATTTCGGCATTTATTTAAATTTTACTGTTGCTATGGTAACAAAAATGATCCACAAAGTAGGCTTAAAATAGAAAAAATACCATTTTGGACCAAATTTAAGGCATTTTGAGACCTTTTTTTTAAATTAGATATCAGCACAGCTAAATACCAAAATATCCTTTTAATATGTTGTGTGCGGTGATGATTCTCATCAGCTGTTAAAACATGACTTTAGTTAAGAGTGTGTGGCGAAAATTCAATTTTCTTATTTCTCAACCAAAACATTTATATATATGTTGTGGGTACTCAAAAGAACCATCTCAATGAGACGGTTCTTTTGAGCACCCAAAACACATGTATAAACTGATGGGTGAGAAAATATTAACATTTTTACGCTGAAAATATATGTTTATCTAAACCTGTGTAAAATATCTTTTTGATAGTTGCTAGTGCTCTATGTTAATTGGTCTGTCAGCACTCTCAAATTTGCTCCAAAGTGGTCAATTTCCTGTTTTTAGCCTATTTTGGTGGCCATATTTGTTACCATAGCAACGGTTAAAGTCAAATTAATTCGAGACTTTTACACTTTGGTTATTGTTCTAATAAACCAATAAGAACAAAGTAGTTTAAACCATTTTTATGTTTAAGCCTCATAGGGGGGGGGGGGGGGGGCAAAAAAGCCCGTTAATGCACATCATATTTTGAACATTCACAATACGTACAGTAAATTTTCTAAAATTCAGAACATTTCTCTTTGTTCTCAGATTACATGTGGGTTCATAACTTATCAAGGCTGGAATACATCAAGTGCTTGTCAGAATAGTATACAGGGAAGACCTTGATCAGACTGCTACATCAGAAGCAGTCTGATCTGGGTCTGCACTGTATGTCTACTGTCTAGTAAGAAAGGCCTTTTTACAGACAACTAGTGTTCAGAGTTTTAGAGCATCTACTATATATAGGCTAAATTTAGAGCCATATACATGTTTGTTTCAGAAGTCTGACTTAAAGGAAAGAACAGCTGTGAGGTGATCAACGAAGAATGAATTTATATGGCAAGTTCAGATGTCCTTGTTAAAGGTAATTACATTGACTTAATAAATCTTGCGTTCTGTGTTGTTATTAGTTCTGGGAACTACATAGGTTTGCTTGATTCCTGATGATACCCTCTACCAGAATTGCACAAATGGTTCCTCCCCGATGCACAAAAGGGCCACCAGAGCTCTAGATAAGAAATATTTTAAATGACGTCTCTTCCTGAACCACTGGTCCAAATTCAAAGTAATTTCACAGAATTGTTTCTCATGATGCCTTCTACCAAAGTTGCACAAAGGTTCTGCTCCGCTGAACAAAGGGGCCATCAGAGGCCTAGATAATAATTGTCTTTAAATGACATCTCCTGAACCACTGGTCCAAATTAAAATTAATTTAACAGAATTGTTCCCGGTGGTGATCTCTACTAAAATTGCATAAATGGTTCCGCTCCGCCAAACAATAAAGGCGGCTAAAAGTTCTAGATAAGAAATATCTTTGAAAGATATCTCCTCAAGGCTCCTAAACCACAGATCCCAATTCGAAATAGTTTCACAGATCTGTTACTCATAATGCCCTCTACTTAAACTACATGGTTCTGCTCCATTGCACAAAGGGCCACCAGAGTTCTAGATGAGAAATGTCTTTAAATGACATCTCCTTAACCAATGGTTCAAATTCAAAATAATTTTACAGAAATGTTCCTCATGATGCCCTCTACCAAAACTCCTTAACAGCATGGCCACCAGAGCTAATTATAAAAATATCTTTGAATGATATCTCTATAGCCACTGGCCAGTACATTATCTTCTCATGAATGAAGATTCAGATGAGCGATCCAGGGCCCTCTTGTTAGCTCACCTGAGCCGAAGGCTCATGGGGGAGCTTATTGTATACCAGTCACTACGGCGTCCGTCCATTGTCCGTCGTCCGTCCGTCCACAATTTCAAACATCTTCTCTACCTACTTAACGTCAAAGTCAAATTTGCTTCCTAATGGGAAAATTTCTGAAAAGTTGATTTTTTTTAAAACTGTGGAAGCCTTAGTCATTATTCTCACTTGATCTGTTTAACTCATGAAACAATGGCTAAGTCCCAAATGTCAAGGTTGACCTTTGACCTTTCAGCTTAGGTCGCTCATATTGGAGTCAATATATTAAAACAAATTTCAAGTGAAGACTCCTTATGATAAATTAGTCAAAATGTATGCAAAATATTTTGGTCACATGACACAGATGCCACCATATATGGTTAAAACCATTTAAAAATCTTCTTCTCCAGAACCAGAAGGCCTGTGATATTGGGACTTGGTATGTAGCATTGGGGATGTAGGGCCTTCCAAGTTTGTTCAAATGATGATCCTTAGTTGACCTTGACCTACTTAAGGCCAATGTCAAATTTGCTTCCTATTATATTTAAATGTGAATTTTTTTGAAATGTTGATTTTGTGAATACTGTTGAAGCCAAAGTCATTATTCTCACTTGATATGTTAAACCTTATATGACAATGGCTATAAATAAGTTTCAAAGGTCAAGGCCACCACATCCATATAGGGTAAAAACCCATTAAATATCTTATTCTCTGGAACAAAAGGCTAATGGCCTTGGTATGTAGCTTGTGGATGTGGTCTCATTAGGTTTGCACAAATGATGAATCTAGCTTGACCTACCTTATGGCAAGGTCAAATTTGATTCCTAATGCATTTATATGGGAAAAATATTGAAAAGTTCATTTTTCTATAAATGTTTAAGCCGAAATCATACTTTCGAGAAATTTTTAACCTTGTGAGACAATGGCTTTGTACCAAATGTCAAGCTGACCTGTGACCTTTTATTCAATGCCACTTATTTGGACTGCCACATACCTACATAAACATTGGTTTCTCAGAAAACAATTGGCTGTTTGATGGAGTATTCATTAGATTGTTTTAAGTCACTGGACCAAAATGGCTACAACCCCAATATGGTAAAACAAAATATGTTTTATTATAAGCTGTAGTTGACCTTGACCTATTTTAACATTATTAAAGTGGTCAGGTGAGCGCCTCAGGACCTTCAGGTCCTCTAGTTTTTTTTATTGTTATCAGTTTTCGTCTGGCATGTGTCGTCCGTCAATCGTCCTCTCAATAAACTTTTCCTTTAGATAACATCTACTCCTGAACCACATGTCCAAATGTAAAATAATTTCACAGGAATGCTCCCCATAATGCCCTCTACCAAAAATTGTATGAATTGCTCTAGATTTGAAGTCTTTAAACGAAATCTCCTGAACCACTGGTCCAAATTCAAATAATTTGACAGAATTGTTCCTCGTGATTCCCTCTACCAAAATTGCACAAATGGTTCCGCTCAATGGTTCCGCTCAAATGAACAAAAGAATTGCCAGAGCTCTAGATAAGAAATATATTTTAACTACATCTCCTCCTGAACCACTGGTCCATATTCAAAATAATTTCACAGAATTTTTCCTCATGATGCCTTCTACCAAATTGCACAAATGGTTCCACTCTGCTGAACAAAAGGACCACCAGAGCTCTAGATAAGAACTATCTTTAAGCAGTATCTTCTCCTGACCAATTGGTTCAAATTCAAAATAATTTCATAGAACTGTTCCTCATGATGCCTTCTACTTAGATTGCACAGATGGTTACGCTCTGATTCTTAGAAATCTAGTTCAAGCATTAAGAGAGTGAATATTTGATGAAAAATTCTTAGCCATCAGTTTAAACGTAAAATTCATTTGGGATCTCAAAAGAACTGTTTGATTGAGAGGGTTCCTTTGAGTACCCACAAGAAAAATTTTGGTTGATAAATAAGGGAAGGAAATTTTAATTATGTACTCTAATCTAGAGGCGTGTAGAGGAGTTTATACTGTTTTCAGCCTTTCCTGGTTTATGTTATATACACTAGTTATAAATGTATTAATGTTGCGCCTGGCATTTACAAGTTATAACTCCGGTTAATAATGTAGATAAATGTTCATTCATTCTGGAGAGAACTCTTATATGAATGTTTATTCATACTAGAGAGAACACTTACATGAATGTTTCTACACCTTGAGCTGGTGAGAACTCTAAATATACTGAGGGAAAAAAGTTTAGCTATTACTTTGGGGATTCATAGTTAAGAAGAAATGGGATTTTTAATTTCATAGTATCAAAATTTTATGTTGACAAACCTTTACAAGTACGATAAAATTAACTGGCTGGTTGGCATTTCACATAATATAACGTCTGATTTTAAGTCCCCTTGCTAAAACAGCTAATCTGGCAATTACACGAATATTTTTTATGCTAAAAGTTTCATTTTCCATTAAATGTTTAGATCTACTCTTGAGGGTTGACATTAGCTCATTTTCAAACAAATGACATATTTGTGCACTTGCTAATAAATTAGATCTAATGCTACAAAAATAGCCTATGGGAAAACCCATTATAACTAATTGCGAAACTTTATTCCTGCAGTATAGTTATTTATACTGAAAAAAGCCTTACGTTTATATCATATGGTAGATAAACTATTTGTTCAAGAACTGTTCTATAATGATTTTTTGAATCCTTATCAATGATGGGAGGGGACAAAATGAATAGTTATCAAAACATAGGCATGTATTTATATCACACTTGTTGCCGTAGCACCAGAATATTTTGGCAGGGAATATTATTGTATAGATCATATTTGAGCCAAAAGCATTCCATTCATAAAGTTACATTTTTTCTATATTTAACAAGTTTCAGCTGAATAGATTTTTCAATTCTAATCATTTGAATGAGCCTTTCATAAAGTTTATGGTTGTTTGAGGGTATTTATCATTCATTTGAATTCAAAGTGAAGTAGAACATTATTTAAGATAAGAGTGAAGACCCTGATCAGAGGTTGCACAACATCTGATCAGGGGCTGCATAGTTTGTCTACTCTATGTCCCTTAAAAAGGAGCTAGGCTTAAATGAGTTAATAATATTGTCTAATATTACTTTTGATGTTAACACTATTTTTTACTTATAATCTTAGTCTGTCATAATTTACTTTCAGATATGATTCAGAGATGTTCACTTTACAGAGATAGAAAAAGGATGGAGCTACTACAACTGCAAGCCCCAGAGGCTCAAGAAGCAAAATAACACTTTATTATCAAATGATGAACTCTTTGAAGGTTACACTTCATAGAATTGTGACTTTTTTTAATTTTCCCCAAAAGTCTTAATCTTTCATGATGTTATCATTGTGTGTGTGGGAATTTGTGTAGCATTTGAAGAAGTCACCATTCAATGAAGTGTTGCATTCAAAGAAGTCACTGTTAGATACAGTGTAATCAGGGTTGTATTAGACAAAGCTTAATAAATAGCATGATCTAATTTATAACTTCGTGTTTTTAATGTTTAAACATGATCAATACAGTAATCTCTCGCTAACTTGAATCCTTCAAACTCAAAATACCCTCTTAAGTTAAAGTAGAGTGTAGGATGAATTCATATTTAACAGACTTTGTTCACAATTATTTTCTATCCAAAACTATGCTGACTTTGATGTACTTAGAAGGATAATAGCGAAAACAATCTTGATAGGCTTATACACTGTAATATCCTTTTACAGATCCACTGTTTTAATTCAAGCTACAAATAAAACAATGTGAAAAGTTTGGTCATATAGACTTTGATTTAACGAGAGGTAACTGTATACTAACTTGCTAAGTACCACAAACTGTCCAGACTATGTATGGTCGACCATTGGTTAGAAATCAGAGGGTGTTGGTAAACAACCCTGACTGGGCATCTTAGCACTGTTGCCATGGTGAATCCTTTCATTTGTAAAAGGCTGTAGTTTTTAGCCCTCCTGCTCACAGTGTGCTCAATGTGAGCTTTTAAGAAATGATGTCCCTCTGCACAAACCGTCATCATAAAAGGTTCTGGTTTGCAATGGCAACATAAAAGATGTACTCAAATATCTTCCTTTGAAAAACAACAACTCCTGGCTGTATTTGAGAATAATTCAATTTTTATTGTTTCTCTAAGTCTAACAATTTAGATTACAAACTTGGCCAAATTGGGCAAGTGGTTATAGGCTAGACACTGAAACGATATTTAAGCATCTCTATGGGTGAACTATCACATTTAGTGTGAACTGATTTATAGGCGAGCATATAGTATACCAAAGATTCTGTCATCCGTCTTTCAACATTTTCAAACACTGGGCGCGCTCATCTCAGATGTCACATTATGATCCATAGGATAGACGAGAAAAGCTAGTTAAACGGTACTGATTACACATTCAAGATTGCTGCAGGGCTAAAATATGACAAAATCCTTAAAGAATAGTTTTCTCTGGAACCAAAAAGCCTATGACTTCTCTTTTCAAGACTTTATATTGGTGGCCCCTTTGCTGTCAAACATGTAGTTGTGCTTTGCTTTGCTTTGCAATCTCCATGAATGTCCCTCACTCAATTCCGACATAGTTACAAAAGAGTACCGCAAGGAGCTATAATTTTAATCCCATGAACTCTAGGCCAACAATGCCAAGTAAATGGGAGTCCAATAACAGTAAATTGTAGTCTTTAATAATCAAAACAGCATTCAATTACACCTTAGCCATAGGCTCAATATGAACTTATGTGACCCTTTCATGTCCGTCATCTGTCAGTCAACACTGCGCTTTAAACAACATCCCCTAAACTACAAAGCGTCACAGGAATGTTCATTGGATAGTTTTTAGATCTTATTGCGATTATTGGATGTCGGTCTTCCGTCATGCGTCGTCAACAATTGCTTCAAAGGGCATCTCCTCCTAAACTGCTGATTGGATTTTGGCCAAAAAGTAAATGAGTATGATCAGGAAAAATCTAATTAGTCTGTAATTGTTCTATGTTTTGTTGTACGTTACTTTATGTCCATTCTAGCATTGCAATCATCTTGATGGGGAAGAGAGAGCTGATTGCTTTGCTTAATTTGTCTTCCTGGTGTCCTGTGATGGTTGAGCGGCTCTTCCTCGCGGTGCCACGGGGTTGTCTGCAGTTTGTGATTGTGGTATTTCCTGATCATACTCACTTTCTATTTTTGCTCGATTCCGTCCATCTGTCCATCAGTTACGCTATCGTGTCCGAGCAATATCTCCAATATTATTTGAGATAGGCATCCCGAATTCGGTGAGTGGATGCATCTTGAAATAACTGAGTGTCTTGTACCATTTTGGGGTCACTGTGACCTTGATCATTGACCTAATATCGAGAATATCGTGTCCTGAGCATATCATCTACATTATTTGAGGTAGGAATTCAAAATTTGGTGAATGGATGCATCTTGGGGTGGCAATGTGTCACACAATATCTGGATCATGGTGACCTTGACCTGTGACCTAATATCTAGAATAATCGTGTCTGTAGCATATCTCCTACATTATTTGAGGTAGGAATCCAAAATTTTGATGTGTGGATGCATCTTTGGATGACAGAGTGTCGAGTACTATTGTGGGATCACTGTTGACCTTGACCTCTTACCAGAGGGTCTGGATGGGGGGGGTCTGGTATTCACTATTCATTAAAAATTTAGCCAATTATTCATCTCATTAAAATTTTGGGTTATTCATTAAAATAACACCAATTATTCATCAAGAGTATGATAGGTGGCAAAGAAATCTGATTATTCACTATTCGTTAACTTTTTCTTCAATTCATTAAAAAATAGGATTATTCATTATTTTATATGCCCTCATTATTCACTATTCATTATCTTTTTGGCTCATTATTCACTATTCATTATAAAAAAGGCCATTATTCACTAATCATTATACCCCATCCAGACCCTCTTACCACGTTTCTAGAATAATTGTGTCGTAACATATCTCCTACACTTTTTAAGTTAGGAATCCCAAATTCGGTGTGTGTATGCATCTTGGATTGTTCCTCATAATACCCTTACCAAAATTGTACCAATTGTTCTGCTGGCATTACTCCATAAAGGGAGATTATCCAGATAAAAAATTATTGGTCAGTTATTTTTTGATGCGGAATGCATCTATGAAATTTTAAAACCCTATCTTAAACTTGTAAAGGACGGATGGAAAAGCCCAAAGCAATATGCCCCTTAACTTTTTTGCTCACCTGAGCCAAAGGCTCATGGGTGAGCTAATAGTATACCAGTCACTCTGTCGTCCGTCCGTCCGTCGTCCGTCCTTCAACATTTTTCAAACATCTTCTCCTCTGAAACCACTGGGCCATTTGAACTACATTTCATATGAAGACTCCTAAGGACGCGGGAACGATAGTTTGTTCAAATGGTCCTGGTCACATGGCCAAGATAGCCGCCATGCCCATATATAGTAAAAACCCTTTAAAAATCTTCGTCTCCAGAACCAGAAGGCTGATAACCTTAAAAATTGGTATGTAGCATTGGGGGTGTTGGTCCTACCAAGTTTGTCCAATGATGTTGTTTGTGATGATCCTAGGTTGACCTTGACCTACTTAACGTCATGGTCAAATTTGCTTCCTAATGCATTTAAATGGGATTTTTTTTGGAAAAGTTGATTTTTTGAATACTATTAAAGCCAAAGTGATTATCCTTTCTTGATATGTTAAAACTAATGAGACAATGGTTATAGACAAGTTTCAAAGGTCAAGGTTGACCTTTGCCCGTTCAGCCAAGGTCGCTCATATTGTGGTCCCATCAATATATTAAAACATAGTTTTCTCACAAACCATTGGTCCAATTGAACGCAAATTTCATGTGAAGACTCCTTATGATAAGTTAGCCAAAATTTATTCAAAATATTTTGGATACATGACAAAGATGGCCGCCACGCCCATATATGGTAAAAACCTTTTAAAAATCTTCTGCTCCAGAACCAGAAGGTTGATGACCTTAGAACTTGGTATGTAGCATTGGGGGTGTTGGTCCTACCAAGTTTGTTCAATGATGTTGTTTGTGATGATCCTAGGTTGACCTTGACCTACTTAACGTCAAGGTCAAATTTGCTTCCTAATGCATTTAAATGGGATTTTTTTGAAAAGTTGATTTTTTGAATACTATTAAAGCTAAAGTGATTAACCTTTCTTGATACATGTATGTTAAAACTAATGAGACAATGGTTATAGACAAGTTCAAAGGTCAAGGTTGACCTTTGCCCGTTCAGCCAAGGTCGCTCATATTGTGATCCCATCAATATATTAAAACATGGTTTTCTCACAAACCATTGGTCCAATTGAACGCAAGTTTCATGTGAAGACTCCTTATGATATGTTAGCCAAAATTTATTCAAAATATTTTGGATACATAGCAAAGATGGCCGCCAAGCCCATATATGGTAAAACTCTTTTAAAAATCTTCTGCTCCAGAACCAGAAGGCCAGTGACCTTGAGACTTGGTATGTAGCATAGGGAATGTGGGGTCTACCAAGTTTGTTCAAATAATGAATCTAGGCTGCCCTTGACCTACTTAACGTCAAGGACAAATTTGCTTCCAAATGCATGTGAATGGGAATTTTTTTTGAAAAGTTGATTTTTTGAATACTGTGGAAGCCAAAGTCATTATTCTCACTTGATATGTTCAATCTAGTGTCTATAAATAAGTTTAAAAGGTCAATGTTGACCTTTCAGCTAAGGTCGCTCATATTGGAGTCCCATCAACATATTAAAACATAGTCTTGGCCAATTGAAACCAAATTTCATGACATCTCCTGAACCGCTGGTCCAAATTCAAAATAATTTCACAGAATTGTCCCTAAAATATCCTCAACCAAAATTGCACAAATGGTTCCGCTCCACTGAACGAAGGGGTAACCAGAGCTCCCAATGAGAAATGACTATTAACAACATCTTCTCTTGAACCACTGGTCCAAATTCAAAATAATATTACAGAAATGCTCCTCATGATGCCCTCTACCAAAATTGTTCAGAAAGTTCAGCTTGGCTGAACAACATGGCTATAAGAGCTAAATTCTAAAATCATATCTCTTTAGCCATAGACCAATACATCATGTGCCAGGATTCAGGTTAGCGATCCAGGGCCATAGGGCTCTCTTGTATATATGAGGATTTTAATGCAAATTTAAAACTATATTGACTCTTTGTGTATGGAACTTCACATTTCCCCAAATTTATTATACCTAACAGCTTTTATTTCAGAACCAAATGTAAAGCTGACCTTTCACCCAAGGCAGCTCCCTTTGGACTGTCACATACATGTCTAAACATCTTTTTTTCAGAAACTACTTGGCTGATTGAACAGAAGCAGAAGAAATTTTTAAAAAATCAAACAAAATGGAGGCTTTTCCTTATTTTTTTTGCTTTTTGGCAAGGCTCCCTAGATCCCCAAAATTATGAGCTTGCTCCCTACCTCCCCTAAAATAATTACCAGTGCTCCCCAGCTCCCTGAAAATAAATAGCCATTCTCACCAGATCCCCAAAGCCCCTGGGGGCCCCGTTTTGGTATGTAGTTTTGGGGATGTGAGGCTTGTGAGCCATACAAAATATTTTTAAATAATAAGCCTAGGTTGACCATGACGTAGTTTAACATTATTAAAGAGATCATGTGACTCAATATCAGGTGAGCACTTCAGGTCCTAATATGCCTTGGTATATTGCATCATCATTTCGTTCATTTCCTTGGAACGAAGGGTGTGTACGAAAATACTCTCCATTTGATGCAATGAGAAGATATTTACTCCAATTATGATCAACTACTTTATTTTATTTGTAAAAATAGCAAATGTCTATGCTTTACTTATGGGCATGTCATAAAAAAAATCCATGTTCAGTACCAAAAGTCATTTTTTTTCTTCCAAATACAAATCTGGATAGTTTAACTTGGACGCACGGAAATAGGTAGTGCCCATTTAATTCATATTAGTTATACTAAAGCGTGTCCGCCTGTACGTGGAGATAATCCACGAGCTTTAGCGAGTTGATTTTCTCACGTACAGGCTGACAAGCCATAGTATCACTATTTAATACTGCATACATCAGTGTAGAGCATGCAGATTACGAGATATTTTGTGCTGAAGTTGGTAAGGGTGGTATAAACATGACATATGTTAAATGTCATGTAACATATCACATGTTATATACTTCATTGGTTTCGTGTACTAATGGAGTCTTCCTGGTTTGATACATTGCATTGGGGATTACCATTTATCTTATTGATGATCACGGGATATAATTTTCAAATATACTGTTGTACGAGTATTACTGAAGATCTCATTCAGTGTATATCCATAATACAACATTTTAGCTGAGTCTTAAGCGTTTGCCAAAACGTATGAAGGAAATTAAATGTTTAATACGGCATTCAAAAGGTAAAGACGCTTCAATGTGTTTAAATGATGTGAGGTTCCCTGTTTAGACTTGCGTTTAAATTTTAACCAGGAAGTTTTAAAACTTAAAAAACAACAACAACAAAATATGTATTTTTGAAAGATCTACTCGTACGCAAATATACCCAAGTTAATAATTGGACATTAGTGGTTGTTAATTATTCTCATTCAGAGGATTATTACGGATGTTTTTTCACGTAGAGTCGGTAGTCGTCGTTAAATTGTGATACAATCCATGGACTTTCGTAACATATGTTTATCATACCAATTTTCGTGTTATCCAAAAATATTCTGCCCAAAGAAACGAGAAGATTACTTGAGAAGTTTCGCAGGATCGGTGTTGACTTCACACTTAAAATAAGCACTTAACACTCCAAGGTTTAAATTCAACGTATGGAAGACAAAGGAAAATGTCAATACAAAGTTCAGAGTTCATACTTCACGGCTCATACTTCAAAGTTCATACCATATTATGTGTAAAGTATACTTTTAAAACATGTATGTAAAATTGTAAATGTGTGCTCTGTCTGGAACTCTAACCTATTGGCCATCATCAGATTTTTAAAAATCATTCTTAGTCTTAAATGATAATATCCATGGAGTTGCGACAACCCTCTACACTTATCTGAAACTATTGAAGGTTTGCAAAGAGTTTAGATAAAAGAGAGAGATAACAAAAATGTGAATACTGACAATACTAAATTGAATATCGTATTTTTAGAAAGGGATACATATCTTGCCAAGATTTATGCATTCTTTTTATATAATGGTGATGTTATTGAAATCAATTTACCCTTGGAATAACATTTACTATTGAGGATTCCATTGCTGAAACACATAGAACACCATCTGGTAAGCTTTAAAAGCCATTTTAAAATTATATCATTAGCTAAATAAATTTACTGGCTTGTCACTCAAACAAACTATAAAATTGATCGATAAATTTATACAAGCTGAATAAACAAAATGAACGAGATTATTTACATTTTCAATTTAACAAAGAAAACGTAAAGAAGAAGGCAAAGATCAGGAATCGATAAAGTTACATGTAGGCATCACACCTTACCCGAAACACCATAAGGAAAAGCGACAAAATACAAGAAAACATCACAGCCAAGAGAGCCAAAAAGTCAACCTTTTCCCAGCAGGTGATCACAAGGCAACTTTCTGATCTTTGTTTTCAAATTTCGATCAACAGTTATGGAAACTGTCACGTAGAATAGTACAATAACGACGAGCAAATTCAGATGATCTCGCATAGAAGTGGGGCGGTGGGCAAAGCCAAATATGATTCCCACAAGTAACGGAAAACGCTAATTTTTCAATAAACTAGAGGATGAATTTCACTTCTTATGTGAGTGTAATATATATAAAGAGCTGAGACAAAAACATATTTTGATGTATCTTAGGATAAGACGTTAGCATGACAAAGTTATGATTATTTTGAGTTAAATAGGGTTAGAATGTTACCAAATATGCGTTGATTTTCAACTTTTGAAATTTGACTGCACACATGCATTGAAAAAACTATGCTTTAAAACTAAGTATATCATTATATACAAAAAAGAGTTGAAAAAACGATCTATCTTATGGGTGAGGATGCTCCGCTATATTGATAATGGGCATGGGAAACAGAAACAAAGGGTATTCGTTCTATTAATAATCAGATACTATTACTTTCATGTCAGTCATCGCTTTCGACCGATTTAATGGTAATTTTATGGCAGACCAAAATGACAGTTATTGTAAACATTTAAATATTCTTGAAGTGAATTTTTTCACACCACATGCTGCATAGAATTCGAAACTTGTAGGGAGGGATAAAAGCAAAATGATTATTCAGAATTTATAATAATTGTTCCTTTCCAAAATCATTCCCCTCCTGATAGCCATCTTGAACATCCCCAAAAGAAAACTCCTCCCTTCCAAAATATCAAATTGAACCAATCTTGGTTTGAGAAATTCTCCATAAATGTTAGTCAAATTACACTGAAAGATATGAAGAGATTGGAGTATTACTAAGAGATTATGAACTAAAAATTATTCAATACCAACACGAGTGTTTTATTTAAATACATGTATTCTTTGATATTCAGCGTTTCATCATATTGGCTTCATCAGGAATAATAATAAACAAGTGAATGACGTGACGCACCACAAAAAACGTAAAGACGTAGCGTATAACCACTGGAACCTGGCCAACTACATGTTTACATGTAAAATATCATTTAAAAAGAATATGGACATGCCCGGTTATATATAATATAGGGACTGTCTGTATATTATAGAATGTGCATGATCCTACTATATACAAATGCTAAATAAGTAGTTGGCCAGGTTCCAGTGCGTATAACGTGCGTCATAGCGCCTGGACAGATACGTAACCTAGAAATTAGCGGGGAAATTAAGTACAATGAAGACAGATCTAGGGTAAATCAATACGGCGGTTTTGACGAGCCGAGCGCTGAACTCTACGGCTGCTAAATGCTGTTAAACGTCTACAACAGCATGTAGTCCGCTGATTCTTAAAACGCATATACTTATAGCAAATAGTAAAGAACCAGATCAGGCAAGATAAGAAATTCTAATGACTTGCTAAATACAATTAGATTTAATCTGACTGCCAAAATGGCCACAATTATGCTATACTTGTACATGTTTATATAGCGTGTCATGGAAAGTCTCATCCAGATTCACCTCTCTGGCCCATTTGGGGTCCTCTTTAGTTATGAAATTCAGCAAAAGCGTTATATACATTTGTTTTACTTTCAGGCAAAATGAAGGGTTTTGTGATAAGTTTGCTGTGGATGCTATCTGTTAAAGGTAAATCACGAAAATTAACTGAAAACAATATACACAAAAGGTTCCATGAGCAAGTGTTTTCATCGTCAAACTTGTGGATTTTTTTAGAAATAAAAGCCGCGACATGAGGTTTCCAACAATGTGGTTACTGCGACCAGCAAAGGCTCAGACCAGCCTGGCATACGCGCAGTCTGATCGGAGCCTTCATTCGTCGCTTAAAAATTAAATGAGTCTTAGGCCACTGACGAACATCATTTGGAGTTTCTAAGCTTAAAATGAGGCTGCACAGGCTCGTCTGAGTCTACACTTGTTAAAATGCCACATTGTTGGAAATCACATGTCGCGGCTCAAAATTTGTTATTAACTCACCTTCATCCGTCGTATGTTGTGTGTACTGTGTAAACTTTTCTATTATATTAAAAGACATCGCCTCCTGAACCGATGGTAATTATTTAAAATAATTTCTATCAATTTTCCCCGTTAAGCTCTTAAACCAAAATAACACATTCTTCAAATTTGTCTCTGCTGAAATAAATGACACAACCAGAGCTTAAATAGAGAAAACTATGACATACTGGCCCAAATATTTAGTAATTTCTCACAAATAATGCTCTAATGTCCTATACACAAATACATGTAGCACAAATGTTTACCGCCTGCTGAACAAACCTTGCCACCAGAGCTAAATAGTAAAATGAAACACCTCTAAACGACATCTACATAACTACTGGTCTAAATAGTGAGTATGATCAGGAAATACCACAATCTCAAACTGCAGACAAACCCATGGCACCGCGAGGAAGAGTTAAACTTATGTCACACAAATGATTTTCATTTTACTATTTACTAAAATAAAAGAAATAAATCTTCATTGCTGAGTAAAATGGCCATACCCGCTAAAAAATTAATAAATTTTAACCAACATCTTCTAAAATTTGGTCCAAAATCGAAATAAGTTCGCATTAATGTTACTCTGAATGCCTCAAGGTTGAATAATTATCTTTGTTAAGTATGTTACCCTCTATAAAAATTGTATAAATAATAAATAAATAAATAGCTTAGATTGCTGCAAGCCAAATTTCAGCTGAGGAGACTGGTTTTAGTCTCGCTTTGAAGACAGGTTTTCTTGCGTCGCGACCCAAATATGGTCGATGGCTGTCATCATTAATATTAATCATTATTTTGTCTCTCCTGCAAAGTTAAATAAAAAGAAGAATTTCAGTGAAACCTTGCTAATGCGCATTTCCTGGTGTCTAGAAGTGTCAACCATTAAACAATACTATTCTGTTGATAAATATGGCCATGCAATAAAAATGAGGCTAACCCTATTTATTTAATACTTAGCAGTGAAATCAATGCATATCAAAAACAAATAAAAGTGATATCAGTCACTAGTGAAATGATCAGCCTATATTTTCACTGTAAACAGCCACCAGTTTTTTTTTGCCACACCAGAATTTGGCAAAATCACATCATCTTTCTAGTGTTGCAAAAGACTCAAAACCACTAAAATACATAAATACAGACATAAGGGAGCAAAACATATATGATTATGACTAAAAAAATATATGCCATCATAATGAAAAAAATGGTCAAAGTTAAAAACCCCGCGGGGTTTTTCGAAAACCCCGCGGGGTTTTTTAAACCCCGCGCGGGGTTTTTCCCCCACATTTTCAAATGGGGGAAAAACCCCGCAGGGTTTTTTCAAAAAAATAAATATTAAAATTTGTTCAAGAAACAAGTTTGTTTGATTGTAATTATTGCAGAAAATGATTGATATGGCTTAATTCAAAACTTTGATTTCCCCCGCGGGGTTTTTCTCCCATTTCAGATTGTGGGGGAAAAACCCCGCAGGTTTTTTTGAAAAATTCAAATTGACTTTTTTGAATTATTATTCATCACAATGCATAATAAAAGGTATATCAAAAACTTTCAGCATTATATTGTGCCTCTAGAGGAAAAAGAAAATTCCCCCGCAGGGTTTTTCCCCCGCGGGGTTTTTCCCCCACAAAATAAAATGGGAGAAAAACCCTGCGGGGTTTTTTATCCAAAAATAATATTTTTAGTTTTTAGCTCAAAGAAGCATTTTACACTCTGTGTTCAAAGTTGTGAGAGTTTTATATCAAAACAGAGAGATTTCAATTTCTCCCTTGGTGGGAAATCCTAAAATATACGTTACCAAAATGGCAATGTTTCATTGTTAGACTGATGGCTGAGAATGTTTTGCTCCCCGCTAAAGAATTTTGCAGACACATCGTATCTTAAAGGAGCATTTCAAGCTGCGTAGAATAAGAGATGTTTGCATGTGTACGATTTGGTGTTTGCCTCTAACAGTCTGTTACATATGTTACCATATAAAATTCAGAAAATGAAAAGTTAAAAGGCTGTGCTACAGAAAGAAGGCATTAAACTAACTATTTAAATCACGCATATAGTCTGCCTGCTGGATACCTAAGCTGCAGATAAAAGTTTTAAAGCAAAATTACGGCATCCTAATGTGTTATGTGCGTTACTTACATAAAACTACCCTTTAAAAACGGTAACTGTGACCAATAGCATTTAATTTTACAGCTGATTTGTGAATTTTTAAAATGTTTTTAATCTAGTTGTACTAACACACTTATTTGGCTTATAGAAAAAAAACAAAGTGTGTTTATCTATCTTAAATGCATTGCCTTATATAAGCAATTAAACAACACTACCCCAAGTTTTAAGGAGCCCAATTTGGTAGGTATTATTTACGTAAAAAATATATAAAATCTTCCATATTTTGATAGTCTTGCTCATATAATAAAGAATCATAGATTTTGTATGTTAAACAACAAGATAGGAGTACTTGTTACAGGTTGTGTTACAGGTTGTAACTTATGTTACCTAACATAATAAATTAGCAAGGCCATTGACTTGGTGTAAGAGACGATATTTCAAAGAGAAATGAATATTTTTCGCATGGTTTCTTATAAATCTCTGGGCTTTGGTGCTTTATCTTAGGAAGCAATTCATTGCTCTATTATCAAGACCTTTTTTTACAGATGTTATATATAAACTTTTTCAATATTTCCATATATGTATAATACTACGATATAGATAGAGGGGCGTGGAAAATAATAGTTTCTATTTTAACATGACAATTTAGTATTTGTTAAATTGGTTAAATGTTTTAAAATATCTTAACTAATCCTTATCCAAGTCGTATACAATATCTATCATTATATCTGCTTGTGTGGCAAAATAATTGCTCGTCTCATCTCATCACAACCAGTAGAGTAATCAGACAGAATTATAACTGTAGTCTAAGTAAGGGCCCTTTGGAATTCTGTAGACATACTTATATTCTATATTAAATATAATGTACACAGTGGTCAAGAATAAATCAAAGGATGAGAAGATCTAATTAAAATCAAGTTTAGCTCATTTATTGCCCATAATTAGACATTTAAAAACATCAAACAAAACCATCATTGCAGACGACCTTAATAAAATAATAATAATAATAAAAATAATAATAATAATAATAATGATAATAATAATATTCTTTATTTCCTCCACATGTGAAGAGCATACAAATAAAGCACAATTACAAAAGCAAGATAGAAACATTGAACATATATACATCATATACATTATTGGTTTGGTTTTAATATTTTAAAACCTGTTTGTTTATATATCGATATTCAGATTTGAATCGTTTCATTCAAAAGCAGGTCACCAACATCCGTGCTGTATATGACAATAGACCACGTCAACACTGATGAAGTATTATTGTAATGGCATTCAACTATTTTTTTCTTATTATTAATCTATATAATAAAATAAACTTGACCAAACAAAGAAATCATGATCACCATGCGTGACATTTGGACTTCGAATCTTGAAAGGTAATTTAATAGCCATTTCT
Source organism: Loripinus fragilis (assembly GCA_964019695.1). Taxonomy (NCBI): domain Eukaryota; kingdom Metazoa; phylum Mollusca; class Bivalvia; order Lucinida; family Lucinidae; genus Loripinus; species Loripinus fragilis. The sequence goes on along the minus strand of OZ026526.1, from coordinate 18,195,712 downwards.
TTTATCGGGACCGACAAATCACTTCGAAAAATTGAATTTTTCGGATAATCGAAATTCGAATAATAGGTAGTTTTATTGCAATAGATAATAGAGAAAAAAGTCAGGACTGTCCGTAGTCTTCGAATAACCCAGTAGTTTCGGATAATCGAAAATTTGGCTGGAAGGTTAAAAAAATAAATGTTCTTTACCACTCCCTACTTGTGAGAAAGTCGACCTTTCAACAAATTAGGTTGAATTCAGCCCAGCATGTTTGGATTAGCATAAAAGAAGAATGGGCAGACACTTTTGTCCCCATTATAGGGCGCCTCTGAGTGGGGTACCCAAAAATAAGCTCTTGTATACACAATTTGTTTAAGTTGTGCACAAATTTGGTTGAGTTCTACCCAGCAATTCAGAAAGAGACTGCAATTTAGCCAGAAAATGCACACTCTCTGAGGCCCATGCAAAGGGGATCCAAAAAGCAAAAAACAGTAATGCTCCTGCTCACCCACTTGTGCAAGTAAGTCACCAAACAAATTCGGTTGGATTCAGTATGACCGTTTGCGCAGTCGGTAACGTGTCTGGCAACAGATGTGAGTCTGAATCCAGGGGTCGCGAGATTGAATCCCAACCCGGTCCCCTACTTTCGTGGAGATTGATCATGAAAAAATTTCTACGGTCATTCTCCTCCCTTCCGCTGAATCATTCAAGAAGGGTTGTTGTCAGTTACAAGTGAAAGTATGTGCACGAAGTACTGGTTAACTGATTGTTAAAGCTTGCCCAGGAAAAAGTGTGGTTAGGTGAACTAACTGTCCCGCCATGACCATAGCTGTTGACTTGGGACGTAAAGCAACAAAACAAACAAACCGTTTGCAAGGTGAAAGTATTGCAGGCAAATGGGCAGACCGAAGGACACTTTTGACCTACATCCCACATCATTGGGGTATTGGAATTTTGCTGTTGCATACACCAGTTGCTCAACAAATTTGGTTGGATAATCTGTCCAGTTGTTTAGAAGATAGCATAACAAACAAAAACCTGATATACAGACGAAGGCAATCGCAATATCTCCAACACCTTTTAAAAAGAGAATGGATAAAAAAAATCAAATAAAAATAAGCCCCAATGATCAGCCTGATTATCCTGTAAATTCAGTAATTAACCTGCTTACATGTACCACACTAAGTGTTGTACTGCCATAAATGCTGCTGTAAATAATAATGATAATGGTAAAATTGTATAACCATAATGAACACAATTCAGTATTAAGCGTCTTTCATCAGCATTTAAAGAAAGAAACAACTAAAAATGGCTTTGTTTCTGAGAAACTAAATTATATGATGAAAAGTCTCATGCAAGTATAATTTATAAGCATAGAAATATGTTCTATTTAATCACATTGTCTGTTGTAGGATTTATTTTGTGCAGTTTATGCAGTATATATCCAAAATTAACACAGGATTTATCAAATAGTTAGAGCCTTGCAAACCATGAGGTTTATTTGAATCTTTTTCTGGTTTCCTGCAAGATTAAAGAATTTCAGCTTGAGTCATTGAAATGAGAGAACCAGGTTAACACAGTTATATCATATTTCAAGGTCAGACTGAGTTCAGAATATAATGGTCCTATGCAAATCTAGGTTGGGATTATTTGGTATTAAATGGAACCAAATTATTTACTAGCAGTACCAAAAGATTCCATTTAATCCCAAATTATATGGATGTGTTGAATTGATGAAGTCCCAGAAAATCTTAATAATCCCATTTAAAGTACCTACTGGGACTTCCTGGGATTAAATGGAATATTTATCCCAGAAAGTAACATAAAATCCCACTTATATTTTAAGCAGAATTGTTTGAGACTTTCTGGGATTTTCCAGTTCCAGATAGTGACAGAAAATACCAATTGTTCCAACTTTTGGGATTTAATGGAATTCCATTAGATACCATGTAAAGTGAAGTACCACAAAATCCCAGGAAGTTCTATTCAAGCAGAATTGGAACTGGACTGAGACTTTCTAGAACATTCTAGAACATACCAATTATTTGGGATTATAACATTCTTCTCGGCCCTGATCTGGGTCCTTACTGTTTGCAAAGGTTATCAACAGATGACAAAAGTCTTTGTTAACAGAACAGAACATATCTTTATTGACATAAAACTCAAGCCACTCATAGATAGCGTAAAGGCATAAGATACAAAAACAAAGCATATACATGATATACATAAAATACATGAGTACAAAGAGCATGAAAAAGGTGAAAATTAAAATGCGAGCAAAATCAACCCTGAAAGAGCCTTCTATAACTTACAGTAGGCAACATAATCGACTGTTGTTGCTTCATTAAGAAACAAAATAAGGCTTCACATTATTGATTATAGACAATTCGCATGATTTGACATATCATGTGAACTGTCTATAATCAGGTTATTCCCATGAAATATTAAGCCAAAACATAGTAAGAAGTATATTATCGTACTGATTGACTCTTTTAGGGTTAGGCTGCACATGAAAATTTATTCATTATAATTTCTACAAAACTTGATAACTTTACAAGCTTCCTGGTATTTGCTGAAGAAAATAGTTCTTTGAATTTTATAATGTTAGGACTTTTGTAAAAATATGATCTTAAATATTTCTTTCTGTCAGATATAAAGTGATCACAAACAAAAAGATAGTGAAATTCGTCACCGATATCATATTTGCTACATAATATGCATTTTCTGTCTTCTAAAGGTGTGTTTTCCCAGCGACCAGTTTCAACCGGAAGCCGATGATTACTTAACCTAAACTTTAACAATGAAGAACAGTGTTTCCTATTTAATTTGATTAGGTAATTTTCAAAATTTAAATCTTGCTTGAAAAGAGTATAATTCTTTCCTTTAGAGGATGAAGTTACTTTGTTATGCCACTCCTGAACATAAAGGTCTGATAGAGTTTTAGAGATTTGATTTTTGATTGATTTTGGGTTTTCAATGACTTCCTTGTTTAAAAGATCGGGACACCCAACAGATATTAGAATATGTTTAATAAAATGGATCCATTTATGTTGATGGATGCCACCATCATATTCTCCTAGTAGAAGTAAGTATAACCATTTTGATAGTTTTGTTTGTTTACCATTCACAATATTCATCCAAAAGCTAATAATACGGGTTTTTATTCTAATGTCTACTGCCTTGCAACCTAGTTAACAAGGATAGTTAAAATGATATAATTCAAAATAACATAAGTTATCAAGCAGGATACAAAATGACAATCTAGCATAAAGCACATTTCTTTATTCGCTTAATATTTTCGAGTTATGAATTATAACAATACAATAGAACCAGAAAGATCTTTATCTATAAACTTTTTTGTCGTCTGCTGACTTTTTTTTTAAAATTACTTTTTTCAATAAATTCTTTCAGGAACGCACTATTAGAGTGTCAATCCTTTTGGATCAAGATCAGGATCGACATTCTTCTCGTTCCAGATCTGGGTCCTTACTGTTTGCAAAGGTTATCAGCAGATGACAAAAGTCTTTGCTAACAAGGATAGTTAAAGTGATATAAGTTATCAAGCAGGATACAAAATGACAATCTTGCATGAAGCACATTTCTTTATTCTCTTAATATTCGAGTAATGAATTATAACTTAAGTTGTTATGTGAATTGCATGATGTTCACTATTAATGCACTCTATGTCTAAACTTAGTAAACATAATGTGCACTAGGGTGTAAGGTTTTTGTTTTTACACACCTGAAGGTGCCGTCTATGTCTGCTCCCAAAATGATACTCCCACAATATATACTCCCAAGCAAAAATCCTTTTAAAATGCTAAACTATTCATTTTAAGTACATGTTTGTAGTTTGTATATATATTTTTAGTGAATATTTTGTTCATTTCTCTTCTATCGATTTATTATTTTACCTATCACAATTCTTGCACCTTACAGTGTGGATCCTGATCAGCTGGCCTCTCAGAAGCTAGCTGATCTGGAAATACACTCATAGGAAATAGTCATAATCAGGCAGTATCCTAAATTTCTTCTGTGTTTTTGTCGAATTTTATGTGCATATAATTCGGAGAAAATTAACAAAAATAAAAATTAAAGAAATATGATGACCTGTAAATAATGTAAAATGGCCCATACCATGTTGTAACTGGGTATAACTTGTTTTGAAAACAGTATAGATCTGAATCAGCTGGCCTGAAACCAGCTGATCAGGATACATATTGTTTTCTACTTTGGTTATAAATGCATACTACTAAGTGGAACCCTGCAAGTTGGTTAGATATACACTGCTGAAGTTTCTCTTTGCCTACAATTGTTGTCTGATGATAACCTTTGCAAACAGTTTTAGAACCAGATCAGCACCGACAAAATGTCAGACCTGATCTGAATCCAAACTGTTTGACTCTCTGATAGTGATAATGAAGGAACTATATAGTAAATTAATTTAGAAAAGACAGCAGATGACAAAATACCTAAATAATTTCCAACAAGCAGAGTAAAATAGAAATGGATGCTTGTCGAGACAAATAGGGTTTACTATGTTATAATAAATGCACTTGCATAATATTAACCTTTGTCCTGCTGAACCTAGATATATCCCGTTTTTGGAAACAACTGATCATCAAACTTTTGTCATCTGCTGATAACATTCATGAACAGTTTGGAGTCAGATCAGGACCAACAGTATGTTTGGTCCTGATCTGGATCCATACAATTTGACACCTTGATTTTTTTCCTGAAATTTCTTGAAAATATTTATTTTGAAAGGAGTCAGCAGACGACAACAAAATCACTTAGTATGTTGCATGTAAAGATTTATATAAAAATTCAATGCAGTCTGATCAGGGACTATTTTTTTTGTTCTTTGAACAAAATAATTTATTCACTAAAAGGTAATTCCAGAAGACTATCTTAAAGGACCTTAATGATTTCACTCTTTCCTTATTTGCTGCTTCTCATCTGTATCTACACTGTTTGCTAAAGCTGGTATGTGATTGACAGTGTAAAACTGAAATTTCGGTGTTTATTTGGGATTAAGACACCAGGTAATAGCCTCACCATGTGGTCAGAAGCCTGCTATTTGTTGCCAGGGTAACAAAAACACTTCAATTTAGATGAACAAATCCAAATGTTTTGAGGTCTGCTGACCATTAAAACCAAAAAGATCTTTTTTAACTAGTTGAATACTTTTTATGTATTTTGCAAAAATCCTTTCAGGAACTCAATTAGAATGTCAAACATTTTGGATGCAGACCAGGAATGACTTTCAATTGGTTCTGATCTTGGTCCTAACTGTTTGTAAGGTTATCAGCAGACAACATTGTCTGTCTGATAAAATGTTATACACAGTAACAAGGGTCTTTCTACACATTTTTGTACAGTAACATAGGTCACAGTCATCCTAAGATGCATCCTCACACCAAATTTGAGATTCCTGCCTCAAATAATATGAGATATGCTCCGGACACGATTATTCCAAAAACTAGGTCAGAGGTCAAGATCAAGGTCACAGTGACCCGAAAATGGTACGCGGCACTCCACAATCCCAAGATGTATCTACATACCAAATTTAGAATTCCTACCTCAAAGAATGTAGGAGATAGGCTCAGGACATAATAATTCTTAAAACTAGGTCAGAGGTCAAGGTCATAGTGACCTGAAAATGGTATGTGACACTCTGTCATCCTAAGATGCATTTACACACCAAATTTGGAATTCCTATCTAAAAGAATATAGGAGATAAGCACCAGACTCAATGCAGTTTCTGAAAAACTAAATCAGAGGTCAAGTTCAAGGTCACAGTGACCCAATTATGGTACGCAACACTTTGTCATCCCAAGATGCATCCACACACCAAATTTGAAATTCCTACCTCAAATAATGTAAGGGATATGCTCCGGACACGATTATTCTAAAAACTAGGTCAGAGGTCAAGGTCACAGTGACCCGAAAATGGTATGCGACACTCCGCCATCCCAAGATGTATCCACATACCAAATTTGGAATCCCTACCTCAAAGAATCTAGGAGATATGCACCGGACACGAAGCGGGACGGACGGACAGACACACGGACGGACTGTGCAATTACTATATGCCTCCCAAAGTTCCTTTGGGGGCATAAAAACCCAAAGAAAAACGTTGTCTAAGATTTTTTTATCTTTTTATGACAGATAAACCTGGACGCCCCACCTGACGAAAATTCCTGGATCCCCGCATGTAGGCCTATTGATACAAATCTTGAGATTATGCTCGAATTCCTTATAACAATAGCTGGGAACTTTTCTTGAAACGGATAGCTTTTATGACAGGCTGCATATTGTACCAAAGGCATTGAGTGTTCTACTGTTGTTAAAGCTCCTAAGACATTAGAGATCACATCTAAATGATCGCAAACCGATAGCCGTTCACCCCACCCACATCCAAGTTTTTCAATAATTTGTGAATAATCGGTGAAATTATAATTAAATTAATCGTGGTGGGACAAAAGACAATGTTTTTCCTTCGAATTAAGCGCAGACTGGTGAAAAAATCAGAGAATTTGAATGAATGCAGCACGTTTTTCATCATTTTCCTGTTACCCGTAATGTTAAAATTCACTGTACAATTCACCTCGGTACATTTGTTTATGTGCCGCTAAGGCTGTGTCGTCACTGCGGTCCCGAGAATGCAGCATCATTTCTTCTGGTTGTGAGGTTCTATCGACTAGTGGTAGGAATCGGCAGTGATTCATTTACAATTTTGGGCTTATGGGTCCCGGGAATCGCTGTTTCCAATATCAGTGAGTCCCAACTGCAAACTTGTGAGTCCTAAACACTATTTTTAATGACAAGTCTGCAATACCATTACATCCCGGGACTCGCTGAAATAAAAACTTATGCGCAAAAGATGCAGGATGCGCAGGTAACAAAATCACTGAATCGGCTGGATTTTTATAATCGATCATTGAAAATAACAAGTGACCAATGATCAATCATTAATCGACTAAAATAAAATACATATTATTATATATGGTACATATCATGCCAGGTATGTCTAAGATGCCTTACGGGGTCAAGTTGATTGACCAGACATGTTAGGTGTTCAGAGTGTGTACCAAAAAATTAATTTTCTCAACCAAAACATATGTTGTGGGTACTCAAAAGAACCATCTCAATAAGACGGTTCTTTTGAGCACCCAAAACATATGTTCAAACTGATGGAATAGTATATATTTACAATTTTACACTCAAAACTTTTGTTTATAAACCTATGTACATTATTTGAACCATATGCTGTTCATACCAGAAACTGAAAATGCAGAAAAGGGTCATATTAAATAAATACACCAAGCTAAAAATTGAAGGCCAATGAAGCAGAAGGTCTATACTGAGTAATCGATTATTGAAAAACTACCGATCAATTAATCAGTTCACTGAAAATGACCAATGATCGATGAGCTCGATAAATCGGCCTACCACTACTATCGACTGTACATATAGTTTGTCTGTACCGGCTTAAAAATTGTTATTTAAAAATGTGACAATGCAAAAGTTTATGTAAGCTGTTATTGTTATTAACAGCCCTTTGACTGTATTGTCTCGCAAGTAGTCAACTCTTTCACTCAACTCAACACAAATTTATTTGCAAATCACAGTTAATCACTGGTTATTTTCTGTCTACAGAGGCAGGGCCAGGGGGTGGGGAACTTGTCAGCTTGTAGGCAAAATGAAAGTAGCTAAAAACTAATTGACAAGGCAAAATCAATTTACCTTTCATCAGCTAGTTGTCAAAGTGAGCACATTCCAGTAATACTTTTCTTGTAAATCTCACTATACCTCTGTAACTAGTAGAAAATAGAATGTCAAAAAGATTTCGTAATCAATCTGCCATCTTAGTTTTTTAACTACCCAATCCGTACTCTATCTTCCTGTACACTCCCCAGGAGTTTGGTGCATTGCTATAGGCGCGACCCCCGTCATGGACCCTTGGATGCATGAAAGACACTGTGTAGTCGGAATTGGTACATTAATTAAGATCTGTGAAATTGGTCTGCTTTAGACCAGGATCTTTCTATAGGATACACACAGGGTTGTGGAAAAGACCCAAATTTCTTGATGCCCAACCCATTCTATGATTCCTAAACAATCAATGAAGACCGTGATCAGATGCTACATTCTGCTGCATCTGATCCTGGTCTGCACTGTCTGTCAATGTACTACATATTAACCAGTTTATAAGATTGCAGTTATGTATGACAGGTACTGCAATGGCCGTTATTAATATTATTGCTTTTATCTGCTGTTAGAACTGTTTCAACCCATAAGACGCATCCTAACATGACTGATAAATGGTTGACTGGGATGTAATGAATCGTGCTAAACAAATAATATCAGTGCTACCTGAACAATATTTTTTGGGCCGTTCGGTGGTGCAAACTTGGAAGTGATCACGGCTGATGCAGTGCATGGCGGACGAGGGGGGGGGGGGTGTGGCGGACAAGGGTTGGGGGGGGGGGGGAGGGGTCATCGAGAGAATTGTTTTATGGCCTTTGATTACTGTAAAAACTTAAATAATATGAGCTCTAAATGTATAACTGATCTCAATCATTAATAAAACTGATAATCACTCTTTGGTGAAAACCCCGCAGGGTTTTTCTCCCATTTCATTTTGTGGGGGAAAAACCCCGCGGGGGTTTTCCCCCGCGGGTTTTTTTTTATTTTGCTTGAAAGGCTTCAAATGATGAGAAAAACTTCAATTCAGCTTCTATATTGTTTTGTAAAGCAATACAATTAAAAACAAACCTTTTTATTTTTTCAAAAAACCCTGCGGGGTTTTTCCCCCACAATCTGAAATGGGAGAAAAACCCCGCGGGGGAAATTAAAGGTTGGAATTAAGCCTTACCAATCATTTTCTGAAATAATTACAATCAAACAAACTTATTTCTTGAACTTATTTTGATATTTATTATTTTGAAAAAACCCTGCGGGGTTTTTCCCCCATTTGAAAACGTGGGAGAAAAACCCCGCGCAGGGTTTTAAAAACCCCGCGGGGTTTTTGGAAAACCCCGCGGGGTTTTTGACTTTGACCATTTTTTTCATTATGATGGCATATATTTTTTTAGTCATAATTATATATGTTTTGCTCCCTTATGTCTGTATTTTTGTATTTTAGTGGTTTTGAGTCTTTTGCACCACTAGAAAGATGATGTGATTTTGCCAAATTCTGGTGTGGCAAAAAAAAACTGGTGGCTGTTTGTAGCGTTTTTTTGATTACCTCTGACTTTTCCATTCACTTAATGCAGCTCCATGCGAAAGTTCAAACGCTTATAACTTTCTTATTTGTGAACAAATACATCAAGTGTGGGTAGTCATTTTCTTAGTTAGAACATGAGGAACATTTTGGTACCAAAATAATTCAGATTTGCTGAAATTTTTCGATTTTGAATTTTCAACACCTCCCGCTTCAGTGAGTGAGGCAATGCATGTAACCTATGCTACACAACGTCATCAACAAATTCTACGCTGAATAAATTTCTTTTTATCTGTAAGTCCTGATGACTATAGATCATGTAGATTTATCCAGGTATTCTGTCACAAATACTCCTTTTATTGTGATTCGGCTTGAAGCAAGGTTAACAAATTAATTAACTGTAAATCTTCTAAAAAGTATAAAATAAAAAGAAAATATACTTTTTATAGTAAATACCAAATACATTTCATCTCGTGAGTTGAAAACATCGAAATTTTCATTCGTGCTGCGCACTCATGTAAATTCTGATGTTTCAACACACTCGATGAAATATATTTAGTATTCACCTCAAAAAAGTAAATGTCCTCTCTTTAGAAATTGTAAGTGAATGTACCAGAAAATACCACAATCGCACGCTGCAGAACATCCTACGGAACCGTCAGGAATAGCCACAGAGCAATAACAGTCACAAAGCATCTGAAAGACAATCAGCTCTCTCCTCCTCATCAAAATGTTTGCAAAAACAGAAAGAGCACAAAATACTGTATAACGCAACAAGACTCAGACAAATGACCCCGCAGACAATGGGAGTAACAATTAACAATGAATCAACAACATCAGAATCACGGCCTTAGAAAGGACAGCAGCCAAAGCATTAGATGCATTTTGCCGGCGCCAAACCTTTACCCTAGATTCTGTTATTGTTAAACGTATACAAATTGATTCACTGCAACAAGAACGTAGAACATGGATCGAAGTAGATTTAGTATCCTTGGCTTGCTAAGATGCAACAGACAATGGAGTAATGACAACAGAGCCTCAACCTTAGATCAGAAAGCAGTCGAGGCTCCCAGGGATGTAAAGCTATTTATACAATACGACTTTTTCGGGTTCGGTAAAGGCGGCTCCACATGAATGCGAAATTAGGACTGCTCTTCCTTAGACAAAGGTATTTGCTGAAAGTAAGGCGCGATTTTACTAGACTGTAACTGTATCATCTTGCACCACTATACCTCAGCACAGACACAAAACATATTATTTAACCCTTAAAAACAAGCACAAAATTTCTGTTTTATTGGTGAACATAAGAATAGAGGCAAACAGTGTGGACTCCAGATCCGACTGCTCGTAGGGGCAGTCTGATCTCGATCTACACTGTTTGTCAAATACACTTCAAAAACATTTTGCAGGCGACGAAAGCAGGCGACCTGCTGTGAGTGGCGCTTTAAGGGTTCATGAATGTGAGTTCACTGTATATACCGCCACGATTCACATGAAATAGGCAGCTTAAACAACTTATTAACCAAATTATAAATAAAACCCGATTTCCCTTCATTAGCAGATGTAAGAGCCGAACCACGCCCAGACATGAACCTTAACAGTGACCAAAACGTTCTATAATAACACATATTATAATTTAACAGCATTTACTGGCTGGTTACCTTTATATCACATATAAACAAGCTTTTAATAATGAAAAAATAAAATGAGTGGCATTATCATAAATTAGAGTAAAAGCAAAATTAGAATGTTAAAAAGCTAACCTTGTAATAAACTTGAATTGTTTGATTGTTAACCCTCAATATAGTGATTGCGAAAATGCATTTGAAAATATCATCTGCTGTGGTTGTCTGCTGTATATATTTGCTAACATCATTAACTAATGTTAGAATACTCCTAAACGAGCAGTCTGACCTCGGTATCGAAGATTCTTCCAAATATTTCAGCAGAGGACAAAATAAATAGCATGTTTTAAATGCAACTCTTTAAGGTTAATGTTCTTATTTCAGGTGATGTTCAGATCAGTGTAATATATGGACAGGATCCATCTCACCAGTGTCTTCATAATAATGATGATGTCACACTAACTTGTACAGTGAATCCATTAAATGATAGAGTTAAATGGCTTAATGAAACAACTAGCATTGGCAGGTGCAGTAAATATGGAACCTGTTTTCACGATGGGGGAATAGATACCATGAAATACACATTTTCATTTAGTTCACCTGGAGAGTTTAGATTACGTATAAATCCTATATCTCCTGCTACTGATGCTGGAGTCTACAAATGTGAACATGAGGGTGTTAGTGCCAGTGTGACTCTTGATGCCTGTGGTAGGTTTCCTTGTATTTTTTTTACATACCTTTAGATATTGATTTATTTTCTAACCTGTCCTCATCAGAACCAATGTCTCATTAAGTAATAATTGGACTAAATCACTAGTAGACCAACAAATTACTTAACCCTTGCCGTGCTGAATATTTTATGTACTACACTCACCCCTATTTTACCAATACATATATGAGCCTGTATTTAACAATCAGAGTGTAAAACAGTATGTATCCAGATCAGCTGACTTCTTAGAAGCCAGCTGATCTAGATCTTTACTGTTTTGAAATAGTATATTTTGAGTTTATTTTGGTTAGAATTTACCTAGAGAAAACAGGGAAAATGGCACAACTATTTTTTCTTGAAAAACAAATAAGATAGAATCTAAATGGTGTATTTGATTGCAATACCATTCCCTTTACACAAGAGTAACATAACATTTACAGTAAATGAACATCTGTAAGACAATAAAAGCAAAAGTAACCAGCCATTTCTTCCTCTTCAAGCTGATTGAAAAACTAGAAAGGACATAAAGCAATGCATACCAAAGCAAAGACAAACACAGAACCCCCAGACACAATGGGAAGTACATTAAGCAATAGATCAACAACAACAGAGCCACCACTTTGAATCGACAGCAGCCTAAGCTACTGGGGGCTTAAATATATTAACCCTCAATTTCTGTTGTTATTGAAACACAAAATTGTTGAACTCTCATGGAGGTTTCCTTACTAATGCAATATATCATTACAGAGAAACAATCAAATTAAATTAAAACACTATGATGAAAATATTATCAGTGTCAAGTTGCTCTTTAGGACCTTATGGTACTCTGTCTGCTTAATTTTGTATCCAAAGCAACATTATTTGTATTAATGAGTATTAACAGCAAACCTTGTTTGCACTTGTTAGTTGGTTAGTAGTGGCAAACAGTGACAGATTGCATTGATCCAGATGAGATGCCACAGAATGTGGGATCTCACCGAGGCCTGAACTGTTTGGTAAGCTGCAACATACGTGTATGGTTTGTTATGCAGCATGAATCTGAATATTCAACATGTGGTTTCTTAAAGCTTATAATAAAACATCCAAATTTCATAGTATCATACTGGACAGAAGAATCAATTGGATAATGATACTATACTGGGTGATATTTATTGCTTGTTTAAGTTTCTGTTTTTGTTTGGAGCTTTTAATAGCTACACCTTCAGTAGTCTCTATGAAATAAAAACAACAACAGCACAAACAAACACAACAAACAGCTACTATACAATATCAATGGACATTGATAGATTTCTATTTCTGCTATTTAAGTGCAAGTCACCAGTGCTCAGCTTCAGAAGAACGGAGTAACAATCAACACTGGGCCGCTAGAAGTCGATGTAAATGAGTTAACTCTACTTACTTGCAAGGTTTTACCCAGTAACAGCAAACCAGTTCCTACAATTGTCTGGTTTATCGGGTCAAATGCCATGAAGTCATCAACAAGCACCTCTTACACCTTCACACCTTCTGAAACAGATCATGACAAGATAATCTATTGTAAGGCTTACAATCTACAGCAAGCCAACGAGGCAGTAGAATCTGCAAAAGCAAAGCTATATGTGAAAGGTAATGTTTAGACATTTATATGATGGCCAGGTTTGGATATTGAAGGACATGTTCTGAGCTAGCAAACATTTAATGATGTTGTGAGTGTTTTAACCCTTGTATCATATGCTACACTGGAACATCAATATACACGTATGCAGAACTGATTTTGACCATAGTTAAGACCCAATTCTTATATTTTCTTACTTTGAACTCAGATGTGCAATTCAAGGCCACTTTGCACTCCGGTTTTCTGTGCATTAAACCATGTGGTTTATCATCCTGAACGGCTCTCCAATCAATCTTAGTAAGCATAGAATTATTATAACAGTATCTGCCTGAAAACAGTCTGATAATCATTACACTGTCTGATCATGGATCTTACAGGAATAGATAATCTTCAAAAACCACCACAATGGTACACCATACAGCTTAACTGCTTAATTATACATTTAATCCAAGAGCTTAGATTCTTACCTAACTATCATTCAGAAAACAAGTACATGTACACAATCACAGTACATAGAACAAATAATTGTAAGTACTGTGAGACAGAAACACAAAAACAGAGACAGCCACAACACAACCAAAGCTAGTATGCCCAGGAAATGCCACAATCACAGTACATAGAACAAATAATGGTACTATGAGACAGAGATACAAAATAGAGACAGTCACAACACAACCAAAGCAAGTATGCCCAGGAAATACCACAATCACAGTAAATATAACAAATAATGGTACTGTGAGACAGAGACCCAAAATAGAGACAGCCACAACACAACCAAAGCTAGTATGCCCAGGAAATGCCACAACCACAGTAAATAGAACAAATAATGATACTATGAGACAGAGACCCAAAATAGAGACAGCCACAACACAACCAAAGCTAGTATGACCAGGAAATGCCACAATCACAGTAAATATAACAAATAATGGTACTATGAGACAGAGATACAAAATAGAGACAGCCACAACATAACCAAAGCAAGATGATAACGAAACCAGAAAGGACTCAACGACACACATTACAGAATAAAGGTCCCAGCACAAAATTTTAACACCAAATGTGAACCACAACAAACAACAGAAGAATCACCACCCTAAGGCGGACAGCAGCCACTGGGGGCGTAACAGAAATCTAGATTTTGCGGATAGACATACACATAAAATAGAAAACAGTTAGAAGTAAAACAACTATCTCACTTTGTTGGGCAAGATGATTGCAAAACTTGAAATGACACAAAGAACTACTAGAATTGTCACAAAAGGAGAAGTAATATAAAGGGTACCCCTTAAGGAGCTTTTTTGGCCCCCTAAGAAGCAAAAATATAAAAATAGTTTTTCACCAATTTGTTCTTATTAGTTTTTTACAACAATAACTAAAGTGTAAAAGTATCAAATTACTTTGACTGTTACCGTTGCTATGGTAACAAAAGTGGACGCCAAGATAGGCTGAAAATAGGAAATTAACCATTTTAGAGCAAAATTGAGAGGTTAGACAGAGAAATTAATAAAGAGCACAAGCAAATACCAAAAAGATATTTTAACAGAAGATGAGAATTATCACGACACACAACATATTAAAAGGATTTTTTGGTATTAACTGTGCTGATATATAATTCTTAAATAATCAGTCTCCAAAAGCCTAAAATTTGGTAAAAATGTCAATTTTATCTGTTTTAAGCATATTTTGTTGGCCATTTTTGTTACCATAGCAACGGTAAAAGTTAAGTACATGCCGAAATTTTACACTTCAGTTATTCTTCCAATAAACTAATCAAAAGAAATTGGTGAAAAGCAATTTTCAGTTTTTGGCCAAAATAGCCCCTTAATGCACCTCCCCCTTTCATTGATCATATGACATCGGGTCTGGGAGTGAAAATAACGCCATGCAATAAAATCGATAAACCACTAGTATTTTACCGATTTTTGGGAAACATTTTGATGTTCACAACAACGTTGAATCCATAATGACAAAATTATAACATTTTTACGGCAGAAATGAGATTTCAAACTAATCAAGGCTTAATGTCATATGATAAACAAAATCTAACAATCATGCTCTTGTATTGTTGAATTTATTAAACTCTTTGCGAAAAAAGAGATAAAACACTCCGCAAGCCTCGCATTTTTATCTCTTTTCCCCAACTTGTTTAATTAATTCAATAAAACATGAGCACTCAGATCCTCTATACACATACATGTATATAACAATAACCAATGAACCAACAACATCAGTATTACTGTCCCAGAAAGGACATCAGCTGCAGCAACCAGGGACCCAGACATTACTTCACTGGTATTATTTTCACCCTAGACTCTGCTGTTGCTAAAGCACTAAAATGTTAAGATTGTGTGGAGGGTGTCGAACCTATTCAATGTATTATGAATCTATTTGATGCATATAATGTGATATTTTAATCCCCCCCCCCAGCGAAGCGGAAGGGGGGTTTTAGGAGTGCCCTTTGTCAGTCTGTCAGTCCCTCTGCCATTCCGTCCATAACACTTTTGTGTCTGCTCCGTATCTCCTGAACCCTTTGAACGATTTTCATTAAACTTCACTCAAATGATCCTCTAAGTGAGACTGTGTGCAGAGTCAACCCAATCACGGTTGGCAGCTTTGCTATTCTCTTTATTTGCACGCCGGTGGGTAGGATTTCAGACTCTATGACGGTTCCGACTTAAAGACTTATCTATTGATGAGATGGTAGGGGCCTGATACTTTGGCTATTTGTCGGGCCCATCGGGGTTTACCTGTTGGATTTCTTTTGCTCCGGTATTCAGTTTTATTTACTGTCGAGTCCTTTCTTTGCTTCATCTCCTTGTTTTATCTTGATTTGTGTGTTCTGGGAGATGATGCATTGATAAGTTAGGGGTCTTTCATGCAAACCAAATATTTATGTGTCTTGATCCACATCTGAATTAAAGGTGAAATTAGCGCCGTTAAGCTGGTTGAAGCCCTCCAGTAAAATATTTTACTGACCGTTCCAAGGCGGTACTTCTTTTGTGGATCTTTTATGGGTTTTTTTCTGTCTTGTGTTTGCAATGCCTTTGTGAGCGTCTGTTTAAATGTGTATTGTGGTCACCTGCTGGGAAAGGGCTGACCTCTTGTCTCTCGTTTGTGGTGTCCAAATGTGAGTTTGTCAATTTCCCATTGGTATCCTGGGTCAGGTGTGGTACTTGATTGTATCGATTCCTGATCTTTGCACCCTTACTTACTTTTACTCTAATGTTCCTCTCAATGAGACGGTGTGCAGAGCACTACTCTCTTGCACAGAGCTTTGCTAACGTCGTTCCATTTGTGGTGTGAAACAATGGTTGAATTTGAAAGCCCTGGAGTGTAGCAGAGCACATGACCCAGCTACCTAGACTCAAGGTCACAGGTCAAGTGATTTACCCTTGAATTTCATGCCCCTTCCATATCTCCTGAACACTTAGGGCAATTTTCATTAAACTCTACCCAAATGTTTCTCTCAATGAGATGATGTGCAGAGCACATGACCCAGCTACCTAGACTCAAGGTCAGGGTCACATGTCAAAGTCATGTGATTTACCCTTCAATTCGTGTCCCCTCCATGTCTCCTGAAGCTTTGAATAATTTTCATTAATCTTCACTTAAATGCCCCCCTCAGTGAGGCAATGGGCAGAGAAAATGACCCAGCTACCTAGACTCACTATCAATATAACAGGTCAAGGTCAAGGGATTTACCCTTGAAATTCGCGTCCGCTTCATATCTCTGGAACCCTTAAGGGGATTTTCATTAAACTTCACCCTACTGTTCCTCTCGATGAGACAATGTGCAGAACCTATGACTTGGCTACACAGACTCAAGGTCACGGTCACACTTCAAGGTCTTATTATTTACCCTTCAATTCGTGTCTGCACCATATCTCATGAATCCTTTGAAAGATTTTCATTAACTTCATTCAAATGTTCCTCTCAGTGAGAGGGTGTGTAGAGCACATGATCCAGCTACCTAGACTCAAGGTCACAGGTCAAGGACGAAGGATTTATCCTTGAATTTTGTGTCCGCTCCATATCTCCTGAACCTTTTGGGTGATTTTCATTAAACTTCACACAACTGTTCCTCTCAGTGAGACGATGTGCAGAACCTATGACTTGGCTATACAGACTCAAGGTATAACTTCAAAGTCAAGGGATCTACCCTTCAACTCATGTGCACTCCATATCTCCTGAAGTCTTTGAACGATTTTTATTAAACTTCACCCAAATGTTCCTCTCAGTGAGGTGGTGTGCAGAACCAATGACTCAGTTACGCATACTCAAGGTCACAATTCAAGGTTTTGGAATTTACCCTTGAATTTCATGTCCTTCAAATTTCCTCAACCGTTTAGATTTTCATTAAACATCTCTCAAATATTCCTCTCAGTGAGTTGATGTGCAGAACCCATGACTTGGCTATGCAAACTAAAAGTCAATGTCACACTACAAGGTCATAAGATTCTGCAGAGAGGATATGGCTGTCCTTCAGACTGCTGTCTTGTGATTTGATTATTTCTCTGTGATAAATTATCACAGAGAAAGAATAAAATCAAAATGTTTACAGTATATGCATCAAATACACTCATAACTTATTGTTTTCAATGATCCTTCTTCACACCTACTTGCAAACCAAAGTGAAGACATCTGATTATGTGAATAATGAACACATTAACAGCTAGTAAATTCAAATGAAAAGCTGTGGAGGTATGCACAAGATGAAGTTACATATGCATATATTACTGCATAGCTTTATGCATTGATGAAGTCATATACACAAGATGAAATCAAACTAGACTGCAGTCAATGGTACACCATCGCAAATACCCTCTTTTTAGCTAACCAGAGCCTTTGGCTCATGGTGTTGGATGCCCTCGTTGTATGTCCACCGTCATCAACAATTGCTTCATAGGACATCTCCTCCTTAACTACTGGATGGATTTGGAGCAAACTTGGCAGGAATGATCCTTTTGTGGCTCTCTTTAATAATTGTTCAAAAGGTTCCAATCCGTTGCATATCTAGATCTCACAGGCTAGAAATAGGTTTTTGAGATGAAAACTTTAAAAATCTTCTTGTCTGAACCCAGAAGGCCTAGAGCCTTGATATTTTGTATGTAACGTCAACTTGTGGATCTGTACCTAGTTTGTTCAAAGAATGCACCTGGGGCCAAAAATGGTCCCACCTGGGGTTGGGGGGTGACATGTTTTACATAGGCTGATATAGGGAAAACATGATAAAACCTTCTTGTCTGAGACCACAAGGCCTAGAGCCTTGATATTTGGTATGTAGCATCAACTAGTAGACCTCTACCAAGTTTGTTCAAATTATGCCCCTAGGGCCAAAATTGGCCCGCCCTGTAGGTCATATGTTTTACAATAGCCAATATAGGGAAAACATGAAAAAATCTACTCCTCTGAAACCACAAGACCTAGAACCTTGATATTTGGTATGTGACATCAATTAGTGGACCACTACCAAGTTTGTTCAAATTATGCCCTTGGGGCCAAAAATGGCCCCGCCCCTGGAGGTCACATGTTTTACAAAGGCTTATATAGGGAAAAACATCAAAAAATCTTCTCCTGAAACCATAAGTCCTTGATATTTGATATGTAACATCACCTTGTAGACCTCTACCAAGTTTGTTAAAATTATGCCGCTGTGGCCAAAAATGGCCCTGCTCCAGGTGTCACCAGGGACATGGTCAGCTTTCAACAGATACCTATATGTAAGCTTCAAACAAAACTCTGGTGAGCGATTTAGAGCCACTTGGCCCTCTTGTTCACTTTTGACCTTGACCTTGAGGTCATGGTTACACAAAATGTTGCCGAGTAGTACTACCCTTCACATCATGTGACCCATGGATCTAGTAAGTTTTAAGTGGCTACATCAAACACTTAAGGAGATGCATTTTAAAGAAAAATATTCTTGACCTTGGCATTAAGGTCATACTAAATATTGCCTAGCATCCTCTATATCATGTAAACTTTTCACCTGCAAAGTTTTAAGTTGTAATGTCCTACGGTTCAGGAAGAAAATACATTATTTTACCTCTGACCTTAACCTCTGGGTGACATGAAATGTTGCCCAGTACCCTCAACATCATGTGACCTATGCAGCTGCAAAGTTTGAAGCTGCTACGTCTAACAGTTTAGGAGGAGATGCACTTACATGAAAATAAATTATTTGACCTTGGAGTTTAGGTCACACAATATGCTGCCCCGTACCCTCTACATCATGTGACCGATTCAGACACTGAGTTTGAAGTTGCTACGTCTAACTTTTTTAGGAGGAGATGCATTTACAAAATATACATAATTGGACTGTTGACCTTGACGTCACACAATATGTTGCCCAGTACCCTCTACTTCAGGTGACCTTATTGGGTACAAAGTTTGAAGTTGCTACGTCTAAGTGTTTATAAGTAGATGCATTAACAAGAAAATACATTATTTAACCTGTCACCTTGACCTAAGAGTCAAGGTCAAACAAAATGTTGCCCAGTACCCTATACTTAATGTGACCTAATCAGACACAAAGTTCGAAGTTGCTACGTCTATTGGTTTAGGAGGAGATGCATTTACAAAAAGTACATTCTTTGACCTTGACCTTGGGTTCAAGGTCGAACAAAATTTTGCCTAGTATCCTCTTCTACATGTGACCTAATCAGGTACAAAGTTTGAAGTTGCTACGTCTAATGGTTTAGGAAGAGATGCATTTACAAGAAAATACATTATTATCAAGGTCGAACAAAATTTTGCCTAGTATTAATAGACTTTTCGCTTACTGTAAAGGCGGCAACTTTAATATTAATATCTGGGCATGGTTCGGCTATTTCATCTGCTAAGAAAGGGAAATCAGGCTCTACTTATAATTTGGTAAAGAGTGCATAAGCTTTTTGGGCCGCAAACGTGCGTGCATTTCATGAAATCATAACCCTATACACACTGAACTCATATTTATTAACCCTTAAAGCGCATAATCAAAAAATGTATATTTTTGTCGTCCACTTAAATATATGAAGCCTCATAGATAAACAATGTGGACCCATATACAGGAGCAGTTTGGTCTGGGTCCACAATGTTTGCCTCTATGCTTATGTTAAATAGACATTTTCAGATGCAGTTATTTTGCTGCCGTTTTAAGGACTAAATTATGTGTGTTGCGTCTATACTGAGATAAGTCGCTAGGTTATACAGTTACTTTTGAATAAAACCACGCCTCATTTTCAGCTTTTACCTATGTCTAAGGTCGACCAGTCCTAATTACGCATTCATGAGGCGCCGCCTTTACAGTAAGCGAAAAGTCAAAGAATATCCTCTACTACATTTGACCTAATCAGGTACAAAGTTTGAAGTTACTACGTCTAACGGTTTAGGAAGAGATGCATTTGCAAGAAAATACATTACTTGACCTTGCCCAGTACCCTCTACATCATGTGACCTATCTAGGTACAAAGCTTGAAGTTGTTTAGGAGGAGATACATTTACAAGAAGCATGACAAACGAATGCACATATGCACCCGCTTACATACGGACAAAGGACTGACTTTGGTATAAAATTAATATAACTGTTACAGCATTTTAAAATGTCCAGAATATGGTTTCTGTTCGTTATCTTCTAAACCAGTTGATAGATTTTGATCAAGCTCGCATAGATACATTGTTAGGAGAAGGGGAATTGTTGATTAGATTTCGGTATCAATAATTAAGAGGTATCAAAATTTATAAAAAAAATCTTAATTAGACCATGACTGAAAAAGGATTTCTATGAATCAACCTAAACTACAGTAATCTGGTATCAAGTGAACTTACCACTAGGCCACAAGAACATTGGCATAAATGAATAAAGATCATCTTCATATTCTCTGTTAAAGCTTGAGCCAGGTCAGAATATTTTACATAATTGCACAAAGAGATTAAGAAGATGTTTGTAGAAATTAATATGTCTGGGACCAATCTTGCCATTCTATATCCCTATTGTAGCTTATTACATGTGGTTTGTTTTCACTTTTTATGTAGTTTAAGTGTAATCTGTACAACTCAAGAAAGACAATAATTTTTTTTAAATAAATGTTTTATCAGTATCAGTATTTTCCTATTGTAACCTTATGTTTTTCATTATGTTCGTTTATAGTTCCTGTGTCTACTGTACAACTCAAGAAGGACAACATAGATTTCAATGGTCAGACTCTTACAGCCACAGTTGGTGATACTGTCCACCTTAGCTGTACACCTGGATTTAGCAGACCAAGTCCTCCTACAATAGACTGGTATATTGGTTCAGTTCAGAAATTATCTAACAGTGCAGACTATGCATATACAGCGGAAGAAAATGATCACAATAAAACAATTTTCTGCAAAGCCTATACTCCACAGCAGTCAACGAAAGCTGAATCATATAAACCAAGGTTGTATGTTGATGGTAAGCCTTGATTATGCAACTTTAAAGTGCTTACAAAAATTCATCTGAAAATGTTGCCTACTTAAATCGTCTGCTGCATATATTTGCTAATGTTATTGATACATGTAAGTATAGAGGCAAACAGTGAGGACCTAGATCAGACTATTCCCAATGGAGCAGTCTGGTCTGGGTCTATATTGTTTGTCAGAAAGGCTTCTAAAACTTTTCCAAAATAGCTGAATCACCCAGACGCATGTAGCGCAGTCAGTAACTTGTCTGACTGCAGATACGTGTCTGGCTGCAGATCCGTATGTCGTGGTGGAGATTGATCATGAAATAATTTCTATGGCCATTTTCCTCCCTTACACTGATTCAAGAAGGGTAATTGTCAGTTACAAGCCAAAGTACAGGCACGGAGTACTGGTTAACTACTTAGTAAAGCTTGCCCAGGTTAAAAGTGTGGAAAAGTGAACTGACTGTCCCAACATGACCATAGCTGTTGACTAGGATGTTTAGAATTAAAAAAGACACATAAACACACACAGAAAAAACAACAACAACAACAACAACAACAACAAAAAAAACACAAAAACAACAACAGCAGCAGTATGACAAAATTAACATTTTTTTGTAATTGGCACTTTAAGGGTTAAATTAAATCCTGCATCAGGATGATTGAGCAGCTAGTGATGTTTTAGTACTTATTGCATAAGAGATGAGTAAAGACTGATTACCATGTGCATACACATTCTCACATTAGTCTTCACTGCTCAGCCAAAACGAGTTTAGTTCACAAATTCGGTCATTTTTGTGTCCCATCCCCATTTTAGCATGTAAACAGTGTATTTTCTAACACTTTAAGGTTTATAAGTTTAGTTTAAGATTATGTTTTGACAATCAAGTAATAGAAAAGCAATGGAAGTGGTCAATAGTCATCCCTTACGACGTTTATCAACAGCAAGTACCCCCAAAATTGCCAAAAAACGCTCTCCAATCGTAAAAGTATGTTAGTTTAAGAATGTATTATGCACAAATGGTTGTTTTTATAAGCAGTTTTCAACTTTATTTTGTTGACACACATATATGCCTTTCATTTAATTTTCCTCATTTGATTGAAAAGTGAAAAACAATTTTTTTTGTTGTATTGATTATTAATGTCCCATTATCTAATGTGAATTACGTCACCAATTTAACCATCTCACAAATTACACACCATGCATGTGAAGCTCACATCAAACATTTCTTTGTTTAGAGGATTAATATGCACATGGACAAAAGAAACGAATTTGGGTAGACATTTGTTAATTTTTCGCATATGAAAAGATATCTGAGGTTGTCTAAAAATCTGCAGCTTTGTAAATTACGTTACCCTATGTGTATTATTTGTATAAGAAGAGGTAGAAATATTGCAATCCAAGCCAGTGTAAGAACTATAACATAACTATACAACAAAACATACGAGAACTTTACTAGAAGTTGTTTACATAGAAAAAAATAAGTGGAAACATAAATTTGTGAATTACGTTACTGTGAATTACGTTACTACAATTTTACTAAAATCCAAATACCTCTCTAAATGCTTACTCTTGCTGAAAAAAATGTTGTTTTTAATCAAAACAAATCAGTCCCATTTAATTAAGATCAATTTAAACCATATTGCAGTTGTCATTTTATTTAAGCAAGGATTTACCTATATGCTCTGGGTACATCAACTCCCCTATTCATGTAACTTACAAAGATACTCATTATATCAACATACCATATGCAAAGTAATCTGTTTGAAAAACAAAATTGAATAGTGTAAATCAGTAAGGCATTGTTTGTATGGTTTTTGAAATGAGCTAAATTAAACATAGGTAACGTAATTCACAAGTAGGTAACGTAATTCACATTATACAAAAAAACCAGATTAGTCCATTCAAAGGGCCAAAGGCAACAAATTTGCGGTGATTTTAAGTTTCTGACATGTTGTTCAATTGTTATTTTCTCTTTTTCAAACCATTTTATCTCGTTGCTGCTACCACTGGAGGTTTATTGGTGAATTTCTGTGTATTCTTTAAAATTGGCACTCTCGCTTTTGCATCCTGGTCCATACCAGTTGATCACAGTGACCTCAAATGTTTTCATGACTTATTATGTTGATAACTTCTATGGTTTATATGATAGATAAAAAAGTTAAATTGAATTTATAACTTCTTATCTCCAATTGAAGTGAGCAAATTAGCTATGTGAATTAAGTTACCATGAACATTTTGCCTTTTTCTGAGAAGGGTGTATCTTTGTGAATGGTGCAAACTTTGCTTTTTTGTAATATATGTACATAAAAGGGCATTTATTGAAGTAAGATTATTTTATTCTGCATTGTCTTAATTTGTAGTGAGCCACAACATGTTTATAAATATATGGTATATTTAAAATCATTATTCTATAATCATATTTTAAAGTGTTATTCCAACAAGATTAATGAAACCAGATGCAACAGCTTACTTCCTATGTGCAAAGGATGATGTAAAAAGTGTTAAGCAACGCACTAAAACCTGATATTTTGCAGAAAAATATATGTTTCTACGCAGGAAACAAGACCAGAGTGTAAGATATGTGAATTACGTAACCGACCTATTGGTACACTGTTCTTTATACAAGAGTGCAATTTATTATTTCAAATGCCAAAGAAGAATGTAATTTTTTTATTCATCATCTACTGTTTCAAAACCAATATTTTTTTCTGGTCAACTCTTCAAATTTGAAGGATACACTTAAAACAATAATTGTACTCATAGAATTACAGTTGAATTCCTCTGTCAACGCATATTAATAAACCTGCTTAGACCATTCTGAGAAGAAAAACATGATATAAATTCTACATATTAGGCTTATTTGATCTACAAAAGATCCAAGTAGAAGTGCATGCTATAAAAGCCCTTAAATATTTCAGTCTTGTAAGAAATTTGGCATGTACAAATATTCTTCATCACAGTAACGTAGTTCACATTCAAATTCATTGGTGCTCTTTGTGAGGCTGAATGAATTGAAATGTTTGGATGAGCGCCATTTTTCTTGAGCTTAATTGTGTTATATTACAAAGGTAGAGAACATTGTTTAATTTTTTGGAAAGATTCGATATGAGATTTGATTAGGGTCCGCAACGAATGCCGGAGCTCTATTGTTTTTTGCTTGTCCGTTCGTCTGTCCGTCCGTCCGTCCATCTGTCAGTGGTCACTCTTAACTCAGTCATTATGTCTCCCCCCTGGAAGGGTTGGGAGACTTATTGTTTTCCTCTTGCATCCGTCTGTCTGTCACAAAATTGTGTTCGCACTATAACTTGAATACCGTTAGAGATATCTCAACAAAATTCATAAACTTGTAAAGCGCAATCAGACAGCGTGTCATGCAAAAGAACCAGAACTCTGCTTTGGATATTTTTGCACTTATTCCCATTTGATCATTTGCGATGCTATTTGTTACAGGCAAGGCACTCTCACCTATATATCTACATAAGGTAGATTTCGCATAGCTTCTTGTATATAATCAATCTCTGACAACTGCGTCAGAGAGTCCACTCTTTGGCTCAGTGGTAAGAGCATTGGTCTTGTACCGGGGCGACCCGGAATCGATTCTCTGCAAAT
This sequence comes from Loripinus fragilis, assembly GCA_964019695.1. Lineage (NCBI taxonomy): Eukaryota > Metazoa > Mollusca > Bivalvia > Lucinida > Lucinidae > Loripinus > Loripinus fragilis. Next base: position 18,170,555 of record OZ026526.1, on the reverse strand, counting down.
GCACTGGGAATTTTTCGGCTATGCTTTACTTTGTTACGGCTATCATGTTGCAAGATGGGGGCTCACATCAGGGATTGGACCTAAGTTTCGCCTAATCAGGCTTTCTGTCATCATAAATGATGACTCCTTTGAAGAGGGGAAATGTTTGGGGCAAGGCACTCTTACCTATATATCTACATAGGGTAGATTTTGCATATCTTCTTGTATATGATCAATCTCTGACAACTGCGTCAGAGAGTCCACTCTTTGGCTCAGTGGTTAGAGTATTGGTCTTGTACCGGGGAGACCCGGGATCGATTCTCAGCGAAGGCACAGGAAATTTTTCAGCTATGCTTTACTTTGTTACGGCTATCATGTCGTAAGGTATTTCTTGTCGCCTCTAAAACTTGAAAACCGTTATAGGTATTTCAACGAAGCTTCATACATTTGTAATTCACATTCAGATAACGTGTCATGCACAAGAACCATAACTCTGCTTCTGCTATTTTGAAGTTATTTCCCTTTGATCATTTGCAATATTTTTTTTGTGTCAGCTATATTATTTGAAAACCGTTAAAGGTATTTCAACGAAACTTCATACATTTTTAAAGTACATTAAAACGATGTGTCATTCACAAGAACTATAACTCTTGCATGTTTATCTTACAAATTGTTCCCCTTGTAACATAACTAAATCCATTTTTTGTCCACTCTTTAAGTTGAACATTGTTAAAGCGATTTGATTGAAACTCCATACACTTCTAGAGCACAATGAGACAATGTGTCATGCACAAGAACCATAACTCTGCTTTGGATATTTGTTCAGTTGAGATTCTATTTGGTGTCTGCTCTTTAACTTGATAACCACTAGATGCATTTCAACGCACATTCAGATGATGTGTCCTGCACAAGAAACATACCTATTGCATGTATAATTTTCCCACTTGCCTCTGTTTGTGGGTATGTCCGTCACAAAATACTGTCCGCACCGTCAAAGATATTTCAACGAAACTTCGTACATTTGTAAAGCACATTCAGACAATGTGTCATGCATAAAAACCATAACTCTTGCATGTATATTTTTTAAATTATTTTCCTTATAACATAACTAAATGCAATTCTGTGATTCTTTTATTCCAAAAAGGGGGAGACATCTGTTTTTTCGTTGAAAACGATTCTAGTTTCTAATCGGATTTCTTCCAAATTTCGTATATAGAATGCTTCTGTCAAACTCTCATTCCAGTTTGAAAAGGGGTTTTGTCTGACGAACAATAACCAAGATGGCCGACAAACTGGCCGTCACCTATGTTTGCACTTGTGTATGCTGTCATGGTCACTCTAAATCAGTCATTTTTAATCTGATTTTTTCCAAATTAAATATATGGATTGCTTATATCAAACTTTTGTTCATGTTCCAATATGGGTTTTGTCCAACAAACGATAACCAAGATGGCCAACAAAATGGCCACTGCTTATAAGTTTGCACTTGTGGGCACTGTTGTGGTCACTCTAACTTAGTCATTTTTAATGGGATTTCCAAATTAGATATATGGATTGCTTCCATCAATATTTCGTTCAAGTTTGAATACAGGTATTGTCCGACGAACGATAAGCAAGATGGCTGGCAAAATGGCTGGCAAAATGGCCGCTGCCTATCAAATGTGTTTGTAGACAGTCTAACTTAGTCATTTATTAAGTCATTTATTACCTGATTGCTTCCAAATTTCATATATGGATTACTATTATCAATTTTCACCCAAGTTCTAATATGGGCTTTGTCTGATAACCAAGATGGCTCCTAAAATGGCCACCGCCTATCAGTTTCCACTTGTGGACACTTTAACTTAGTCATTTATCACTAGATGTCTTCCAAATTTCATAAACTTTTATCAAATTCTCATTCAAGTTCGAATATGGATTTCGTCAGACGAACATAAACCGAGATGGCGGACAAAATGGCCACCGCCTATCAGTTTGTATTTATGGACACTCTGCCTTAGTCATTTATTACTCAATTGCCTCAAAATTTCATATATGGATTACTTTAATCAAACTGAGACTTGCCCAAGTTCGAATTTAGACTTTGCCCGATAAGCAAGATCGTCGCCAAAAATGGCCACCAAGTGTCTAATTTGGTCATTTATCACCCAATTTCCTCTAATCTCATTAATGGAAAACTTTCATCAAACTCCGATAAACGATAATCGAGATTGTCGCCAAAATAGATATCTCCTTTTCACTGCAGGGTATTATGCGGGGGCCCTTTGTCAGAGTCAGACTGTTCTAGTTTAGACTAATTTCAAAAATCAGGAATTTAAAGCTGGAATGTATGAATTACAAGGGATAAGTAACTTTAATGGAAGTTGGCACTCTAAAATTTATTGGCAGTGTCTGCCTACATAAGAAAGAGAGTTTGTACATATGAAAGCATTATTTATAATCAATTCAGATGTTTGGGCTGTAAAAATGTGTTCCAAAGAGATCAAATCTGTGAGAACAACAACCTATCAAAGCATAGAATAAGCATGGGCATATTGTCGTTTAATGTTTAAGTTACTGGAATTTGAAATATTGGCATAACAGGCGATAAATAGTTTAAGCACTTACTTTTGTTTTCAAATCATGATGATCTTTTCTTATCTTCTTACATGCTATTGTTTACTTGTAAAATAAAAGTTGATAAAATATTGATTACACTAATATCAAAGTAAAAAAAATTGCTATCAGAAATTCCTGCATTTATTACAGTACAGCTGGAGTGTTTTTTCACTGACCCACCCGAGCCAGTGGGGCATGAAATTGAGTGTGGAGGATTAAATTTGATGACTACCGTTTTCCAACCGTTCCGGTGGATCCACCGCAATCCTGCTATCAAAAATATTTATTGTCGCGAAGGGGAACAGGTGAAATTTTTTGTGAGTCAAGTGATACCATCCCAGTGGAATCGCGGTGGTTCTGTTGTGGGTATGAAGGCGTGTCCGAAAGGGTGGAGCTTAAGCTTAACCCATCTCATTCTTAAAAATTGACTTTTCAAAATATTTCTAAAATTGTGTTCAAACATCAGTATTTAGGTATATAATTGCAAAATAAAACCAATTTGTTTACTTCTAACAGTTTTGATAATTCACTAATTGCCCAATCATTATACGTTTAGTTTGTTAAATAAGTGTTAAGTAGCGAGAATAATTATGTCCACTTACAGACCCTAAATTGAAAATAGATTAGCTAGTTAATAAGAACACGCCGTTGGCGACAGTGTGAATAAATTAAGATGTTAATTGGATGCTTTGTCTTTTTACCGAAACTGCACACCCATGCATACTCATCAGTCCTTTGTCGCTTGTTTATACAATAAGGATTACTTAAATTTGTAATTGAAAATTGAACATGAAACCCAGTATTTTTAAGGGAAAATAGATCTTCCATAACTCCTTTTGTTCAGATGTGACCTCAAAAAGAAGGTCAAAGTTATCTCCTTCATCATGCCCCAATGTCATAAGCATGCGCATTATGTTCAAACTTACACACTAGCACTTGCAACCCCTTAAAATACAAAACGGCATTATCCATACTAAGTGTTTGAGATAATCCATTAGAATGAAAAGGGCTAATTCGTACTGCGGACATACTGCCCAGCGCCGATCGCGGGTCCAGGTGAGGGGGGGGGTGCAGGGAGTGTGGACCCCCCTAGAAAATCACGAGTTCTATACATGTAGTTTTCCATAGGAATTAGCAATTGGACCCCCTCCCTAGAAAATGTTGGATCCCCTCCCCCCTTTTCCTTTAAATAAACCATTGGACCCCCTCTGTAAAATGTTAAAGTTAAGAATTAAAATAGACCTGTCAGTGTGCAGCGATTGAATAACGTATTATATCCATTGCTCACAAGTGACAGATTATGCGTCTACTGATTTTTTTCAAATCAAGCTTGAAAATTTTTCAGGAATATCATCAAAGTGTCAAACAGTTTGGATCCATATGAAGCCTGACATTTAAGCAAGTCTGATCTGGGTCCAACTTGTTTGCAAAGGTTATATGCGATAACTGCCAAGATTTCATGAGCAGGTCCAAATGTGACGATGGTTTTCAAAAGACTGATGTGGACAATTACAATTGATCATTTGCTCATTGCAAGCGTCTCTCGAGACATGACGCATCCCCGTATTTGTCGCATTTGCAAGCAACAAAAGCTCGGAAGATGGGCATGTGCACACGTAGTCACCCCCATGCACCGATCCAGAGGAGAGATAGGGGCCCTGCCCTTCCCCCCTGGAAAGTCCAAGAAATATGGGTTTATATGGAAATCAGCATTTAGACCCCCACTGGAAAAAGTTGGACATCCCCCACACCCACCCCCCTGGAAAATGTTGAAAATTATAGTTTTCTTTGAAATAACCATTGGACACCCTCTGTAAAACTGTAAAAGAAGTTTTAGGACTAAAATAAAAGTTCAAAGCTGTGTACTGGCAGTCGGGCCTGAACCCCCCCCCCCCCCCCCGGCAAAATTTTCAATCCGCGCATGTTCACACAGAAGAACAGTAGGGAAGTCTCCATAGGGCCTTCGCCCATACCACCCCAGATCATGCAAATTGCCATAAATCTTTAAAGAATCAACCACAACAAAAGGTGTTTTCTTTTTATTACGGAAAGCTAAATTATAAGAATTTGACATTATATCTCAACTTTTTACCATCCTTGTATCTGCAAAATTGGGTTCACAGATGCTCTTATCTTGACCTTATATAGCAGGGTGTGTTGACATGTATGTATTATTTCGAGAATCAGAGATAATTGAGCCACCATGAGATTTTCGTGCGACCAGCAAAGGCTCAGATCGCGCAGTGATTATTCTATGATTGTTCAGGTACTTGGAGTTTCTAAGCTAAAGAGGAGCAGACTCATCTGAGTCTGCACTTGTCAAAATGCCGCATTGTTGGAAATCACATGTTGCAGCTTATATGTAGTGGTGAACTTTGGCCTCTCGCTCTGACCTTGACGCAGGATATTCTGAAAACTTGTCTGAAGAAGGTGGACATCTCTAGAAGCAGACAGTGGGAAGCAGAAACATTCTGTACATGTGACCTTTGACCTCTCGAACTGACCTTGACACTGAAGCACTAACTCTGACAGCGTATGTTTTTTAGTGGATGAGTAGAGAGAGGATCCAAATACCACAAAAAGTGGGATATCATTGGCCCACCAGCGAAACGCCATTTAAATAGCGTTTCGCTGGCAGACCAATGATGCTCCAACATGGAATGTAGGCTTTGTAGTTTTGTGATTTTTCAGGGGGGGGGGGTGGGTCTGGTTTCCTGTCCCTCTGGATCTGGGAATACTGAACAGTAAAGCATCATGATCTGAAACCTTTGTTTTACATGTGTTGTCGGTGCACTGTGCAAAAACCTGATATATCTTAAGAATCAAACCAGATGATGTGCGTGACCCATTCTGAACCAACTGCATTCATCACAGTGGGTACGGAATGCAGTGGTTACGGAATGAGTCACAACTCACGCCTGGGTTACCGAGGATGACTCCATGCCATACAGCAGATTTAAACGAGTGCAAGCGCAGTTAATGAACAAAATATAAAACCTTAGGAAATGTGCACCGGTTTCATACTTTGTACATTTCCCATCGTTGTAATGACAAAAATGAACAACATTCTCGTTTTCCACTACTAACGCAAGTATAATATTGCAGACAGTCATGTTCGTTATATTTATTGTAGGATATTTATTGCTTTTGCGGGAGTGGCGGTCCGCATTTTGTATCTTTTAACATTATTTTACATGCATATTTTCCATCTTCATCGAGAAGGGCAGCTCTCCTTAATAGAATCAATTCTTACGAGAAAATCTGTCTTCTGGGTTTGCGACCAAATCATGGTAAAAACAGCATGGTCAGCTACAGAAACTAGCTAGAATTATTAATATAGCTATGAACAAAGTGGCAAATTCATCTTGAACTATCCAAAGAGTGATTGGCGACTTCTAACGCCGACGAGTAGTATAATAGATCCAAGCTGACAGTTGTTCAGGCGAGCTCAAATAGAGAACAGGGAGAGGGCACATGGGTGAAAGTTTTCAGGATTAATCCTGAATTCAGGATTTAGAGGCTGACTTTAGGCTGACTTTCCATAGAAAGTCAGCCTCAAATGCCGAATTATAGAGATTATGATAGTGTCTCTGATTAGTTTTCAGATAATTTAAACGCACTTAATCATTTAACCTTTAAATTAGTCATTTTTGTAGGCATCCTGCAAGTTTTGAATTTCCTTAAGTTCAGAATTTAGGAAATTTCACCCATGTGAATATGTTGTGGTTACTCCTTAGAATCGTCTCTTCCATGCGCGGATCCAGAAATGGGGTCAGAGGGGGTCCAACTCTTGACAACTGTTTTATAGTTGATTGATGGAGAGTGATAGTGAAGTGAACGCTGGGTGGGCGATGATGGTCCAACATTGAATGCTTTTTGATTTTCCAGGGAGGCAAACAAACCCTATAGCATTGTGATTGTCGGGGGGTCGGGAGCCCCTGTCCTCCCTTTAGGTCCAAGCATGTCTTCAATACGATTCTAAACATCTAATTTCTTTTTTAAATGGAAAAATTATGTGGTCAGTGGATTGAGGTTTCGTTAATGAATTCATGTCCGGCATAACACTACTATACGACATGGCCTTATTCCGATGGTGATTCAGCACATGGCCAGGTGTGCCTACGTGACTAAATGCACGTTGATAAACAGTGGACAGATGACTTTATACATTGTATGCGCTCATTGGAAATGTCTCTGGAACAGACGATGTAGAAGAAAATATTACTGAATATGCTGTACTCTCGCATTGTAGTCGCAAATCATGAAAGACAAAGGATCTCACCTCCAAATAATTACGATAGAGAAAGGTAGTGAAATAATTAATGTCCCAATTTTCTGAGCTTGCATGCAAACATAGAGATTATGAGCATTACTTGTCAAATCAATTAAAAATGACAACTGGGCGATAATTGTGGATCATGGATAATTAATTAGAATATAAAGAAATCACTGAACAATAAATGTACATAAATTGTATTTATTTTCTGCATGTTTGACATCTCTATTGATTAATCTATATGCAAAAAGAAACTTTATATCTGTCCACACGCCAAGCAGTTTTATCACCTCAAGCTGCACCGCGGTCATACAGGTAAAAATGTCGACCCACGGTGTGGTTGCTGTGAAATTACGGCGGGGGAAATTCTTCCTGCGGTGGAGACTTGCACAGAACATCGGGTAGGGTTGCGGTGGGCTAAAATCCTTCCCCACTGGCTTTGGTAAGTCAGTGAAAAAACACTCAAGCTGTTCTGTATGTAGTTAAGTTAAACAGATTAAAGTTTTTATATAGCTAGCTCATCTAACGTTAAATATAGATCATAGTTGTGCTTTGGTTATATACTGCTATTGCTTGTCTACTTGTGACAGTTTTGTACTTTTTTAATTGCTGGCTTCAGTTCCAGTGACATCAGTAACATTGGCGTATCAAGGTAACACACCTTCCACTGGTGATACAGTGCCAGTGACTGCTGGAAGAGCTGTAACATTTACCTGTATCCCAAGTACAAGTAGACCACAAGCTACAATAGATTGGTACATTCAAGACATTTATGGTACTATAAAAGTGAGATCTGGTAGTTCAACCTATGTTCTGACTGCAACAGATGCTGATCACAACAAGAAGATCTACTGCAAAGCTTACAATAAAGTAACAGAAGCTCAAGGAATCTTGTCAGAAAAACCAATTTTATATGTTCAAGGTAAGAAAGACTTGTAAACAATATCTGTTATTTAATCTTGAGTTATTGCTTTAAAATATTCACACATATATCCCTAACTTAAGCTTTATACAGGTCTAACTGCTGCTGAGTTTACAGTTTACAAATTTAATACATGTAAGACAGCCTAATGAACTGATTTGATTTTTTTTTGAAATTTCAAAAACCAACAATTATACTGTAAAGCTTACAATTTACAAGTATTTGCACAAGATTATATGGGCCGCAATGTGATAAAACCTGTCTTCAGGGTTTTCGAAAAAGCAAGACTACTCCTCAGCTACAGACACTAGCTAGAAATTTGAAACTTTACTGGAGGCAAGCCTAAGTATGTTACTTTCCGATAAGGAAATAACAAAGGAGCTCAAAGGTAAATTTGTTTAGCTTCTATCAAAAATGATTGTGAAGTTCTCAAAGGTGAGCTTTTGTGATCGGTATTTGTCCTTAGTGCAAACATTTTCATTCTTTCAACATCTACTGAACCACTAGTTCAATTTTAAATGATTTCACATGAATGAAGCCTATATAATGCTGTTTACAGCTGTACCAAAACAGCAGAAACAGTTTGATATTGCTGAATAGAATAGCAATTAGAGCTAAAGATAGAAAAAAAATCTTAACCAGAGGTCCAAATTTTGAATAATCTCTACTAATTTTTGCCAATTATGTCCTCTACCAAAATTGCACATATAGTTCCGCTTGGCTGTATAAAGCATTTACCACAGCTAAAAATAAATAAACCCCTCAACAAAACCTTTAAACATTGTCTCCTGGACCATTGTCAGAACCAATTTAAATAAAATCATGCAAATTTTCCTCACTATGCCCTCTTAACCATTTGTATATTTGTGACTCCTAAATGTGTACTCAAGCAAAAAATGAAGATCCAGATGAAAAAGTAAATTAGTGTGAACAGGAAATGCCACAATCAGACCACAGACTGAGTGACAGCAAGAACAGAATTAAAAAAAACATTCAGCCCTCTCTTCCCAAAAGTCTTTTGAAGAGACATTGAAGGACTTTATTCTAACATTCTACACACCATCATATACTACACATTAATTGTGATTATTTATGTATTCCCTGTATGACATTGGATGGGGCACTCTTTGTTACTCCTTTCATTTTGTCCAACCATCTGTCTGTGTATCCTTTCTTGGGCCAAAAATAGCCCAAAGCAGGGGGTTGAATGTTTTATATTGTTTAAAAAAAATTGTCTGCTACCGCATGTCATACAGCCTTGATGTTTATTATACAGCTAGTGCTACTTTACCAAGATTCTTCAAATAATGGTTCTATGGCCATAAATGACCCCATCTCGGGTGTAGCCTGCTTTACTTTGACTTGTATTATAATGAGAGCATGAAAAATCTTCTCTTAAACCACTAGGCCTAGAGCCTTAAATTTGGTTTATAGCATCATCTAGAGGTCCTCCTTTATTATGCTGCTTGGTTGTTTCTAATTTGCTTTTTTAAAAACATCTTTCAAGAAGAGCATCAAAGTAAATGTATCAAACTGTTAAGATCCAGATCAGACCTAACATTTTTATGTCTTGATCCACATTTGAACTAAAGGTGAGGTTGGCACGCCATGATACCAGTTTAAGCCCTCCAGTAAAATATTTTTACTGACCGCTCCAAGGCGGTGCTTCTTTTGTGGATCATTTATGTTATTTCTGTCTTGTACTGTTATATTTTCGTAGGCGTCCGTTTATTGATGCCTTGTGGTCACCTGCTGGGAAAGAGCTGACCTCATGGCTCTCGTTTGTGATGTCTAATTGTGAATTTGTCACTTTCCCATTGGCATCCCAGGTCATGTATGGTGCTTGATTATATTGATTTCTGATCTTTGCCCTCTTTCTTACTTTGAAATTCTTTGCAAATGTCAGTGGCATTTCCAGAGGAGTTTGTTGGGTTCACTCAAGCCCTTTTTGCTCGAACTCCCCTTTGAGACAAAATTATTTCATTTTCATAGAGAATTTTCGGAAAAACAAGAACAGGTAAAGTTAATTAATAATCTGACAGGTAGATTAATAAATCACACTGTTAAAGTCAATAATTCACGCCTACCAAACGGTCAGATGCTCTATCGCTGGTTGAGTGAGAAAAATAATTCGAGTGTCGTCTGGTTGAGATTTCAAGGAGCTATAAAAGTAAAGAAATGTTGCATGTTCTGTATATTGTAATTAATATTTCTTGTGCTAGGAAGAGAATCAAAAATCAGGGAATTTCATGCAACCTCTTACGGGTCCCTACGTTTATGGTGTAAATAGGAGGTCAGAGAATTTTTTCCCTTTGTCAGATTTACTTTATGCGTGAGGAAGGTGTACCACAAGCAGATATAAGCGTGTAGAAATTCATGTTGTTTTTGGCTGTGTATTCAATTTTATGATGTGCTCGAAGGTGGTATATACAGGCCTGATCAAGACTGAGATCGGCAACTGGAATTCAGATGGTTATTTTCATTGAGCTTGTGCAATATGTGAAAAATCTTAGTGGAAAGTCTCGGAAAAATCTAGTTGTCAAGCATCAGATAATAAAAAATGAAAAGAAAATTTAATAGCATCATTTGTCTTTTTTTCGCACCCCATAGTCAAGATAACGCATTCAGTCTGCTACATGTATAGGGTTTTATGTCTGTAGTTTTAACAGTTCATCCTTCAACTGCTGCAATCGATAGAAATAATCTCATAGCACCCTTACCAACAGTAGGACGGTCTCTTGGTATTTCTAGATCTTTCTGCTCGAATCCTCTAACTACTAATCTGGCTTTAGTATTTCCATCTTTGATTGTTATGACCCATCGTGTTGACAATGGCTTTTGCCCACAGTCAGTAACTTCTTAGTATGTATCAAATTGTGCCAATTGTTTAGTTCATTCTCCTTGGCTATAGTAACCTATAGTTTGCTCTCAGACCGCAGACTGTCCGTGCTGGATGTGATATTTATTTCAGATTCTGGAACTTTCTCCCATTCTTACTGACCTAGATCTACACTCTGCTCCTCCAGATTTTCATCCCTGACATTGTACCATGTTCTGTATTTTCCTGTAGCTTTTCCTGCACGACTTGTTACTGTACCAATGGACCATACATTATCCATTTTACATTTGATAATGTCATTGATTTTAATAGATGGTTGTTTGTCTGTGTCTCTGTTTACTGGTCTTTCTTCTGTATGATTTTCTATATTTAGATCTGCTTCAGCAGAAGAAAAGTATTCTGTAATACTAGAATCTGGCTTTGAACCTTCAGATGATGATTCCATTTCTGACTCTGCTGCATTGTCTGTCACCTGCGTCATATTCTCATATTTGTCAGAGCTGTCTAAATTGGGATTTTCAGATCCAGTCCTTCCATTTTTTATCTTTTGTATTTTATTTAGTCGGTTGGGAGACACACTGACAAAGATTCCTGTCTGTTGCACAAAGACTACTTTGCCATCTTGAAACACTACTGTAGGTGGTCCCAGTCGTCGCTCTTTCCCTTCTCTCTTATAATATACTCGATCTCCATTTTCGTAGATATCTTCTGCGACTCTTACCTTAGTGCGTAGTGCTCTCCTAATTCTTTCACTTGACTCAGTTGGTATATATGCCCTGCGAGACTCGTGCAAAGCATTTAAATTATCAGCAAAAACTTTGCTACTTGTTGCTCCAATAAGGGCTGGTAATCCATCTGTCATGATACCTGGTAGATTGGATTTTGTCCGCAAACTAGCTGGTGGCTACTGAATCCATTCCACATTTGTAGTGCATTCTGAGCCATATTTGCCCACCCCAATAATGTCTGGCTATCAGTACTTTGATTTTCTTCAGTTAGTTTTAACAGCATCATATCAGTTACTGCTTGCACTCGTTCACAGAGTCCGTTTTGGGTCATTATGGACCCCATAACTCCAAAAACAGCAACCCATCTCTGCATGAGGGCATCTATTACATTGCTTGGCCTTTTCCTGTCGATGAGCACTGACACAGTATATCTGGACCACATATCTATAATGTGTAGGATCCAACGTCCATTTCACTGTTTCAAATCCGAGGCTACTGTTTCATTAAAATGAGATGCCATGGGCAAACCAACAAATGGACGTGGGGATGTCTTGGCATATCTCTTACATAAGTCACAACTTTTATTTATTTCTTCAAGCAAATCTACATTCATTCCTCCAAAGCCCTGCATTTTGCGCGAATTGCCCATGTAATTTGACTAAAGTTTTGTTCCTGTCTTTGCTATCCATCTCCTCTAATTTGACAGAAAATACTTCTTCTACTGGTATCTCCCCATTCTGTCGATAGGAATACAATAGTGGCCAGATGTTTTGAGATTCAAGGAAACATCCTTCCCAAAAATATTAGCAGTGTCATTTTCCATGTCCATCTTTACCCCAGCTGTTTTCATTGCACTTCTGGATAAAAACAGAGGGATATCAGACACTACCACATCAGTTCTGATCATGACATCTTTTCAAGCAATCACAGCTGGAAGACTGTATTCTCCCTTAGATCTCATAGTTTCTCCTCCACTAAACTTAAATGTTTTCTGGCCAACAGTCTGTTTCATTTTCCTCCGGTTTTGAGGTTATATCGAGTTGAGATATCTCTCCAGCCATGTCTGTCCACATACTGTGCTGCTACAGGCACTATCTAATACAGCACAAGTATTAGCATTAATGCCTAGCTGTGCAATTTCTCTTTTATCATAACCTGTGAACAATACAACATGCTCATCTTCTTGTTCATCCTTTGGAGATGTCTCGGTGACGTGTACCTTGGCCATAATTTCCTTTTTATGTTGACAATTTGCTATAAGACGTCTGAATGAACCACAGTATTTACATGTAAGAGTCTTACCATCTGTTCCTGTAGGGTTAACTTTCTTGCTGGACTGCTGTGCTCAACCTCGCTGATTACCTCGACTATGTGCCCCTTTCCCAGACCGTCCACCTCAGTTTTGTTTTATGTACCCTGCTGCTAAGAAAGCCTCCTTATGCTCAGCCAAAAACGCAGGTTCTAATTTGATACTTGAACTTGAAATGGCACTTCCCTCAGCTATATCTACTTTAAACTTTTTGAGCGACTGTTTGGCCTCATCATACAATGTTTCTTTGTTAGAATAATTCATTCCAGTTAAAACAAGTATTATTTCCTCTTTGCTGATATTTGCTTTTCTTAGCAGCTTGAATGCCAGTATTTCTGATGGCAATGCCATTTTCAGCTTCTCTATTTACCTATACCTGGAATCAAATGATGTGATATACTCAGATATACTCATTCCATCATGTCTGTGAAAATCCTCGAATTCTCCAAACTTGTCCAAGCTATCAGCCAGTTCATCTTTTTTCAGGTGTTTATCAAGAAAAGGCAATTAGTATATCCAGTCCATCCTCCTTCTTCAGATCATCCAAAGAAATTTGATCAAACACTTTCTCTCATATTTGACCCTTATCCCCCTTTGGGAGGGATAATGCAATAACCACATCCTGTTTTTCTTTCCGAAGATCAGTAACCTCTCTCCACGCCAACAACTCCTGCCTATATGATTCATAAGGCGTTGATGATAAAGTTGGTGGATCAATTCTTGTTGCCATAATAATATCTCAAACCATAAAGTTCCAACTTCAACTCCAGTGATGTTTCTTAGCTCCAAAATTAATATATTTACCACTCTCAGGTAGTAAAACAGCTTCTTATGTCAGTATTCTTCAGTAAAGTGGTCCTCAGATCCAACCTCGCTCTGCTACCATTTGTTGAAGTCAATAATTACTCAATATTGAGTACAGGATGTTTATTCATGACAATGGTAGTCATACACAATACAAGTGAGCTAAAGACGTTGCTATGACATTGATGACGTCATAATAACGTTATAAAATAACCTCCATGATAGAAGAGTTCAGAATGGATTAATGTCCCTTGTTGATATAAAAGTAGCTTCCCTTGGTCAGTATGGTGACAGTTAACATAAACCCCTCCCTTTATCAAGAAATCCTGGATCCGCCCTGGAGGTTATCAGAAAAGAAGACACCAGAAGGTAAAAAGTTTAAGAATTTTTCAATAATTTTAGGCTGATTGGAAACAAATCAGTGCATATGATAATTTGGTAACCCTCAAATTTGGTAACTTTAGTAACTATATCCCTTTAGCTATTAATATGATCCCATTTTGGTTTAAAAGATAATTTTTACTGAGTTTCTACACGCTGTTACTTTCATCAATATATTAATTGGAAACTTTTCCATGTGAAATCTTTATATAACTGCTGATCAATTAAAAAAAATAGCTGGATTTTGAAAGGAGCAAGGCTTTTCGATGATCTTATAAATAGTCATTCTCAGGTGAGCAACCCAGGGCTCACTTGGTTTTCCATCTCACTATTGCCTGTGTTTATGTGTTATATAATCTTATTCATGATGTCCTACATGAGAGCTTCAGAACTTAATGTTTCATATAACAAACTTTTCCAAGGTCAAATACAAGACTGTCTACTCAGGCCATCACTTATTTTGCTTGCTACTGTACTTCTTGTCTATGTTGGCTTTCTTTATGTGGAAAGTAATGCTTGTTACACTTTCTGGTTTCAGTTAAAGAGAGATCAGTAACATTGAGGTATAAAGGCAACACACCTTCCACTGACAGTATATCAAAAATCATGTACTTTTGTTAGGCCAGTATTTTTTTATTACATGACTTGTGGGATTTTTTTTCAGATTTTGGGTCAGGTGGACGAAAAAAGGTCTGAAAATGACCAGTTGACTGGTAATTTTCATTCAGAGCTTTTTTTCAATATCTCCTGAAAAAACCCAGTAAAACTCGTAAGGTAAACGAACATCTGTATTAAATCTTTAAATATTTCATCATTTTCCTAAAAATATTGACAGGACATTCACTTTTAACAGAGTCACTCTCAAAAATTCACACACAGAACCTCAAAATATATTATTTTTTTTCAACAAAACAAATACAATTTAGAGTCAGCAGATATAAATTAATTTAGATTTTTTCCACTTTCCAAAGACTCTAGTAGGAACTAATAAAAAACAGGCCTAAGTTAATAATTGTTCCTCTTTCTTGTTTCAGTCAAAGTGACAACAGTTACATTGAATTATCAAGGCAACATACCTTCCACTGGTGATACAGTGACAGTTACTGCTGGAAGAGCTGCAAAATTTACCTGTACCACAAGTTTTAGTAGACCACAAGCTACAATAGATTGGTACATTAAAGTCGATCATAACATTCATGCTGCTTTAAAACAGAGCTCAACTAGTCCTACCTATCATCTGATGGCAACAGATGCTGACCACAATAAGAGGATTTACTGCAAAACTTACAACAATGTAGCAGTAGCTCAAGGAATCGTGTCAGAAAAACCAATGTTATATGTTCAAGGTAGGAAAACTGGTATTTAAAAAAAAACATTATTTGGTAACTAATCTACAATATTTTCTCTAAAATAAATGTACAGATAGTCCTGACAAAATGAGGTAAATTAAGATCTGAATGCTATTGAAGGCTTTGATGGGGTTACACAATTTTCCATTCTAAAGCTACAGTATACACACTTCATGTACTGATTTGAATTTTATAATTTAAAAAAAAGGATGATTTTCTGTAAAGCTTAAAATTAACAAGGATTTGCACAAGCTGTTTTCTCTTAGAGACCAAGATCTTTTGTAAGGTCAAACCTTTAGTTTCTATCAAAACATGATAGCAAAGTGCTCAAAGGTGAGCTATTGTGGTCAGTGTTTGTCTATGGTTTCACACAAATAAAGCCTATAATGCTGTCTGCAGAATGACATTCAGAGCTAAATATAAAAAAAATCTTTCTCCTCTTGAACCACTGGTTTCTATTTCAAACTGATCAGACTGGTAAGATGCCCAGGCTGATCTGAGCCTTTGTTTGGCCCACATGCTATATCAGTTATTTCATGGTGTGATTCCTCAGATGCTGCCAAATAAGGTGTTCATGGTATGTGAGTGTGTATATGCTATCAAACATATATCTCCTAGTTTAGACCCCCCACCCACAAGAAATCATATTTTTTCATCAATTTTAACAGTATACCGTTCAATGGAACATTTTCCCGTTGCCATTTTTTGCGTTTTTGCCTAAAAAATGAGGATATATATTTACCGTTTTTAATTTTCGCTGTCTTTTATACCCACGAAAATTATAACTGCAAGTTAATGTCCTAGGAAATGTCTGAAGTACGAGGGCTCTTCAAATATGAATGCAAGTAGGTTCATAACTTTCTTCACATATATGCTACGACAAGATGGTAAACGTCTCTCTGAAGCACTATATGTCACCTTTAAACTGGCACCAGACCTAAAGAAAAAAACAGTATTCTTGTCGAGTTATAGCCCTTTGAATAAGGGTCTCGTTAGTATACTAACAAACTCAATGCTTTGAACTTATACCAGTGATATAGACGAGCGTATAATTCTTCCATAAACAGGTGAAATTTCTTGAATTTTTTAAGGAAGTATCCCCATAATCTTATATAATGATTCTGTGAAGGTTGCGAAAAATCCGACATGCTTTTGTTAAATTACAACGAATCGTTTTCACGAAAGTCTCTTTATGCTTGCAAATAAATGGTAAACAAAACACCACCTTTCAGTTTTCAGTTAAACTTATCTCTAATAAAATGCACGAAGCAACATTTAAACTAGTTTTAACTCAAAGACAATATGTTGATCGCTCATACTGAGTTGTTGCTACAAATTATTGATGGATAGTGGGTAATTTTTAACGCTGAAAAGCATTTTTATTAAGTCAAAACTGCCTAAAAAGAAGGGGTTATAGAATTTATACTTAATTTTGTTTTCATAATATTACGACTTTATTCTAAATTTGAACGTATACTTTAAGTTTTGACCACTATAGGCGTTATTTACAATACAATTACTAACCTGGTCTTGAGGGGTAGACAGTGTGAACATATTTTAATTAATGTAAACACGTCATTAAGAAACAGAAAAATGCTTGAAAAATGCTATAAAATATGATGACTCTGTAAATAGAGGACGGTGCGTTTTGAAAACTCCCTTATGACATATTTAGCATGTTTTCAGCAAAGGCAAAGAAAAAGACACAGCGATGTTCATTATTACATCACCAGTAGATAACTCAAAATGACGTTTATCATAAATTTAATGACGTCACAAACGTGCCTGTTTACTCGAGATAGAAGCAGGGTTATATAAAGATTTTCCCACAAGCAACTTTGGGATAGTTACTTTAACTTGCATCTAAAATTTGGTGTCATTTTGTCTCAAACTTACAAAGATATGACACTATATCCGCACATGTACCAAAACAATTTGCTTCAGAAAAACTTCATTATACTGGAGCGGCCTTTATATAAGGGTCTGTAACTCGAGAAAAATAGTGAGTGTTTCTTTATGTTTGGTGCCATTTTGAAGGCTTTAAATAGTTCTTTCAAGAAAGTAATGGCCTTTTGTCATGGCATATACGTGATGAAAGTTATGAAGCTACTTGCATTCATATTTGAACAGCCCTCGTATGAGTTTAGTTGGTCATTTGCAATGGTTGAAAGTAGGTGCTTTCCGTATTTCATCTTTAAGATGAATCATAGGTTCTCGCTGGTATTAAGTTGTACCTAATGCATAGAAAAGCGGTACATTTTAAGTGCTGACTCTTACCCCTTAACTGCCTTACCCCAAGCGTTAACGCTTCCTATACGCCATAACCCTGAGCCGTGCTCAGGGTAAACACGGTGTTGTTTATATGTGTGTTGTAAGCACAATAATATTCAGGGGACAGAACTCAATTATCCTTATGTGCTCATTAATGAAAGAGTTAACTCTTCCAAGATTTATACCTTAACTCCGCGGCTGAAAGCTTGCTTTTCACAGGGAAAACGGCCCTTTTGATGAAAAACTCATTTTTTTCAAAGATGGCAGGCGATCAGGGCATTAGTCTGTTGTGTGTCTTTGAAGTAAAGGTTATTTTGGAAGTCTTAAATGGCTTGTATATGGATGACAATTGATATTAATTGGAATCAGCAATGGTAAAGGAGGAAGGAGGAAATTCCTGTCATTCTCACATTTTTGAACCATTGTTTTTCAACCACTGCAAAACAATGATGTTGCAAATGAAAGTAAACATTCATGTTTTTTTAGCTGTTGAATTTTTTGACATGCTAGCACTAGAAAACATTATTTTAGACATTGTACCAAATGTCTCAAACAAGCAAGAAAAAATTTGGTGTAAATCCCAAAAGTGGTTATGATTTTGTATGAAATTATTTGTAACACCATAATAACATAAAAATAGCCGTATTTACCCCTCCCCCCCGGCGTATTGCGTGTATTTATATATGGCAGTGAAGGGGCTAACTGGCAATGCAATGACATTGTCTTTTTTCCCTCCAAAAACAATCACTTTTTAGTACCATTTATTTAATAATTATCTGAGCACACTTGAAAGTAAGTTATAGATATTTTGCAATATATGTGAACATAGACTGACAATCACTGGTCCAAGTCTGAATAAATGATCAGGTTATTTAAGCGTAATTAATCAATTATCTTTCCAGCTTGTCCAAGCCATCTATTGTGTAAGGGTTGAACGCTCATGAAGATAAAGACAATTAAAGAAGCTTTATTTAACGTTGATTAATTGAAACAGAAAACATAAGCTATGTAGAGCTTTTTACTTTTAACAGATACTTACCTATTTTCCAAGCACAACCCCTTTTATGCGAGTGTAAGCAAGGGAGCTGCTAGTACCATTTTTTACACCTTAGGTATCACACTGGTCAATGTAAACGCACCGGTGGTTGCTACAACGAGCTGGTGGTTGCATTTTTCAGCACCGGTGGTGGCGTAAAAGGTAAAAAATCTATACCTGTTGACTTTAATATTTATTTATAAACTTGCATTTATTTTATTTGTGATGACACCTGACGCACAGACCACCGGTAACATTGCAGTTTATGGCTTTGCCAAGCAATTGGTGATATAATTCATGGTTTGGACTGCAAATCCAACAAAGTTCTGGAGTTTTGCCGTGACAGGTGCTTTTTTTCAATTGTAACTGCCTAAATTGAGTGAACTCTGCACGTCTAAGCGAAGCTGTTGTCATATTCCCATTACATAACATCCAAAAAACGATTACTACTTTGTTTTTTTTTCTTGGTAAACTAGCAAATGTTTTATTGAGGAATTTTTATTACAACGCACTGGGAGCATTTTTTGACGCATTGATACAACGCACTGATGGTTGCACAGAATTCCTGTGGTTGCTGGTGCAGACTCACCACATCATTCGCTGTTCACATAAACGTTGCAAAAATCGCCATTTCAACCAGCACATGATATTTCGATACTGTATAGAAGGCTCAGACGAGCCTGTGCAAACGTGCATACTCCCAAGAGCCTTTGCTGCCAGCACAAGAGATCTTGATATTGATGTGCAGACTCACCAGAGTATTCGCTGCTGGCGTGAATAGCACACAAATCGCCATTTAAGGCAGCACAAGATATTTTGTACAGTGACGAAGGCTAAGGTAAGCCTGTGCAAATGTGCAGACTCGCCAGATCCTTCGCTGCTCGCACAAAATGGCATTCAATCGCCATTTGAGTCACCAAATGAGAATTTTAAACTGTGACGAAGGCTCAGACTAGACCAAGCAAATGTGGCCAAAGCCATCGCTGTTCGCATGAATGACACCCAAAAATAGTAAGTATCACAATCACAAACTGCAGACAAACCCATGGCACTGAGAAGAATAGCCACACACCAATCACTAGACACCAGGAAGCCAAACTAAGCAAAGCAGCTAGCTCTCTCTCTCTCTTCCCCATCAAGATGATTGTAAAACAAGAATGGACATAAAGTAACAAAATATAGAACAATTACAGAATTCTGTAATGGGAGTAACAATCAACAACGAATCAACGACAACAGAATCACCGCCATAGAACAGACAGCAGCCTATATCTCTGGGGTGCTAAAATTGCATTTTACTGGTACCAAATCTTCGCCCTAGAATCTGCTGTTGTTGAAGCACAAAGATTTTAAGCTCGCATGGAGGCTTCTTAACTATTGTAATGTATCATAACGGAAAAACAATCTCATTAAATTAAAAGTTTTGGGGCCAATCTGAAAAATAGGCGGAAACACTCTCAAAGTGCGAACAGGGCTAGCTCTGGAGCATCTCTGGTGAGGCTACACATTTGCAGAGTCACGCTTGAGCCTTAATCAGTGTACATAAACCACAAAATCTATGCCTTTTGACTGTATGATCTCTTTATAAGCTTGCATTTATTTTACTTTTGCTGAGCAATGCGCACAAACCGTCAGAAACATTGCAGTTTATGGCTTTGCCATGCAATTGGCGTTTTAATTCATGGTTTGACCGACAAATCCGACACAGTTGTGGACAGTGACAGGTGCTTTTTTCTATTGTGACTGCCTAACTTCAGGAAATTCTGCATGTCTAAGCACAGCTGCAGCTATGTTATCATAGTCCAATGAAATAACATCCAAACATGATTACTACTAACTATTTTTTCTATGCAGAGAAGGATCTGGCGAGTCTGTACATTTGCACAGGCTCACCTGAGTCTTCGTCCTGGTACTGAAATATCATGTGCTGGCTCAAATAACGATTTATGTACCGTTTATAATAACAGTGAATGCTGTGGTGAGGCTGCACCAGCAACCACAGGAATTATGTGCAACCATCAGTGCGTTGTATCAATGCGTCAAAAAATGCTCCCAGTGCGTTGTAATAAAAATTCCTCAATTAAACATTTGCTAGTTTACCAAGAAAAACACCCAAAGTAGTAATCGTTTTTTGTATGTTATTTCATGGGAATATAACAACAGCTGCGCTTAGACATGCAGATTTCCCTCAATTTAGGCAGTTACACTAGGAAAAAGCACCTGTCACGGAAAAACTCAAGAACTTTGTTGGATTTGCAGTCCAAACCATGAATTATATCACCAATTGCTTGACAGAGCCATAAACTGCAATGTTACCGGTGGTCTGTGCGCCAGGTGTCATCACAAATAAAATAAATGCAAGTTTATAAATAAATAATAAAGTCAAAAGGTATAGATTTTTTTACCTTTTATGCCACCACCGGTGCTGTAAAATGCAACCACCAGCTCGTTGTAGCAACCACCGGTGCGTTTACATTGACCAGTGTGGGTATGGTGCGGCCTAGATTCAAACCCACGACCTCCCGCTCTGAAAGCAGACGCTCTACCAACTGAGCTATCAGGAACATGGCCTTGATTGATCTATTCATGTTCAATGAACAGTAAACATGTAGCTTGGCCTGTAAACTACGCTGGTCAGTCTATAAAAACGGTGTTTTATGAACACAAATGAATACACAATTATTGTTCTGTATAAAGGCAAATAAACAATTCGCCAAACTTGGAAAATATTTCACGGTTCACGGCTTACCAGGAAATACCATGAAAATTGGAGGACAAGAAAATCTTCCATTTTACGGTACTTTTCTTTTGAGCTCTCTCACACTTGGCCTGTGAAGATGTCGTTCATGGTAATGCAGTATGCTATTTATTCATGAAAATAATAGATTTTTACAAAGGAATGTGAAGCTATCAGGCAGATAATACCATTTGTAGCTGAATGTTTTTGACAAGATATTAGAGATTTCAGAGGTGATATGGTTGAAGTTTGTTTCCTTCTCTAGCACTGTCCTTTTTCTTAAAAACAAAGATACATGTAACGATGAAAAAATATGACTAACAGCCTCTGAAGGTGAGACTTTCCTCCAAAATATCTAAATAATATGGTCTGTTTCAATGTTTATGTCACATGACTTTGATATACATTGCCCCCCTTTGGATACATTCTTTTGATTTTTGTGTCGCCTGCGAAGCAAGGATGACACATAGGGATCATGACTCCGGTGGCGATGATGTCGGTTTGTCAGGTTTGATTCCTGATCTTTGCACCCTTACTTACTTTGATAGGGGGGTAATCCGCAATATTTTGACTGAGTTATGGCCCTTTTTTACTTAGATTTTGGCTAAATTATCAATTTGTGGTTTCCATTAACATTTTGAAGGGATCACACAATTTATTTCAAATTTTACAGAAAGGTAAAGCATCATAAAATACAGGTAAAGTTTGAATTTGGTGGTCGTTTGCAAACTTTTGACTGAGTTATGGCCCTTTTTTGACTTAGGTTAAGGCTAATGCAAAAGCTGTGTTGGCTTTTTTTGTGGAATAAACTTCACATTTCTCCAAGACTATAATATCTGACAACTTCTCACTATAGGCCATGATTACCCAGTGCCTGTAGATAAGTATGACAGTGATAAAATTTTTACTTACCCCTGACCCCTTAGGTGGGGTCAAAGGTCTAATATTTAAATTTTGTAATAATTCAGGAAGTAGACAACATTATTTTACTGAAATTTCTCATGCAGACAGAGGTACAATAAATATGAAACATATCAACGTGATTTTCGATCCAAGGCCTGTGTCTCAACCCCTGAGTGGACTTTGGGGGTGGGGTCAATAGGTCACGATTAAACTTTTTCAGAACATGGTCATGTTGCATTTCAAATTAAAGAGAATCACAAATGCAGCAACATGGTAGCAAACATGTAGCTCGCAGACCCCCACCTCCACACACCCCTCTGAAAGGGTCCACAGGTCAAATTCATTTTTTTTCAGAATATGGTCATGTTGCATATCCAATTTACGGGAATCACTAAATGGAGGAACATTGTAGCAAATGTTATGCCCGCAGAACCCCCCTCCCTCACTACCCTAAGGGATGGGTTCAAAAGGTCAAAATTCAACTTTTTCAGAACATGGTCATGTTGCATATCACATTTATTGGAATCGCAAAATGTGGCTATATGGTAGCAAATATTTTGCCCGCAGACCCCCCCCCCCTTACCCTAAGGGTCAAAAGGTTAAAATTCAACTTTTTCAGAACAATGTCTTGTTGCATATCAAATTAAAGAGACTAAGTCTGCACCTATCAACAATTTTCGAAAATTTTCATTTCCTTTTTTAAAACATTGGTCAAAGTAGAACTAAGTAATGTTTTCACAATATATCTGCTTATAATAGCTGAAAACTGCATGTAAAACTGAATTATCTTATGGAAAAAGGTGTGTTTTCTCTTGTTGGTAATAATTTGCGTCCCTTTAAAAATGCAGCTTAAAAGGTAATCACAAATGCAGCAAGATGGTAGCAAACATTTTGCCGACAGACCCCCTACCTCCCCCTCCAAAAGGGTACACAGGTCAAAATTCAACTTGTTTAGATCATGGTCATATTGCATATCAAATTAACGTGAATCGCAAAATGCAGCAACATGGTAGCAAATGTTTTGCCTGCAGACTCCCCCTCCTCCCCCACTATCCTAGGGGATGGGGGTCAAAAGGTCAAATTTCAACTTTTTCAGAACATGGTCATGTTGCATATCAAATTAATTGGAATCACAAAATGTAGTATCATGGTAGCAAATATTTTGCCCCCAGACCCTTCCCCCTATTACCCTAGGGATCAAAAGGTCAAAATTCAACTTTTTCAGAACATGGTCATGTTGCATATCAAATTAAGAAGAATCATGAATCATGCATTATGGTAGCAAATAATTTGCCTGCAGACCCCAGCCCCCTTGACCCTGTGGATGGAATCAATAGGTCAAATTCAACATTTTCAGAACATGGTCATGTTGCATATCAAATATACTGGAATTACAAAATGCAGCAACATGGTAACAAATGTTTTGCCCACAGCTCCCCCCTTACCTTAGAGGTAAAAAGGTCAAAATTCAACTTTTTCGGAACAATGTCATTTTGCACACCAAATTAAAGGAAATCACAAATGCATCAACATGGTAGTACACAGACCTCTCACACCCCTCTGAAAGGGTCCACAGGTCAAAATCAACTTTTTCAGAACATGGTCATGTTGCATATCAAATTTACGGTAATCACGAAATGCAGGTACATGGTAGCAAATGTTTTGCCTTCAGAACTCCCCTCCCCCACTTCCCTAGGCGATCGAGTCAAAAGGTCAAAATTCGACGTTTTCAGAACATGGTCATGTATTGGAATCACAAAATGTAGCGAAATGGTAGCAAATATTTTGCCCACTGAACCCCTTAACCTAGGTGTCAAAAGGTCAAAATTAAACTTTGTCAGAACATGGTCATGTTGCATATCTAATTCATTGGAATCAGGTAATGCAGCAACATGGTAACAAATATTTTGCCCACAGCCCCCCTTACCCTAGGGGTCAAAAGGTCAAAAGTCAACTTTTTCAGAACAATCTCATGTTGCATATCAAATTAAAGGGAATCAGGAATGCAGCAACACGGTAGCAAACGTTTTGCCAGCAGACCCCCTACACCCCCTCCAAAATGGTCCACAGGTCAAAATTCAACTTTTTCATAACATGGTCATGTTGCATATCAAATTAACAGGAATCACAAAATATAGCAACATGGCACTAAATATATTGCCCACAGACCCCCCCCCCCGACTCTTGGGGATTGGGTCAAAAGGCCAAATTCTCAACATTTTCAGAACAATGAAATGTTGCATATCAAATTAAAGGTAATCACAAATGCAGCAACATGGTTTCAAACATTTTGTCGGCAGACCCCCTACCTTCCCCCTCTGAAAGGGTCCACAGGTCAAAATTCAACTTTTTCAGAACATGGTCATGTTGCATATCAAATTAATTGGAATCATGAAATGAGCATTATGGTTGCAAATATTTTGCCTCAAGACCTTTCCTTTCCCCTTGCACTAGTGGTCAAAAGGTCCAAATTCAGTACATGGGCATGTTGCATATCAAATTAAGGAGAATCACGAATGCAGCATCATGGTAGCAAATATTTTACCTGCAGACCCTTGCCCATTGACCCTGTGGATTTGGTCAATAGGTCAAATTCAACTTTTTCAGAACATGGTCATGTTGCATATCAAATTAAAAGAAATCACAAAATGCAGCAACATAGTAGCAAACATTTAGCCCACAGACCCCCCACCCCCACATCCCTTCAAAAGATTCCACAGGTCGAATTCAACTTTTTCAGAACATGGTCATGTTGCATATCAAATTTACGGAATCACGAAATGAAGGAACTTGGTAGCAAATGTTTTGACTGCAGACCCCCTCCCCCATTACCCTAGCAGATGGGGTCAAAAGGTCAAAATTCAATGTTTTCAGAACATGGCCATGTATTGGAATCACGAAATGTAGCAACATGGTAGCCAATAGTCTGCCCACAGACCCCCTTACCCTAGGGGTCAAAAGGTCAAAATTAACTTTTGTCAGAACATAATCATGTTGCATATCTAATTTATTGGAAACAGGTAATGTAGCAACATGGTAGCAAATATTTTGCCCACAGCCCCCCTTACCCTAGGGATCAAAAGGTCAAAATTCAACTTTTTTCAGAACAATGTAATGTTGCATATCAAATTTAAGGGAATCAAGAATGAAGCAGAATGGTAGCAAACATTTTGCCAGCAGACCCCCCCCCCTACATCCCCCTCCAAAAGGTCTACAGATCAAAATACAACTTTTTCCAGAATATGGTCATGTTGCATATCAAATTAACGGAAATCACGAAATGCAGCAACATGGTAGCAAATGTTTTGCCTGCAGATCCCCCCTCATCCCCCACCACCCTAGAGGATGGGGTCAAAAGGTCAAAATTCAGCTTTTTCAGAACATGGTCATGTTGCATATTACATTTATTGGAATCACGAAATGTAGCAAAATGGTATCAGATATATTGCCTGCAGACCCCCCCCCTACTAACCCTAGGGGTCAAAAGGTCAAAAATAACCTTTTTCAGAACAATTTCATGTTGCATATCAAATTTAAGGGAATCATGAATGCAGCAACATGGTAGCAAATATTTTGCCCGCAACCCCCTCCATCCACGAGCCTAGAGGACGAGTTTTATAGGTCAAAAATCAACTTTTTCATAACATGGTCATGTTGCATATCAAATTAAATAGATGCACAAAATGTAGCAACATGGTAATAAATATTCTGCCCACAGAACCCCCCCCAAGACTTTTGGGGATTGGGTCAAAAGGTCAATATTCAACTTTTTCGGAACAATATCATATTGCATAGCAAATAAGAGGGAATCACAAATGCAGCAATATGGTCGCAAATGTTTCACCTGCAGATCCCCCACCCCCTGACCCTGGGGTTGAAGTCAAAGTTTCACTTTTTCAGGACATGGTTGTGTTGCAAATCAAATTAAAGGGAATTTGCCTGCAGACACCACCCATCCTGGGGATGGGGTCAATAGGTCAAAAGTCAACTTTTTCAGAATATGGTCATGTTGCTTATCAAATAACAGGGAATCACGAAATGCAGCAACATGGTTGAATTGTACAGATTAGTTTATTTTTTAGTGAACTAACCACTGAAAACTAGTTGATAGGCTTTTAACTTTGATTTGTTTGATACCCAAGATGAACTTAGGAGTTGGAGAAATGGGATTTAGGTTTTGTGAATTATAAGTTTGTCTAAAAAAACCTTTGCCGGAGATATAAATTCAACAAATTTGCCTTGATTGACTTCTTTTTGTCAGGCGACACATCCAATCTCGGAATTATAGTTTTAAAAATGGCCCCCACAGCTAGATATAGAAAACTATTTCAACATTTTTAGACCACTGCCCCATTTTTTTTTAATAATTTTACTCAAAGTTCCTCAAAATGCTCTTTACCAAAATTGCACTTGTAAGTAATTTTGCTCTGCCAAACAAATGGCCACCAGAGCTAAACAAAGAATAGCCTTTAAGTGATATATCTACCTGAATTACTTGCTAAAGTTAATAATTATTACACTCATTTTCTCTATCAAGCCTGCTAGTACATTTAAAATGTCTCTGTATGGATCATGATCATCTTGCTTACTCTGGGTACATATTGTCTTTATTCAGAAATTAGTCATTGACATAAGCATTTGCATGCAGCAGACGGCTTCGGCAGATGAAATTTATAGATGTGTTTATTTTCATGGACGGCAAAGGTTAAATGATGATCCTAGGTTATTCTTGGCAATTAGAAAACTTATATCTTCATTCTAGTGACTCAGTGTTAAGCAAGAGCTTCATGACCTTCTGTTTCTCTTTTGTTTTTTCTAGTTCAAGTTTCTGCAGTGACCCTGAAACATAACAACCAACCCCTAATCACAGGAGAAAGATTGGATGTCACTGCTGGTATAAAAGAAACTCTGACATGTGAACCAGGACATAGTCGCCCAGATCCAACCATAGACTGGTATATCAGAGATGATACTAATAGAAAACAAAGCTCCACTAATACTACATTTGGCTTAGATGCCAGTAATGGTGACCATGATAAAGTGATTTATTGTAAAGCTTATAACCTGCAAGAAGAGTCAACTGTCATACAATCCACAAAGCCCAAACTTTATGTAAGAGGTAGGAATTTCATAGTAAAATGGCAGTTTATAGAATAGGTAAGATGGAGATAAACATTTGGCTAGAACAAATGTCTGCTTCAGGTGAATTAAGCTTTCCAAATCTCCTTAAATCAAAGGTATTTTGCTCTGTAAATATGTTGTAACATTACCATAAAGCAACCACGTTGGCAAAGAAATACCAAGAATGAATAGGAAATAAAACAATCATATATCACAGAAAACCATTACACTGAAAGTATAACCAGAGCTCATACATAAACACACATGTACAGAAGTAGGATTAAAATCAAATTAGAGAAACCAGCCCTCTCTTGGTCAAAGACATGATTGCTGACTAAAAATAATGTAAAGAACTATATCAGGAAACCAGGACTAAACACAATAGGTGAGCTGAGTGGTAGATTGCTTGACTTGAGACCAAGGGGCTGGGGGGGCGGGTTTGAGCCTCACTGGTGTCACTGTGTCGTCTTCTTCAGCAAGCCACATTAATCCTAGCTTAGTACTGGTTGAACCCAGGAAGACGCGTCCCTACATCATTGAACGATTGGTGAAGGGACATAAAGAATCAAATCTAACAGACAAAATCAATTACAATGCCACATGGGCAAAAAATAAGTGGCCATTTTGCACATCAAATTGAAAGAAATGAAGTGTAGAACAATATGCTTGCAAAACAAATTGCTCGTACATTCACCTTTTACCCTTGGGGTCATTTTTTCCAAAAATGGTAATGCTGCATGTCAGACTAAAGGAAATGAAGATTAAAAACTTATCGAACTTACCTGATCTCTGGAGTGGGTTTAAAGGGCAGATATTTTATTTGCATAGTTCAGTGGTTATTTAACCAAAACTACTCATTAGCTCACCTGAGCCTTTGGCTCATGATGAGTTATTATGATCGTTGGATGTCCGTCGTCCGTCGTGCGTCAAGTGTCATCAAAAATTGATTCAAAGGACATCTCCTCCTAAACTACTGGCTGGATTTTGACCAAACTTGGTAGGAATGATCCTTATATGACCCTCTTTTAAAATTATTCAAATGGTTTTGGTCCATTGCATATCTAGGTCACACAGGCTAAAACAAATTTTAAAGATGAAAACTTTAAATATCTTCTACTCTGAAACCACAAGGCCTTGAGCTTTGATATTTAGTATGTAGCATCTCCTAGTAGACCTTTACTAAGTTCGTTCAAATTATAGCCCTTGGGTCAAAAATGGCCCTGCCCGAGGGGTCAAATGTTTTACATAGGCTTATATTGGGAGCAACATGAAAAAATCTTCTTGTCTGAAACCACAATGCCTAGAGTCTTGCTTTTTGGTATGTAGAATCATCTGGTAGACCTCTACCAAGTTTGTTCAAATTATGCCCCTGGGGCCAAAATGACCCCGCCCCGGGGTCACATGTTTTACAATGGCTTATAAAGGGATCAACCTGAAAAAATCTTCTTGCCTAAAACCACAAGGCCTAGAGCCTTGATATTTGGTATGAAGCATCATCTGATGGACCTCTACCAAGTTTGTTCAAATTAGCCCCCTGGGCTAAAAATGGCCACGCCCCATGGATCACATGCTTTACACAGGCTTATAAAGGGAGAAACATGAAAAAATCTTCTTGTCTGAAACCATAAGGCCTAGAGCTTTGATATTTGGTATATAGCATCACCATGTAGATCTCTACCAAGTTTGTTCAAATTATGCCCCTTGGGCCAAAAATGACCCTAACTTGGGGGTCACATGCTTTACATAGACTTATTAAGGGAGAAACATGAAAAAAATCTTCTTGTCTGAAACCACAAGGCCTAGAGCCTTGATATTTAGTATGAAACATAATCTAGTGACCCTCTACCAAATTTGTTCAAATTATGCCCCTTGGGCCAAAAATGGCTTCGCCCGGGGGTCACAGGCTTATATAGGGAGAAACATGAATAAATCTTCTTGTCTGAAACCATAAGGCCTAGAGCTTTGATATTTGCTATGTAGCATTACCATGTAGACCTCTACCAAGTTTGTTCAAATTATGCTCCTGGGGCCAAAAATGACCCTAACTTGGGGGTCACATGCTTTACATCAACTTATTAAGGGAGAAACATGAAAACATCTTCTTATCTGAAACCACAAGGCCTAGAGCCTTGATATTTGGTATGAAGCATTATCTAGTGACCCTCTACCACATTTGTTCAAATTATGCTCCTTGGGCCAAAAATGGCTTTGCCCGGGGGGTCACATGCATTACATAGGCTTATATAGGGAGAAACATGAAAAAAAATCTTCTTGTCTAAAACCACAAGACCTAGAGCCTTGATATATGGTATGAAGTATCATCTAGTAGACCTCTACCAAGTTTGTTCAAATTAAAGCCCTGGGGCCAAAAATGGCACCACCCCAGGGTTCACAGTCATGCTTTACATAGGCTTAAATAGGGAGAAACATGAAAAATCTTCTTGTCTGAAACCACAAGGCCTAGAAACTTGATATTTGTGGTGTAGTATAATCTAGTAGACCTCTACCAATTTTAATCAATTTATAGCCCTGGGGCCAAAATTGGCCCCGCCCGGGGGTCACAGGTTTTACATAATCTTTTATAGGGAGAAGCATAAAACATCTTCTTGTCTGAAACCACAAGGCCTAGAGCCTTGATATTTGGTATGAAGCATCATCTGGTAGACCTCTACCAAGTTTGTTCAAATTAGACCCCTGGGGCCAAAAAAGGCTAAGTCCAAGGGATCACATGCTTAACATAGGCTTACATAGGGAGAAACATTAACAAATCTTCTTGCCTGAAACCATAAGGCCTACAGCTTTGATATTTAGTATGTAGCATCACCTTGTGGAAATCTACCAAGTTCGTTTAAATCATGCCCCTTGGGCACAAAATGACCCCATCTTGGGGGTCACATGCTTTACATAAATTTATATAGGGAGCAACATGAAAAAATCTTATTGTCTAAAACCACAAGGCGTAGAGCCTTGCTATTTAGTATGAAGCATTATCTAGTTGACCTCTACAAAATTTGTTCAAATTATACACCTTGGGCCAAAAATGGCCTCACCCTGGGGTCACATGCTTTACATAGGCTTAAATAGGGAAAATCGTGAAAAAACGTCTTGTCTGAAACCATACGGCCTAGAGCCTTGATGTTTGGTATGTAGCATCACTTTATAGACTTCTACAAAATTTGTATAGATTATGCCCCTGGGGCCAAAAATGACCCCAACCCGGGGTCACATGCTTTACATAGGCGTTAATGGGGAAATTGGTGAAAAAACGTCTTGTCTGAAACCATACGGCCTAGAGCCTTGATATTTGGTATGTAGCATCACTTTATAGACCTCTACCAAATTTGTTCAAATTCTGCCCCTGGGGCCAAAAATGGCCCCAACCTGGGTCACATGCTTTACATAGGCTTATATAGGGAGAAACATGAAAACATCTTCTTGTCTGAAACCACAAGGCCTAGAGCCTTGATATTTGGTATGAAGCATTATCTAGTGGTCATCTACCCAGTTTGTACCCATGTGGCCAAAACGGCCACACCCAGGGGGTCACATGCTTTACATAGGCTTAAATAGGGTGAAACACGAAATTATCTTTTTGTCTGAAACCATAAGGCCTAGTGCCATGATATTTGGTATGTAGCATCACCTTGTGGATTATGCCCCTGGGGCCAAAAATGGCCCCGTCCTGGGGGTAACATATTTTACATTGGCTTATGTAGGGAAAACATTTAAAAATCTTGTCTGAAACCATGAGGCTTAGAGCCTTGATATTTTGTCATATTTTAGCATCACCTAGTGGACCTCTACCAAGTTTGTTCAAAATATGCCCCTGGGGCAAAAATGGCCTCACCCGAGGGTCCCTAGGGACATGATCAGCTTTCTACAGATACCTACATGTAAGCTTTAAGCAAAACTCAGGTGAAGGCCACTTGACCCTCTTGTATTGACAATTAATCAAAGGAGTAAAGCATTTTAAAGATGCTTTAGACTTATCCTCTGGAGCAGGATTCCTATTTTACAAATTTACTCTTTTCCAAAATAACCCTTTTTCAGGGTATGACACTTGATAAGCAAGCAATAATTAAATTTAACTGGAAGTTTTTTTGGGTGAAGCCCCCGCTTATAGCAACTTATAACCTATTTATGTAAAATGCTATGGTTAATATAAACATCTTGCCATTTCATTGGATGACTAATTTGCATATGCATATATTTAAAATTTGACAATAACCGCGTCACTGTTTATTTTTAGCGACCTAGAAAGCTAAGGTTCAGGTATGATATGTCGAATAAACAATCATTAAGTTTTGAAAATTGCATACACTTTATTTTTCACTGTTTTGAATATTCTCTTCACCTTTTCAAGCCAAATACTGTTTTGGGGTCTGGGATATTCAGTACTTACAAGAGCTAAGGGGGACAATCACGTGATACACATGTTGTAATCTCACACGTTTTGTTTACCTTTTGCGTTCGATTGAAGGTGTGTTTTACAATTATTTTCTTTGTTTTTGGTGGAGTGAAGAAATGACACCTAGTGCAGAGTGCCCGGGCTGGGATGTTCTTCCTTATGGGGCTGGACTTTTAGACTAGTATAACGTAACGAAGAAAACTAAAGCATACAATTGTTTTTGTCCATGATCTTATAGTGAAATATTTTATTAACACAATGTTTTATCAAAAAACATAAGTATAACACAAGACTGCCTTGAGACTGACTGTCTCATAGTCTATAAGCACTACATAGCAGACTGCAGCGTACTCAAGACAAAACTGAAACGCACTGAGCAGTCCACAACATTCACTGAACCCTACTGAATTAATTTGAGGACATTGTCAGAACCAGCAGTATATATAGCAAAAATTGGAAAGATGTTTTCATTCCATAATATTAACCGTTGCTAAATCCGTATAATAAGCCCAAGATTCTGATGATTGCACTGAAACAATTACTTAGCACCTGCGGCATGATCAGTGGAGAACATGTGCCCACTATCGAAACTTTCCATCTCCTGATCCATCTGGATGGAACATGCAATCATAAGATTCCTGTTTAATATACTGAAGGACTTTAAAAACGCACCACCTGCTTAAATGCTATTTTATCTCGAAAATTGGATGTTTTTATTATGCGAAAAATAAAATCGACAAGTTCCATCATTTAGCTTGCATCCAATATGAAAATCGAAACTCTGTGGCTTATGATTGCCGTGATGTCGCGATAATTCTGAGACAACTCAAATTCAAAAAGTCATAGAGTACCCATACCTTCCATTATGAAAGAAAAAAAGTTTCCGAACCGATGTTTTTCTTGAAAGCAAAAGGAATGACAAAATCAAATCATGACGTTTTAGGCCTCTGGCAACGTTCATTGCGTCTACATCACGTCATTGATTTTTGACATAATTGGCCGTTTGTATCCTAAGGATCAGGATTAATCAAAATCCTTTTGCTGCCACAGATACTCCTCAATCAGTTGCACAAAAGACAAAAGTATCGCGCATGCGGATGTCATCCGTCTGTTATTGATGTTTGAAAAGACTGACGTTAGCGAAGAAATGCTGCGAGTGGGAGTGTAGTAAAACGATTATTTCTAAAAACGTTTGTGTTTTTCCATTTGTTAAGACATCTGGCTACCACCTGAAAGTGTTTGTTTTCAAATTGAATCAAATTCACATTTGTCAGACGACAATTGTTGAAAACCACATACGCCGATATTACGTCAGAATGAACAGCATGCGCAAATGGAAATAATGGCTAATCATGGTCCATTTAGCAAGAGGATAAAAATGATAAAGAAAACATCCTCAAATTAATCATATGGAAGAGACGGGGAATGTAAAATGGTGCGTTTTTAAAGTCCCTCAGTATACAACAAGTGGCTGGGCGCTATTCCAGCGTAAACATAAATGTACATCATTGTCATTCTACTATGGTCCTGCAATTATAGTTTTGAAGCTCTATCCGGACAACAGCTACTTGTTGTGGGGACTGAGTCTCAACTAGGAATACCATCTATGGGCTCGTGAAGCCAATGGATCGAAACTACGACCTCTACACCACTCAAGCCCACAGGTTATCTTACATAGAACTGCGCATGGAATAAAGTTCTACGAGGTAATATGTACTCTTACATGTAGAACCACCTGCGCATTTGACATTAACATCATATGATCTTATTTTTGAATGTTTCGAAGTGTAAACACTGACTTGAATTGTTTCCAAATATAAACATCTAAATATCAATCATGTACATGTAGCTAGTATCCAATTTTAAAGTACTTTAATAGACCGCTACCTAAATTGTTTTGAAAGCTAAATCATGATCAGTAATTGAAGTACATAGGCTGTAGCCCAGACCAGAAAATATAGTAAAAAAGTCATCGATGCTTACCTTGAAAGAAGCAAAGCTGATATTTTGCACAAAGAATATTTGAACATTCCGTAACACAAATCACTGTATAGCAATTTGTTGCGAGTTGCGAATTGCCGTATAAGCGACATTTGTATGGGAAGCCGTTTTCCTTTAAAAATCGTAATAATGATTTAAACGTGTTGTTAAACATGTTATCATAGCAAATGGGATTGTAAATGCTATCTATTCCGTCCAATATATACCATTGTATGTTATGAGGGGAGGAGAAGTGAACATATTTTATTTTGCCTTATGTTTAAAATCTAGCTTGGAAACACAGACTGTCTATGCTATTCAAAATTTGTGCTTGTTCGTTTCGATTTATTAAGTAATCTTCATGACCAAAAGGAATATCACAATCGTTTTGTTATTAGCCAAGAGGCAAATATGCTTGCAGCACTAAAACATAAAAAATGATAGAATATACTCATTAGTTAATCCATGTAGCAAAAACAAACATAGGTACCCCATCAACAAAAAAGTAAAAAAAAAAAACAGAGGAGACCAACAGCGTGACAATCATCCCAAGCAAGGCTACAAAAGGATAAGAAACTATATCCAGATGACTTGTATAATAAACATGGTTAAGAAACAATATTACTAGCATTGTCTAACGAGGTGATTATGCTTCTAGTAAGCACTGAACATCAGTAAACATTGCACATGGCAGGAATAAAGAAAATTACAATAAAAATCACTGAAAAAAAATGTGTGTTTTCAGGTTATAAATACAGCTAACTATACTCGTATAAATTTGATTGAAGTTTAATTTTACGTAAAAAAACCCAAAACTAATTCTTACCAATCCTCTATGAGTCATCCGCCCAAGGAAGATTTCATGAACAGAAACAGAAATTAAAGGTATAATAGATATAGGTAACTTTTGGACTACTGATGTCCTAAGCTGCAAGAATGAAAGAATGAAAGTAAGAGAAATATGGCAAAGACCAGGAATCGATACACTCAAGGTCTACACATGACCCACGATACCGCCAAGAGTTCAGCTCTTTCCCAGCAGGTGACCACAAGGCAGCAATGAACAGACGCAAAAACATAACAAACACAAGACATAAATAACACAAATGATCCACGAAAGAAGTACCGTCTTCGAACAGTCAGTAAAAATATTTTACTGGAGAGTTTAAA
This sequence comes from Loripinus fragilis, assembly GCA_964019695.1. Taxonomy (NCBI): domain Eukaryota; kingdom Metazoa; phylum Mollusca; class Bivalvia; order Lucinida; family Lucinidae; genus Loripinus; species Loripinus fragilis. The sequence goes on along the minus strand of OZ026526.1, from coordinate 18,135,744 downwards.
CCAGTTACATGGCGCCAGTTTCATCTGCATTATATACCCACCATAATTTTTAATTGTGTTTTATCTGTCTTTTTGTCTTTGTCTTTTTTTTCTCCTATTTTCTCTCTTTTTTTTCTTTTTCTTTTTTGCTACATTTTCTTTCATTTTCAGTTGTCTTGTCCTTTTTTTTACTATTTCATTCATTTTCAGCTTTTTATTTGATTTTAATGGACTTGTTTCTATGTTTTGACATCTTTAAACAGTTTTGCTACCTTGTAAAGTGTTATGTTTATACATGCAAAACATACAAGTATGCCAAATTAAAGCCCTCAAGCTTACAAAACTGCATATATCATAAAAGAAAATCTAATAAGATCTCTCATGAGTCTAACTCCCTAAAATTCGAGTGTTGGAGAGCCAGATATTACTTTTTAGATGTGAACAAGTATTATATGTACTTCAAACTATACTATAGACATTCAGGTATGCATAGTATTTAAGTAAAATATGTGTGAAAAGTTAATATTGTGCATCGTAATGCTGCTGTGGAAGTTCTGAAACTTACTTAACTGTTTATCCCTTGTTTTGATTTTTTAAAATATAAAATGATGATTTTTATCCGGAGAAATTTCAATAAATTCGTGTGTGGATACATCAACAAGTATGGAAAGTCTAGTTGCCATGGTGATTGTTTTATAATACCGGCTATAGCAAATAAATCCATTTTGTCTTGTTGCTAGGCAACCGTCTATAACCACGAGTAAAAGTTTCTGACCAGTTTTAGAAAGGGGATTATAGTGGTGTTTCTAACAATCATCACTGCTTATATTTCAAGTCTTTTCTTTGAGATTTATAAAATAGAAGGTGTTGAAAATAAGCATTCATTTGTTTTGCCTTTAGATTCGCTTTGAGGACTTAAATGTGTCATTTGACTAAAATGAAGCATAATACCATCCACTTTTTACATTTCACACAATTGGCATCACGAAATACATCCTTAACCACAGTCAAGAGAATGGAAATAGCAAAATTCATAAATAAATTGACCATAAACCTCTATATTTATAGAAAATGTGATATTGTACATAATAACATTGGGTCAGTTGAACAAGTTATTATGATTGTTAAACACTTATAATACACTTAAAGCTGAATAGTCTGTAACTTTAGATCTTCTAATTTTAGAAATAAAGTTTCTATTTTTCAAGAATACAGTAAAAATGCTCAAATTCAGGTAAACATGTTACCATTTTCGTAAATCTTAATAAATTATCACTATCAAAATAACAGCATTTATGTTAAAAATCAACTGTTTAGAATTATTGGAGGGACGTAAATAATTACAAACAAGAGAAAAACACCTGTTTTTATCAGATAATTCACTTTTCCATGCAATTTTTAGCTGTACTGAACATGTTTATTGTGAAAACATAACTTAATTCTAGTTTTACAAATGATTTAAAAAGAAAAGATTTTTTTTTCGAAAACTGTTCATAGTTACAGACCTAGTCTCTTTAATACATTGGCATTCTTCATTTTAACATTTTATATATCCTTAACAATAAATTAAAGACTACCTGTATATATAAAATTCAATTGATGTTTAGTGTGACAGGACAGACAGAGGACCAATAGGTAAGCCACTAAAACTGCCCTCAATGTGTGTTGATTTTTGAAATAGGTCAGCCGATTATAAACGTCAAAAGATTCTCACACTTTTCGCCCAATAACTATGTAATGAAAAACAATGGTACCATTCTTTATCAACTTTACTTACATGTAGGCTATTATTGCATACTTAAAAAAATAAGTAACCGTTCGGAATGTACTTTAAATTACGATGTGTTTTTGCATATCTACCCTTCCGGTTCGCCAAAACAATGCATTAAATAAAGCAAATATATTTTACAGTCTATGTGCTCATATTCAAGGCCATCTTAAATTGTCCATTCTTACGTAACAATAAATTTTGTGTTGTGAAATAAACACACGAATGTCCCCCTACATACGCAAGCATTTTAAACGTGATCCGTTAGTAGGATAAGGAATGATCCCCAAAAATACGTTTTCATACTTTATGGTGACGGCAGCCATATTTGATATTAAATCTCACCCAAACAGGCAGCAATGTAATCTTTTGACAGTTATGATGTGTTTGTGTGAAACAATAGAACTATGTCGTGGTAGATACAGATGGGAGAAAACGAAACATTGCGTTTTATCTGGTTACATATGGTACACAACATTGCATGCGAAATGCTAAAGCAACAGTTCTTTGAAATTAAAACTAATACTCATAACTTTTAAAACAAACACGTTGCCATTCCTGAAAGGTAGTTTGATTTCAATTTGATGACGCGTTGCTGAGATAATAGCGTTTGTATTAAACGCATGCACGCATATGACGCACATGGGCCACCATACTTTATTAGCTCTAGTGGCATTATGCAATTCCGAGAAGTTTGCTATACAGTGGTTTCGTATGCACCATATATACTTCTTCAAATTTATACTATTACAAACATTGCTACTTTCCAGGTCACCATTTTTTTTTCATCCTGGGCCCCAGCCTAATATTATTTATCCTTTATACTGTCCATCAATTACCCTGAACTTACAGACCATTAAAATTGTTTTAGTCATTATGACTCTTAACCCTTCAACATGTTTTTGCTAATAGTGAGCTTGCATATGCTGACTATGTTATACTAGGGTGGCATATTTATCTTTAAATTGGTCGCAAGGCTGTGCTATTTGAGTTGGTAGGAATCACACGTAAGTTTTCAATCAAAATGGATAGGCCTCACACTTGTAAATTGTTAAATGAAAATCAAATGGATTTTATACCACACAGCTGCTGTTAATGCCTATTATTGTAGAGTGAGCCATCCAGCTAACCATCTCCGTCAGTGAAAAAGCATGTTCGCCCACCAAGATTGGTTTATTAATTATACTTGTACATGATACCTTTACTCGTATCTCGTATTGTAAGGTTTGTAGATGCATAGTCCATAAAGTACATATTATACATTAATATGTATTATACACGTGGCACTACATAGTCACATAACCTTTTTATCAGATAAGTACCACCACTTGGCCCACCACTTGGCCTTGTAAACACATGAGTAAGGTAACGCTGGCCTGGCAGTAGACACTATTTAAAGGCTTACACCAAAGTAAGTAAGGGTGCAAAGATCAGGAATCAATACAATCAAGTACCACACCTGACTCTGGATACCAATGGGAAAGTGACAAACTCACAGTTGGACACCACAAACGAGAGCCAAGAGGTCAGCCCTTTCCCAGCGGGTGACCAGAAGGCACATATAAACAGACGCTCACAAAGGCACTGCAAACACAGGACAGAAAAAGCTTGAAAGATCCACAAAAAAGTACCGCCTTGACACGGTCAGTAAAATATTTTACTGGAGGGCTTAAACCGGTTTAACGGCACCAACCTCACCCTTAATGCAGATGTGGATCAAGACACATAGATATTTGGTTTGCATGAAAGACCCCTAACTTATCAATGCATCATCTCCCAGAACACACAAATCAAGATATAACAAGGGGATGAAGCAAATATAAGGACTCAACAGTAAATAAGAATGAATACCGGAGCAATCGAAATCCAACAGGTAAACTCTGGTGGGCCCGACAAACAGCCAAAGTATCAGGCTCCTACCATCTCATCAATAGATAAGTCTTTAAGTCGGAACAGTGTAGTCTGAAGTCTGGCCCACCGGCGTGCAATTAAAGAGGAAAACAAAGTTGCCAACCATGATTGGGTTGACCACCAAGCATGCAGTCTGTTGCAACACATTAATGTTATAGCCATCTTTTTATAATGCGAAATAATTTTAATGAACTGCGCTGAAAAATTATTAGAGTCAACAATCTTATTCAATTTATACACCAAGTCACCAAAGAATTCAGGTTCCGAAAGTCCTTGGCGCAAGAGAGATTTAAGTCCAATTTGGAATTTAGATATCAAATCATATTATCGTCTCTTAAATTAAGAAAAGGTTTTTCAAAGTTTATGTTACCGATAGCCTTGTTTAAGAAGTTTCTGAGTTAACAATTTATTGCGAGTGTTGAAGTCAGCAACATGGCTAGATGCTCTAGCAAAACGAATGAGTTGAGATATATACAACAGTTTTCCAAAATTTTTATAGATAGCGATTTTTGTCATAATTATTTACATACCCTATACTTGTTTGAGAGTTTGTAATAATAAACTTATGCTTTGTTTGAGATATGATTTATTTCTGCTCTTGTATGCACGACATATCTAGTTATAGTTAGTAAAAATGTGGCTTGTTTTTGTAGATGTTTTGTATCAAGTTGTAACTTCTAAAAAAGTTGATCATATTTTTAGCAAATAAAAGTTGCTTATCAAAACTCTATTTTGAATTATGAGATAATAAGGAGAGCAGCAAAGAAAACTGTGGTGGGAATCTTTAAAGTCATGTATATGGTGCATTGTAAAAATACTTTAAGAATTGAAGCTATCGAGTGTATCGACAATGAATCACTTGATTCACTTTGGTGTATGTGCACTAGTAGGTTGCACAAATTATATAATTTTACATAATTACTTTTAAATATATTCTAAGTGCATTTTGGGTGTTCAAATTTGATGCTACATAGTAAGATCCCAATTATTAGAAGAAAGGCTAAAAGAAAAGTACAGTCCTGCTGAACAGTAAAATGGTCAATAGGGTTTGAAATTGTATTAAAATTGGGAAAATGTCATCTTTTCAGATGAATCCATATTCTAATCCTATTTCTTTTGCAAATCTATTCCCATCTGGCGTCTGAAACACGAACAAATTTATCCACATTACATTGATAGATGGGTAAAAAAACACTAGAGTCGTATTGAGGGGACTATCTCGTAACTTTTAAAGGAGAGCGATATAAAACTCCAATATGAATCACGCGTGAATAGTTTAAAGAGATATTACAAGGTGCGTTATCTTGTTGAATGCTTGGGGTTTTACATCGCTATTGATATTATCCTGATATGTTCTACTGGTGATTGTTTCATTAACAAGCTTTTAGTTGAGAGACCCCTTTAAAAGTTACGAGATAGTCACCTCAATACGACTCCAGTGGACTTTTACCCATTCATCAATGTAATGTGGATAAATTTGTTCGTGTTTCAGACGCCAGATGGGAATAGGCTTGCAAAAGAAATAGGTTTAGAGTGTGGATTTATCTGAAAAGATGACGTTTTCCCAATATTAATACAATTTCACACCCTCTTGGCCCATTTAACTGTTTTGCAGTACTGTATTTTCCTTTTGGCCTTTCTCCTTATAATTGGGCTCTTACTATGTAGCATCAAATTTGAACACCAAAATGCACTTAAAATATCTTTTAAAAGTAATTATGTCAAATTAAAAAAAATGTGCAACCTAAAAAGTATTTTCGCATTGCACCGTATTCATGACTTAATAGATTCCCACCACAGTTTTCTTTGCTGCTCTCCTTGTTATCCCATTAATCGAAATAGAGTTTTGATGAGCAAATTTGATTTGCTTAAAATATGATTAACTTTTTTAGAAGTTACAACTTGATACAAAACATCTGCTAAAACAAACCATATTTTTACTCACTATAATAAGATATGTCGTGCATACAGGAGCAGAAATAAATCACATCTCAAACAAAGCACAAGTTTATTACAAACGCTCAAACAAGTATAGGGTATGTAAATAATTATGACAAAAATCGCTATCTATAAAAATTTTGGAAAGCAGCTGTAGACTCCATAGTATGTAGAGCGAGGAACATCACCATCTAAAAAGGGGAAATTGACAATTTCAAAATCAAAGTCGTCACGTTTATCTTAAATTCTGGTAGAAAAAATATCATTAGAAATTAACAAATGCAAGTCTAAAAATGCGGCTTTGGTATCAAAGGTATTGGCTTTATTGGAGCTCTGAAGGGTATATTTGACTTACCATATTGTCAAAATAAACATTATGAATATTTGAATTATCGTCCAAATATCTAGAAGTAGTGTTAAACGCATCAATAACATCAGCCTGCTTATCATCAGAAAGAGACATCATAAAGTCCCTCTCATAACAAAACAGGAATAAATCGGCAACCAGGGGAGCACAATTAGTGCCCATAGGGATCCCAACTACTTGTCTATACAGCTTGGTGCCAAATTGAATAAAAATGTTGTCCAACAAAAAGGTCAGCGCATCACATACATTTTGACATGACCATGCATGATATTTGTTAGATTTTTTTTTCGAAGTAACAAATGCATTTCTGTCCTTACATGCAAAGTAAGGAGAGCCTTCTCTCTGGAAGGTTCTTTCAATAAGATCAATAAGTTTATCTTCAATTAAATTATGAGGTAGTCATCTAGCCAACAAACTCCATCATCATAAACATACTCGCACATTGAATATTTTATTACTTATATGGGCTAACCTATACTTGTTTCACTTACATGAAGTAAGGTTTATAGTTTCCATAGAACTTATAATAAGTTACACAACCCTATTATACACATGGCACCATATTGCCACACTATAATACGCAGGAAGCTAATATGTATTTTCTTTCAATTTAGGACTAATGACTGAGAGAGTCACCAGAGCTAAAATTAAAATAAAACCTTAAAACGACTCCTCTATATGAACCACTGGTCCAAAAGTAAAACCAAGGTACTATAGCACTGATATCCCTGCCCTCCCTCATGGTCTGGGCTGGGTTACAAAGGTACTATGCATTAGTTGCTGCCAACAGTGTGTACATTGATCAAAGGCTACATATGTGGCACGTGATCGTGGTCTACATTTTTTACTTATATTCAACAAATGCATGTCAATGCTGGTGATAAACATGTTATTAAGTGTAAAATCTTGATTGTTTCTTTTTCTAATCCATAATTTAAACATACGAGTTGAGAGCTCAAAAGAACTGTCTTCTTACCACATTTCTTTTAAAACCCACAACAGATCTTTAGGTCGAATCGGGGGCCCGACATATGTATTAGGAATGAGAAATTCCAACATGTTATAGATCATTATATTTTGTTTTGTATTCATTATATTGAGAGTTTCGTAGTGTGAAAGAGGCAATCCATGCTAATTTCGTTGGCAAATCTGACATTCCCAATGACAAGCAACATTAAATAATATAGACTAAGCTAGTGAGTTTGTGTTTCTGTCCCACTGACAGCTAAGGTCATATGGAGACTGCGCCATTACAACTCAGAGGAATTAAAATTGAACTTGGGACACCTCTGTACAAGTGGTTTATCCACTACACTAGGGCGACACCTGTTGATTGAGCTTGCTAGAATTCAAACGTATAGAAAGCTGTGGATAGAGTCCGATTTTGACATTATGCAAGAATAAAGATTAACCCAGACATGAATTCTTAATCAAATGGTAACAGTTATGTTTATCAAAGTGCACTGGATATTTCTGGTGCATTTATTCAAATTAACCTATCAAGAGCTACACCATAAACTCATCTAATCTTTGATCCTTAAGAGATAGGAACTACACCATACCATTATGATAATGCAGTGGAACTTCAATGTTCAATGCCTCATTATGGTGTAATTTACGTTACATTTCCAACAAAGCCCCCAAAAATTCCTTGATATTTTGTTAAAGTGGACGGCAACTCTGATGATTGCTATGTTTTATATGAAAGATCTATATAAACAATTATTTTTAATACCAGTTTCATCTAAATCGGCTGAAAAACGTAGAAATTGTGGGCGTTTGAATATTTGCAAATGGACTGTAATGGAAGCGGCCATATAGTAGGCTTAGTGATATCACACAGCCTAATTAAATATGCGTAATAAAAAAGACAGACCAATGGATTACTTGCAATTATCTTTAATAAAACATTTTCCTTATATATGTTCTGCGCAGAGTGAGAATCTGGACAATTCCAGAATCGCTCTGCGCAAAGTGAGAATTCCTAAATTGGCAGACCGAGTGAGAATTCTTATTTTGCGTGGTACAATTCCGGAATCGACCATGCGCAAAGTGAGAATTGGGACAAAGTGAGAATCGTATATTCGTTATATGTTTTGCAGGTGAAATTGATATGGAACAGAGGTTTCCAAACTTTTACAAAGTTGTTCATTTGCACATTCACCCTTTAGGGTACCAGTACGGCTGAGATGAGGGAGAGGTAAACGGTTTTATGGCAGGGGAACGGGGGTACAAATTCTAACCAAAACTAAAGTGGGTGTCATGATCTATTTTACAGTGTTCTGGGTGGGGCGGTGTCAAAATAGAAGGTAAAATATCATAAGTATGTTAAAATAACGATCAACAAAGAAAATTTGCAGCAAAGCCTGATTTCACGCTTACTGTACTTCTTATTATACTCATTATTTTAGCCAGTGCATAAGATTTCCAAAAATGTGGTATGTGCAACCAGCAAAGCCTCAGATCAGCCTGGGCAAACGTGCAGTCTGATCAGAGCCTTTGCTAGTCGCTTGAGTAGTCTATGATTGTTAAGATACCGATAGAACACCATTTGGAGGTGTCAAGCTTAACAGGAGGCTGCAGTCTACAATTGTCAAAATCTCGTGCCTCGGCTCAAATTATTTTATCTTCTTTCTTTGTGCACTTTCTGTATTTGCGCAAAACGGCAAAAAGATATGTAGAGGATACGTTTTGAGTAAAATATCAGACTGCTCACTTTGAAGCATGCAACTGACGATTTCGATAGGTCTGACTACCAACTTCGATGCATATATGCCGAATGTTGTGGGTGCATACTAATGTCTAAATCGGCATTATGCATACATGTGGGCATGTCAGCGTGTTCTGCTTGTCTGTCTGTTTGTCTGTGCGCCTTATGGCTGTATATCCTTGTGCTAGTCGTTTTATCTTCAGTCCATCCATTTGTCTTATATTCCGTCCGTCTGTATGTCTGTCTGTATGTATGCACGCATGTACTTATGTAGAGACGAACGTACAAGTGTATGTACTATGGACATCGAAAATTGAATTGACTGTACCTTGTCTGGTTTGAGTCTTCACTGGACACTCATTTCATTTGGTTGTTTATTTCGTGTCGCAGTTCAAACGACAGCGATGACGGTGTGTGATTTTTTTTATACAAAACTGTATTTACGATCGCCAAAAAAGTACACGTATATACTCAACTACAAAAGAAACCCGCCAGTTTTTAATTGGTCTCAGGTTCGCTATTAATTTGGTTAAGATTTAAAATTTGGTCATAGGCCATGACAACAACTCAATTTAAGCAGAGCAAATGAAATTTTGAAAAGCAGTTACCAACATATGACGTCGCTCTGGCGTTCAGGCTTTTTTGCATAATTTGCATTGTGTGGTAAGCTTAACTGTTGGAAAAAGCAAACCAAGTCGGAAGTATTGTTTGGTGATCGGCAAACAAAATGCCACCCTAAAGTTTAACAAAATTGTCAATTTGCAGAACTGAGGATGGCGTAAATTTGAAAACATAACTTTAAAATGGGGAAAATATATATTCTCTGTCAATACTTAACCGTTTGTTGCACCATTTTCTGGTATCTGCTTTTCCGTTGCAATTCAAAATTTAAAAAAATGTTTCTGTTATTTACCGAGAAATAGCCGTTCAAAGTTTCACGTTGAAGTCCCCATGACACATTTTTCAGCATGTGCATGATAAAGTTAAAACTTGATTTCTTGAGCACACATGCTCATTATTTCATCAGAATTTGATCAGTATTAGGGCGTACAGAAAGAAAAATCCAAATTACCATTGCAATATATGACAATTTATTTCTGTAGATCAGTATATTTGCGTACGATAACATTGTCTTATTCCACAAGTGGTTTATGACGATGACGTGAGATAAATCCCAAACCCATTACACTGTAAGATCTTCTGATAATTTAAAGCTTTGTACTAAAACATATTATAACCTCAGTATCGGATCCTCCTTGTTTAATAGAACATGTGTTTTACGTTGAAAACGCTATTTGGATTCTTCATACTTTGTCCACAGGGAAATGTTCATCTAATGAGCGTCTTCGTGTGGTGTTATGTCGACTGAAGTGAAACAAAATGTGGATCCTGATAAGCTGGCTAGTCAAAAATCGCTTTTTAAAAAAGAATACGATAGAAACTGAGTAGCCAATATTTTTTTTATGTTCGGTATTCAACATTCAAGTTTTGAATATAAAATATCCTGTATCAAACTAAATCCAACATTCAAATCTTATGAATTGCGAATATCGAACTTCAAACTCATTTTAAATGTTTGACATTGAAAACATGCAAAGCTTTTGAAGATCGAATATCAAACTCAATCCAACATTCAACTCTTTTCAGGAATGATTAATAACAAATATCAAACTCAAACCAACTTTAATTTTTTTCAATATCTTATATCAAATATTTGGCATATAAAATTTGAATTTTGGATTGATCTTGATTTTCGGTATTCGAGATTAAAAAAGAAAAGGTCATTGGATTCAGATTCTAAAGTTGAATGCTGGATTCAGTTTGAGCTTCTATATTCGAGATGTAAAAATATAATGTTTAATTGAGTTTGATGATCGATATTCAAAAGTAAAAATGTGAACGTTGAATATCGGGCATCAAACTAATTTTGGTTAAACAGGATCTGATTTGTTTTCTAATACACCTCTAAACAGATAGCGAAGACCCTGATCAGTCTGACAACAAGCGGCTGATGATTAGCTTGGGCCTAAATTGCCTATAGTTTAAAGGTCATCGAAGATCCCAAGCAGCCAAACTAAGAGTGCCCGTGTAACAGTTTATCTTGCCCCCCTGGACAGCTTGTCCCCAGGGCAGCAAGCTGTCCTGGGATATCTTGCCCCCCACTCTGGTTATCTTCATCCGGGGGGGGGGGGGGGGGGAAGCTGTCCAGGCCGGTTTATCTTGCCCCCTGCCCAACACAAGTACAAAAAATACATGTCATATTGTTATTTTTCTGATTCATTTTAATAAATTTAGATCCTCCATAAGTCATTACTTGAAAAATTGGTGTCTGTGGGGTTAATATTGGTAAAACTTATCTACAAATTATTTAACATCATCTTGAATAAAAATATCAAGATTAAGTGATTTTAAGCTTAAATTTCATCGAAGCTGGTGTGATGCTGCCTCATAGGTCTGTTAATTTATGGATTAATGTATCAATTATACACATAATTCAAGTCAAATTCATCTGTTTTCTTTGACGCATTGTTCCATATGCTTAGTTGCAGGGGTGGTGGGAATGGTGTCCAGGCCAGTTTATCTTGCC